>JAKOOJ010000002.1:49450000-50010000 GCA_022577455.1 Arizona elegans | reverse complement strand
AGTTCCTAATCAAGAAACAAAATATTTGATTTCTTCACTATGATCAATAACACATGTATCTATTACAAAGTACAGAATTGCAAGGCAAATCAGAATTCTTTGCTCAAAGTTCTGGAGGACTAAGCTCTTATATACTAACGTTTTCCATATGCTATCTATAGAAAGATTCAGCACAGTATTACTTAGCTAAAGGAAATATTCCCTTTATTCCTTGGGTATACAATTCCCCTGCTTCACTTTGTTGGGAAGATTTATAATTAATGTAAGACGAAAAACAGAAGAAGATGAAAAGATCTTGATTGTAATGTGATTGCTGCTTGCTTCTTTACAGTATTTTGTCAAATTTATTGCTTGTCAATTAAATTGCTGTGTGATTTTTGTCTTCCAGAAAAATTACATGATTGTTCTCTTTCTCCAACTGTTTTGATAACCCAGTGGCAGAAAAGTGGGGAGGATTTGAAATTAAGTCATTCATGCAATTCTCTATAGCAAATCCTAAAAAGATTCTATTTCTATTTATTACCCTTCTAATTTGCTCAATAATCCAAATATTCAGGCAGGTTATAAAGTTGTTTAAACAGTAAAAACAACATGAAAAATAAATAGAGCAATATATTCATAAATTGAACCGGAAGGATGTAAAGATAAAACTATGTATGAAATAAATTTGCTTCCTTGTTAATTACATCACAAATTTTATTTATTTATTTATTATTTATTTTATTAATTTAATTTGTATACCGCCCTTCTCCCAGAAGGGACTCAGGGCGGTGAACAGCCAAAATTAAAAAACATACAAATACAAAAGTTAAGATAATTAAAAAAATTAAATAATTGGCTACCCAATTTAAAACCCCAAATCCATAAAATTTAAAATCCCAGTTAAGAACCATTTAGGCTAGGCCGGCTTGATGAAATAAAAACGTCTTCAGGGCTTTACGGAAGGTCCGGAGGTCCGGGATCAATCGTATTCCGGGAGGCAGCTCATTCCACAGGGCGGGTGCCCCCACAGAGAAGGCTCGCCCCCTGGGGGCCGCCAGCCGACATTGCCTGACCGACGGCACCCCGAGGAGGCCTTCTCTGTGAGAGCATATTGGCCGGTGGGAGGTTATCGGTAGCAGCAGGTGGTCTCGCAAATACCCTGGCCCTAAGCCATGGAGCGCTTTAAAGATGAGAACCAACACCTTAAAGCGCACCCGGAAGACCACCGGGAGCCAATGCAGCTCGCGCAGGAAAGGTGTTACGTGGGAGCGCCACGTCGCTCCCATAATCACCCGTGCGGCCGCATTCTGCACCAGCTGGAGCCTCCGGGTGCTCCTCAGGGGGAGCCCCATGTAGAGAGTGTTACAGTAGTCCAGGCGTGACGTAACCAAGGCATGAGTGACTGTGCACAAGGAGTCCCGATCCAGAAAGGGGCGCAACTGGCGTATCAGGCGAACCTGATAAAAAGCCCCCCTGGCCACGGCCGTCATATGCTCTTCTAAAGACAGCCGTGTGTCCAGGAGGACGCCCAAGTTGCGAGCCCCCTCTGTGGGGGTCAGTGACTCGCCCCCAATAGCCAGCGATGGCACCAGCTGGCTATACCGGGATGCCGGCATCCACAGCCACTCGGTCTTGGAAGGGTTGAGCCAAAGCCTGTTCCTCCCCATCCAGACCCGCACGGCCTCCAGACACTGGGACATCACTTCGAGGGCATCATTGGGGTGGTCTGGAGTGGAAATGTACAGCTGAGTGTCATCAGCGTACAGATGGCATCGCACCCCAAAACCACGGATGATCTCACCCAGCGGCTTCACATAAATGTTGAACAGGAGTGGCGAGAGGACCGACCCTTGCAGCACCCCGCAAGCAAGGTGCCTCGAGGTCGACCTCTGCCCCCCTGCCAACACAGACTGCGACCGGTCAGAGAGATAGGAGGAGAACCACCGCAGCACGGTGCCTCCCACCCCCAGTCCCTCCAGCCGGCGCAGCATGATACCATGGTCGATGGTATCAAAAGCCGCTGAGAGGTCTAATAGGACCAGAACAGAGGAGCAACCCCTGTCCCGAGCCCTCCAGAGATCATCCACCAATGCGACCAATGCCGTCTCCGTGCTGTACCCAGGCCTGAAGCCGGACTGGCATGGATCTAGATAGACGGTTTCATCCAGGAACTGTGGGAGCTGTCGCGCAACCACACTCTCCACAACCTTCGCAACAAAGCGAAGGTTGGAGACCGGACGATAGTTTGCCAAAACGGCCGGGTCCAGAGAAGGCTTCTTGAGGAGGGGCCTCACCACCGCCTCTTTCAAGGCGGGAGGCAAGAAACTTAGAAATTTAAGTTTCTTTCCCTTCCCATACCTGTTGTGACTCCGACCCCCAAGGCCGACTTATCGGAGGGAGAAGGCTCCGAACATGAAGGAGAGGAGTTGGCCAGGCCTCCCTCTCCAGGACCCTCCTCTCTGGCAATGCCTCAGGTGTCTCCCGAAGGAGAAGAGATTGACCAGGAGCCAGGTATCTCCTCGCAGTTGAACAGTGATGGAGATAAATCTTGGCTGGATCCACGCCAGCGTCGGAGAGACAAGCGCACGCAGCAGAAAAGGAGGTGTGCCAGAGATTAAGCTGAGTCACTGGACCACACCCCACAGGGGATAAAAGGGGGTGAGGTGGCCATTCAGACTCTGTGACGGACAAAACTAACTACTAGCAAGTCACATTGTATCTTTGAAACAATGTTATCTGCCTTGGATTTAATACGGACTGGACCTGACAATTCTTGAACTGTGTGTATCTTGTTTGGGTTTATCTGACGGAGGAACAACCCCTCCCTTTATGAATAAAGTTATTGGCAAGCAGCTACTGGGTCGCTGCCAATCCTCTTATCGAAAGAATTTGTAGTCTGCCAGTTTTATTTAACCCCTGGCTATCTGTTTGTGTGCATGTGTGAGAGGGGGACAGAAAATACCCAAACCCACAAATGCCACTATATAAAACAAACTTGTCCTAATCATAAATCTTATGTTTTATAACCATTTTCCTGAACTTTTATGAAACATTATTTATTTATTTATTTATTTATTTATTTATTTATTTATTTATTTATTTGCTTGCTTGCTTGCTTGCTTGCTTGCTTGCTTGCTTGCTTGCTTGCTTGCTTGCTTGCTTGCTTCCTTCCTTATTAAAAGCACACAACTCTCCAAATCTCAAGCCATGGATCATTTTCTATTTTCTCTTTCTTGTCTATCTGAAGAGCTAGGATTACATTTACTGAAAGTAACCACTTCTTGTTTAAATTGATCATTCCTTTTAAAACCACTTATCATCTTTAGCCCTGAATTCACGTTTTTTTAACTTGCTTTGATCCTTTCTATATCCTACACATCACAGATGCTGCGAGGGGCATATAATCAGCTGTTTTGTGCCAAAAGTTATCCACTGAAGATAAAAAGGCAATGAAAATGGTTTTAACTGAATAGAATTTCATTGTAGTTTCCTGTTCAACACAGGTGAATTGCTTAATGGCCAAAACAGGAAAAAAAACAAGAGCTGGTTGGTTCTGTAACTACTAGCCCCTACATAGCCCCTCTACCCATTTCTCGTGCAAAGGGAACCAGAGCTGCCTGGCATATTGAGAACCTGAAGGCAACATCTGAGAAAGCTTTTCACCATAACCAAAACTAAGATGGAAATGGAAAAGAGAAGATGTTACACACAGGAAGTAGTTAGAGATCACTTTCCAAAACCTTTTCATTCCTTTCTTTTATTTCTCACAAGTCTCACATCACTTTACAACTTGAAAGCAACTGGGAAACTATTGGTTTTTTGTTGTTGTTATAAAACGATAAAAAGCCATAGTGGAGATTCAACCAAATTCTCAAATATATAAAACCGAAGTTATGATTCTTTGCACTACTGTGCATGACTATTTCATCTGCTTCCCCCTCAAACTTTTTTCTTTGTTAGAATGTTTTTATCATTCCTGCCATTTTTTAAAAAATATCAAAGTACTTAGGTAGCAATCGCATCCGACTTCTTAAGCAGTGCCCTTGAAAGTCAGGAGCCAATGTTGAAACACAGTAAGCCAACTGGTACCTTTTGCTGACTTAATTTGGGCAGTGCAAATTTCAGGACTAGATGTTTAAAAATGAGAACTTAAATATAATGCTTGTGTAGTACACTGTAACTATCTTTAGATATACCCATAAATTAGAGATGGGCAATGATTCATTTACTATGCTGCCTGGGTCAGGCACTTAAAAAAATAGGCAGGGTACCATATAGCACATCCTTCTTCTAAATACTTGCCAATGAACATGTTATCTAAAGTGTGTAGCATTTTCCAGCCAAGGATCCTGACTCTTTTTATCAGATCAATGTTTAATCTGATGGGGAAAGAATGCAGAACAAAATGGAGCATAAATTCAGCCAAGTCCACAAAAAACAGTCTAAATTGTTACCTGTTCCACCACTGAAACATACTATCAGTATTTTGTACAACTGAATAGATAATACATTTTTTCTTGGAGAAAAGGAAGAGAAATCTCATCTTCCTGGAATAAGAATACCTAATTACAATAAATTTTATTGCAATGGCAACCGAGTAAGCTATTTATTAACAATCATTTCTATTTTATTAAATACTAGACATGTTCCTTGCAACAATTTGTTTCTATGATTCAGTAATGTATTCTGTTTTTCAGAACCATTCTTGTATATATACACACACACACACACACACAAAAGAAATGCCTTTAGAAGACACAGTACTTGTTCTAGGTGGCACATATATCACAATCACACAGCTACGTGCATCTTTATAATTGCAGTTTGAAAGTGCATTCCATTGGATTATATATAGTGGAGGTATAAGAATAAATCACCAGTAGTGTCCTTAACTCAAATACAAACATATATTCAGCTAAGTATGTACTCTTCATATCTTTTCACTTCAGCAAGTCCAACAAAAGCACTGTCATAACTCAACTGAAGTAGAGGTGGATAAAAATACGCTTTTCATACAGCATTACAACTAGGAGTTGGCCTTGACTTTTCTGCTTCATTTGCCAAACTGGACACTAGTGAAGCATACTGATAGCTATTCAATAGGAAGATCTTTATGGCACTTCTGCAGCTCTGCTTATGTCTTAAACGAAAACCAATTCATGTCAGCCCACCCTCCAAAAACTCTGCATCCTTACACAGCAACTAACATTAGATAGTAGCAGAAACAGCAACAGATGATCAGGCAACAGTAAAGTATATTAAAATGGTACTCTGCATTAGAGAACTACTGGATTATATCTATTTTGAGGAAGCTAACTTTTGCTACAAAATAGAACTCCCTATTGTTCCCTTTGCCATCCCTAAATATTACAGAGATTCTACAGCAAAGACAATAGAGTCCACAATCCATTCAACTAAAAAAACAATATCATCAGCAGGGAAAAATAATAGTACTATACGGGAAACAAGAGTCCAGTTTATTTTCCATCATTAGCACACACAAAAGAGAAACCAAACTACTTTACACATATCGTCTTAGCATGTGTACTTCACAACATTTCTAAAAAAATAATCAAAATATGACTTAATGAAATATATTATTATCAGTATGGTATTTTCCTTTGTTGACTATGAGCCAAATTATCACTGGCGCTACTCTACGGGTGCCCTCTCTGTACTGTGAATATTTCAGATTACTGAAGCCACAGAAAGTCTAGTTTTACTTTGTTGCTTCAGCATTGTTTTATTTGGATACAGCTGTGGATATGATGTGTGTAATTAATTTTTCAGTCAAAAATGTGATTCCATGCTACATTTGATTATTTAAATATAAAACAGCTTTAGTTCTCTGAGCCAACCAAAAATAGTGATTTTAATTTATTCCTGCTGCCTGCAATTACTCACAACCATGTATTTTTAAATATTTCCAGCCTATAAAAATTACTAATTTTTGCCACTTGTGTTTATCTGCCTTTAGACTTTGATTTGGATAAATTAAGCTCTCAAGTGTTCCTTGCTTTATGAAACGCTGCATGTTGTACACTTCAACACAAATAAATGACTTCTACCATTAGAGGTTTAAATAATGTAATGTATTTCATGCTCAGCCTGAAGCGGGATTCCAATGAAGTTGCTAATGCACGTAATGATTAAGTGTAACTCAAATACTAACTGTGTTGTTGAAAACATGACAGGCAATAATTTGGTCTATTATATTCTGCCATTTAATTGCCTAGTACAGACATTCTCTGACACTTTATGAAGCAATGATTTACAATTATTCAAGCTGCAAAGGTCAGAAAGTGACATTATAATCATCTACACAGAGATCCCTTCTAAAGCACAAAAAAATAGGTAACACCACACAAAAATAGTTTTAACTGAAGTTTCAACTTTCTATTTAAAGATTTCTCATAGCCTTAGAACAAACCGTTCACTTACAATACCATTAAGACATATTTAAAATCCAAATGCACATCTCCCACTCTTCCCAATATTGTTTAAAAAATAATACTCTTTGTTCTTCAAAGACAACACTAAACATGCTTTTTTCTTATTATTTTGTTGATCTATGGATCCACAGCCAAAGAATCTGAAACTAATTCTAAAAACATGACAAAACAAAGAGTGAGAGCAAAATGCATAACCCTGTGGGGAGGAAATGTTTTCACCTCTCTTTCAGGCAAGTTCTTTAATTTTCTGTGTCATTCCTAGGAATCATTTAAAAATAAATACTATAAATGGCACATTAATAAATACACTGGCAAAACTGCTACCATCAAAATTCAAGTGAAGTTTAATGTTTAAAAATACTTCTCTAGAAGATATGTGAGATAATGCACAATAGGTAATACACAAACACAATAGAAATGGAAATCACAGGCATGTTACAAAAAATGGGAAATCTATGTGCTTCAACTAATGTTCAAAATCTATAACCATTCCTTAATGCAAATATGCATTTCCACACATTACAAGAATGTATAAGATAAGCATGTAGGTTGATTTCAAATTATTAACATGTTTTAATTTTAATTTTTTTCTAACTTTTTCACCTTCTGATTTATTTATCTCACTTTAATAAAACTCTTAGAAGTGAAGGAGAAAAAAATTGTCAGGTTTCTTTAGGAGCCTTATATTTCAAGGAAAAGTATGAAAAAGTAGATGCATTTTTAGGTATGCTGCCCGTAAATTTGTTTAAAATCTGAAATCATGAGCAATTC
The DNA here is from genome assembly GCA_022577455.1 of Arizona elegans. Classification (NCBI taxonomy): domain Eukaryota; kingdom Metazoa; phylum Chordata; class Lepidosauria; order Squamata; family Colubridae; genus Arizona; species Arizona elegans. The sequence goes on along the minus strand of JAKOOJ010000002.1, from coordinate 50,002,795 downwards.
ATTGCTTTTAAAATCTCAAAACTTCAAGCTAAGCCTTTTCTGTCATTCCAATGCACAAGTTTTGCAAACATAACTATTTGAAAACCAGTTTGAGTTTGCTAATCTTAGTAAATCAACAACTTCATGCCCAGACTTCTGAAAATTAAATTTAAATAGGTAGCAGTTGGATATGCACTGAAAACAGATCCCTTCTCAAATCAGGGATGCATTTTTCATTCATGAACATAATGCAAAGGAAAACAATCACCACACATCTGCTGACAAGGAAATGAGTAGCAGACGGTTTATTTCAAATGCTGAAAGATTAGTAGCTTCCAATCTCTATAGCAAAGTATTTCTACTGTGCAGCTGGAAAAAATTAAATTTAGATTTGGAACAATAAAAGCAACATGCAAAAGCAATGCTGTGTGTTCCTCCATCTTTTATGTTAACTACACAGTGTATAAAATCTCTTAATTTTTACCATCACTTCTCCAAAATTTTTCACCTTCCAATTCAGCTCAGCATTATATTTCAAGGCAATCAAGTGATATCTTTCATTTGTAATGATTCATAGTCTTGCACTGACAAGTCACATGTCCAAACAGATTATGTAACAACTGGAAAAATTATTTAACCTTCTACCTAATAGAAAGCTTGTCCGATGAATCTAAATGACAGGACAGAATTTTAACTACTGAAGAAAAGAAAACACAGTATAGGACCTTCTGTTTGTGACAAAATTACCAAGTTAATGTTCCTGAAAGATCACTTCACCTCTTAAAACATAATTTTTTAAAAAGGTAAATTTATAGCAATTAAAGCTAATGAAGGAATGAAGCATGAGCTGCTTATGTTCGGGAACTAATAGGTCCACTGAGCATTTCTAAGATTATTTAGCTATCAATGATAATGAATTGACATTGTCAGTAGTTTTACTGTACTAGCTGCTAATATGCTACTCATTCCTAGATTTTTTTATACTGTCATTTTTTAATCTACATATTAGCCTATTTTTATAGCAAAAATAAAGCACATGCTTCCTTCTTGCCACACACTCAAATATACTAATAGTGGCTAAGTTATTTAGTGAAAGTTCAAACACCCTAGTCCTCTCTTTTTCAAAACCCATTATACTTTATTATACTTTATTGCTAATCCACTCACTGTTAATGGACTAACATTTATGGTGTATCTTGGACTAAACTGTATTATTTTAATTGCAACTGAAGACATAGCTGAAGTAGATTTTGGAGTATCTTTCTCATTAAATATGTAAGGCTACTTTGACAACTTTGACATGTATTTAAGTGTCCAAAAACAATAAAACAATAAAAAGCAGTTTATTTTAAGATATTCACAATGTATTCCTTCACATACGAGTCAGCTAATTACTAAGAGTTGCAACCACAATTTAAAATGGTTTGCCAAGTCTGATCCACCATTCCCGCTATCCATACACAAGCAAATCCAAGTTCCATTTTTCACATGCCCATTAAATATCAGACAAATGGTGGCTTAGTCACAGACCCTGTATGCACAGAACTACTAATCATATCACAAAATAGATAGCTGCCCACATGCAGTATTATTTGTTGTCCAAAGACCAGAGGATAGTCCTCTGTTACTTTACAGTGACAATTTTCGTATCAACTTCCAGCGTGCTTGCAAGTAATTTGGTCAGCAACTGTCCAGTGCTTCTTCCCGTCAGATAATCACACCACTCTTGTCAGTTTAATGTGCTATTTTTGTGAGAAACATTTGCCTCAGTGAAAAGCATTCTAATTTTCTTTTGAATATTGCTCTCACTTTGTTCTGCTAAGAGGTTTAATTGCAAGAGCTGACACGACCAAACTCCAGCTGAAAAATATCCTTAACCACTCACTTTATCATTTTGGTGGGCATTGGGTTTAATTCACTGAACCAATCCTAAACTTTACACTAACCATCAGGCCTCTCCAGCAACTTAAAATATTTTGAAAAAAGCATTTCATGTGGCACATATATTAGCTAATTTTTTTAGCATAATAACACTAAAATACACTTTTAATAAGAGTGCAGTATTAAAACCCACCTCTGAATGTCCTACGCCGTACTATATATGCCATGGCATTTGGAAACCTTTTAAACATTTCTGCTAAATTAATTAGCTTTGGATTAAAGAGTTTCAGGATCCGCCATTTTAAATGCAATATAGTTGAAGTTCAATTAAACATTATGAATGGTTCATGTGACGAAATAACCATTAAGAAAAAAAGGAAAATGGGAGGCATTTCTATGTGTGGCAATAGATAAAAAACCTTTATAAAGTTTTTTTCTATCTCCTGTAATACAAAAAGTTTATAGCAGCACATAGTTCTAGAATCAAGCAATACATGATGCAAACATGGATGAGCACAGGAAAACACAGACTACACTGAAAACTATATTTTTTTAAACACATATGCACATACTTTACATGTGTATTTCTCTCTCTCTCTCTCTCTCTCTCTCTCTCTCACACACACACACACACACACACACTCATACACATACCTTTAAAAGGAAATTTACAGTTCTCCCTGGCAATGTGAATGAACATCCTATAATTTAGTCAATTTACAGATTACAGGTTCAAATTGACCTTGTAGCCCATAAAATTGCTCATCTGCGGTACTGGATTAGAAGTAGGAAAAGAATGTCATAACTGTATTTAAGGAATTTACCATAACAATGGGAAGGAGGATATGCATGCATAATTTTAGCCTCTCTTGCTCACATTCCCTCTTTGAATGCTGAAACAATGCATAGCCTGCACTCCTTTCCTGCTAACCAAAAGAGGAACTATTTCAATTTACTCACCCACAGATATGACACTTGTATTCCCTCATCCCAAGGTGCCTCTTGACATGGTTTCTGGCATCTCCTAGTTGAGCTGTTGCAAAGTGGCAAATCTTGCACTTGAATGGCTTTGATCCTGAGTAAAATTTAGCATAAAGAAAATTAGAAACTGAATTAGAATATTATATTACCCTTGGATAAAGAAATCACCATCTGCAGGAGACAAAGCCATTAAAAAAAATATTTAAAGGTAAGTGTAGAAACCACCACCCCATATTTAATCTGTTTTAAGAATCTTTCTTAGCCGCTCAAAGAAAAATGCCTATTGCATACATTTATAACTCCAGGGATACTATTAGGATATTTCTCATTAAGTATACTCGCCAAGAGTTCAAATACAAAAAGTTAAGCAAGAAAGGGGTTTCATTAACAGACACAGTATCAATAATTAGACGATGAGATGCTCTGAAACATTAAAATGAAACAAAAGTTGTTGCGCAGAAATTGTCCATTATGAAATGGCCTGGATTTCAGATATCTCCAGCTGAAGCTTGACACAGTTCATTTCAGTAGGCTCTAATTACAATTTCTACAGAACTGTACAAATCTCATTATTATTATTAAGGTGGAAGACTTAAAAATATCTCAAAAATGCTCAAGTAGCTTAACTAGCCTGCTATAGCAATTCCCAGAAATCCGAGCCAAGATGGCTACATGACTGCACTCCAAATACAACTGAAGGACATTTGGTTGGGAAGGGCTGATTTGGACTAATAAGTAGAACTATCTGAAGTTCTAATACACAGAGAGGTTTTGATAGTCAAAGCAAATTGTAAAAATGGCCTTTAAAGGGTTCAAAATAATTATGTGAATCAGCACTTACAGAACATCCATATGTTCATCTGATTATTTCGATTCATATTAGAAATCAAATGTCTTTTTTTTCCTCCTGAAGGCTACAACTGTTGCTAAAATATAGTAGGTGGAGGAATATAGTAGGTATTTCTTCAAGGTGTTGATGTCCAGTGTATCTCAAGTTTTCCTAATATGCAAATGCCATTTTTAGACTTGACTATGTTCCATGAGCCTTTTTTGTGGCACAATGTGGCCCTGTTGAAGGTTATCATGAAAACTTTGGCCATGCCTATAGCATATCAAAGACTATATGGAATAGTTGCAACTAATAACAGTGGGGTTTTTTAATTCTTAAAACATATTTAAGAAATTACAGTATGTTGCTGTGTCCTTCTTTCTGGCACAAAATAACATCTTAATATTGCTATTCTTGCAGAGGGAAGAGCCACAGGAATAATGACATATTTCTATTGCAATGGCAATATATATATAGTGAATATATGAATATATAGTGAATAAAATATTATACCTTGATGACTTTTATAGTCTGAATTTATGATTATTCTGAAAACTGGAAGTATTGACATTTGGGCTATTATTTATTTTAGGAACAAACTTTAACTGACTAGAACAGATATCCATCACGACACCCATACAAACAGGCAAAACTGTCTTGTTCTTTTGTAAAGCAATCAGTCCAAGTAAAAAATAAAATAAAATAAAATAAAATTGCACATTGTAACTTAAGATGGCTTTCCAACCAAACTGAGGCAATTATGTTACCACAAAAAAGCAGTCATTAAACCTGGCAGGTGTCAGTACTGCAATCCTAAGTGGTAACACATTATTTTAAAGTATTCTTTGACCCTTTCCAACTTTTAAAAGAGCAGCTGATCTCTCTATCCATAAATCCCAGAATTGAAGTTAAGTGTAAGTGCAATATGCTCACAGATACTTCATATTATGTTTGGGATATGTTTTGTGAAGAACTTCTTCCAATATAGTTAAGCATAATATGAAATATGGGATCTTTAATAAATATACATAAGAGTTCGGGTAAGAAAAATGTTACAGTACATCATACTTGATCAATGATCCCTTCTGTGCCCTTGAACACACAATAGCCCCAAAGAAGACATTGTTTAAATTGAGGATCTCGGTTAAAAAAAATTTGAAGTCTTAAATTTCAATTTAATTCTCAAAAGCTGACAAAAAATGAAGCATTTAATTTTAATCTTCTCACAGAAATAAAAAAAGTCAACAGGACTAGGCACAGGCAGACAAGGTTGAATATTTCACAGTTCAATGACAATGAAGCCAGATCTCTTAATACTTCCATTTCGACTGTTCAAAGTAGATGTAAAATATATTTAGCACCTGAACAGTTATATCTAGTCAGCTTTATATGTTTAAATGTCAAAAGCAAGTTGAGTCTGCAGGGAGCAGGAATCACACTGAATCAATTACGTCAGAACATCAAGTTTATTTAAATTGTAATGATAAAATTGATTTAACCATTAATTTGCTAGCATTTTGTATCATCAATGCATCCTGTAAAGAGGCCAGTGAAAATAAAACAATTTAATTTTCTGTGCCCATATTAAATAAAATTTACCAGTTTAATTTACCAGTTAGATTTAATAGACTATATAATGCTAAAATTGTAAGCAACAATGCAGATTTCATTTTGTTTCATTAAAAATTATTTGTAGATGTGATCCCATGTTCTTTTGCTTATTTCTCTCATTACACAAAAGTAGACCTCATTTTGGGGCTAATAGGCACAATACTGAATATTGAAGGTATATCATGCCTGTTCATAAAAAGATTGCCCACGCAGTGCAACTTTGACACTCACAAAATGGCCACTGTGGGTTCTGTCAAGCCTCTGTACCCTGGATGACTGGGAAACCTCATCTCTCAGTTCCACTTTCCCAACAATATACCAGCAATTTGTTAAGTAATTTGACTGCAAGAATTGGACAGCCAATAATAGTAAGACATTTTGCATCTAACAGCACATAAGAAACCTGACCTGTTCATCAATCCTAAAGTTCAAATCCTCACCCTCCATCCCCTGCCTTTCCAAGTCAAAAGATTGAATAATAATTCATTAAATGTATATGCTGCTCAATTCAAGGAGATTCAGGTGTGTTACAGTTATTAAAAACATTTAAACGTTTACTGAGGTGCTGGAATTGTACAGGAAGAAAATATGGAGGGAGGGCAGCTGAGCTTGCCATCATGGGGCATCCCAAGGGAGACAATTATGGTGGCAGGTTTTTGTTTTACTATTTTATTGTTTTTGTTGTTTTATTTTTGTTTCATCTATTGGTTTTATTGTTCTTGCAAGTTGACCAGAGTGGCTTAAGATGGGCAGTCATGTAAACCTTTTAAACAAATTAATAAAAACCAAGAGTGATACTCAAATCACAATAACAGCACAAGACAAATGAACAATGAAAACAAGTCCAGACCGAAGCAAAAAGAAAGGCACGTCAAAGGCCTGGGTGAAGAGACAAGTCTTTAAAGGCCTTCAAAATATCAATAGGCTGGGGGCCATTTAAATTTCAGGGGGGAACCTCATTCCAGGTGGCAGGCACTGCTACAGAGAAGGCATATTGTAGGGCTCCCAATAGACACCACTGTTGGATTGATGGGACCTGGAGCATGCCAACCCCACCAGATCAAACTGTCCAGGCAGATACTATGGGAGATAGATGATCCCTCAAGTAACCAAGCCCTATCTCATGTAAAACCTGTGTGAGTGTGTGTGTGTGTAGACAAAGGTAGAGACGATAAGAGATCGAGATGATAGATAGAAATAGAGATACAGATATAGAGCTATATAGATTCCCACAATATAGATTAAATTTTATAGAGATAAAGCTAGACAATAAACATCTACCACAAAATAAGCTGATGATGTTCTTCCCATCCAATTCCTCTAAGCTTCCTAGATGCTTTTTCATCACCTTTTTTTTCTGCTCAGGTATATGCACTGAACATTGGGAATTCACTATTCTTCCTCCAAGGTTTGCAAAGCTCCCCTCGCACGATTTTTAGACAATTTTAAATATAGTTTTATTTCAACTCCGGGTTTTATTGGCATCCATCTCAGGAGAGGAATTGATTTATTTTTCTGGATTTCTTACTATTGTTTTGTTATCGTTTCATTTTTACTGTCGTACTTACAATTTTAACTTAGTTTAACCTCTTGAGTTTAGGGGGAGTATAAAAATTGTCAAATCACTTCCACACAATGCACCAAGCTGCAGCTTTTCATTGTTTTCCTCTTGTATGCTTCTGTCATCCAGAGGTTTTAAGTAAAAGCAATGCTAGGGGATGACATTTTGCTTTTCTTTCCGTTGTAGGAGCCAGGTGGGTGCCAAAGAAGATAGCAGTGGGGCACAGAGATGTCCAGATACATTGCACTACCCATTTATGGACATTTATTGTTCAGCTTTTTACCCATATGGTATTCCCTGTAAGGGACTGCTTTCCCCAGAGCATCATTTTTCCATTCAACTGGTAGGCTTAAAGTGCCAAGAAGTTGGGTATAAAGATGGACAACAGAAAACAGGGATCTGCCAACAATGCTGTAGTATCTAAAATAAATAAATAAATAATGTAAACCTTCCTTATTAATGGTAGTGATTGATCTTCATTATTAAGGTGCAGTGCTGATCTATATTTTATTTATTGAACAGAATCAGAATATCGATGGAAATGCTTCCAGAAAAGCAAAATGGATTCATTTTTTTCTTCAGATAAAAGCCAGGATGTTATATGACTAACCACTGCTGAAAGTAATAGGATTTTCAGACTGGATATATAAAATCCTAGGGACCAAATGCTTACAAAAAAGCATAAATATTGCATTGTATAAGTAATCCTACAGTATAAATCTGTTCCATGACTGGTATTCAAAATGCATATATGGTGAAAACTCAACTGTGGTTGATCATTTACATTATCTGTTCCTTGCTGTAGTTTACTCCCATGTATTCTCACCTCTTAAATCAAGCCAAAATCCTTTTGTTCAAGTTTCTCTCTTATCTCTTAGATAGCATGCCTTCTAACTGAACTCATTGGATCAATACCATTCAATTCAACACTCCTTTCCAGTCCAAAAGGAAAACCCAATTTTTGCACTAAGTCTTAGTAAAACCATTATAGTCCATTTTTCCATGCTACTTTCTCCCTATCATTTTTGTTTTGGCATTCTCTTTATATTTTAGCTTATCTACACAACCTCAATGCTAGACTTAGATAACTCCAGCTTTAATAGCCAAATTATTAACATTTGCTAAGTAGGTACTAAGTGTAAATGTAAGTGTTGCATCTCAATGGTAGTTCTTAATATTCGGTAAAATCCAAATCCTTGCTAAGTTACAGGCTCAGTCATTCTATACTTCCCTCATGAAAATATGCATTTCTAAAAACTTTGAAGACTGGTCCAAAGTCTTCTTTGTCAGATGCACCCCAAACTGGACAAAGTCTAGTTCTACTTAGCAGGAAAGATGATTGTTATAAGGAAATGAAGGCATAAAGTTCTTGTTTTAATACTTAACACCCCCAAATCAAAAATGGGAGGTGCCATTTTGTATTCTTGCCTTATAATATAATGCAAATAATAAATGATCAGTTGACTGAGTTTCATGTTTAATGAATGAAAGAAAATATTTGCATAGAATCTTGTGATGTATTTGACATTCAAAATAAAATTCATGCTCAAATAAAAAAATATGTAACAAATCAATCCAGACCTCCATGAAGAAAATAAATCCATAAGATTCTCTCATTTGTACAGAAGGAACCTCTGTTCCAATACCAGCCAAAGTGATTATAGATCATCCTATACAAAGGATGAACTTGTATTTGAAGCTCTGTCAAAGGATAATCCTCTAATTGGCAATGTCCTCTGTCTGAAGGGCTTTCTGGTCCAAATTTATTTAAAAGAATCCATTAGCAAGGATTCTTTTACTGTCCACTGAAGATACTTGGACAGGAAATTGGCCTGGCACACTATGATAAAGCATATAATTTGAATTAGAATTATAGTAATGATTTGCATGTGTGCATTATTTGAACGTGTGCACGCAGAGAGAGGGAGGGAGGGAGGGAGAGAAGGCAGTGTGATATTGTGATGAAGGTGATGGAATGGGAAGACCCATAGTTTCCCCTTAGTCATACAAACAGATTGGATAACTGGACTGGGAAATTGAAAAACTTCTACTTACCAACCGGGTTGGACCAGCATGGTAGATTACAGTCTACAGTTTTCATTGAAAAGGACTTCATCTTGTACTGGATTGATTTGGCCTGATGACAATAAGTATGCACAGCAATACTATAGATATCATACAAAAACGTTTTGCCTTTTTTGTGCATGTGATTTCTTTCCTCTTTTTCACAAAAGAGGACTGTGATATCACCCAGGAAAGAAATACCAGACCGGGGGGGAGGGGGGGAAATGTCTCGAGATAAAACCAGAAGTGTGTTTAGTCAATCATCTCAATAATGTGGGAGCCACTTTCATCCAGCTATCCAGGTATAATGAGATCTTCCTATCTATATATGGAATACATGACTACTTTCCTATCGGACAATTAAATGGAGACAAAAGCCCAACAGGGTATTGTCGTCAGGATTTTCTTGGCCTATGCTACAAGTCTCTCAGCAGTGATTTACGGATGTAATTCTTTGAAAAGTATGCACATGGCAAGAACTATGAAAGAAATCCAGCAATGGCCCTCTGCAAGCCTTATTTAAAGTATTTAAATTCAAAGATTTATTTAAATTAAATACTTATTTAAAGTAGAACCCAGGTTCAATTCTTTCAATTCTCCTTCCTCTTTCTCCTGCCTTGAGAAGCAACAGGTCGGGGGGCCTCATCCTTGTAGCAAGGAGTGATAGCTAACTCCCTGTTCCTTTTTTTTTTTTTTTTTTTTTTTTTGTACTTGTCTCCTCTCAGGCTGTTTGCTTCTTGCCTTGCCAGATCCAGTCTTCACATTTACAGAGTCTTGGGAACGGGATCCCAAACCAGAGAGCTTAAGAGAAGAAAGAGCTCCTACATAAAAGGGAGGGAGGGAAATGGCTCTTCTATAAAGGCTGCTCTGAAGAAAAGTAAAAGGCATGTCAGTAATTATTTTCTTCACTCGGTTCTTAATTGTTTTGGTTAAGTGTTCATGGGTACAGTAGCAATAAAATCTCCACTAGAGCCATGCCAGACTTTTTGAATAAGCATTCATCGTGAATGCCACTTGTAGCCTGGCATCTCAAATTCATCAATTAGATTCCCTGTAATGAAGGGTTTTATTTATTTATTTTCCCTAGTTCAATCCCCACCTGCAGTATAACTATAAAGCGATCACATCGTGGGGACAATCAACAATTTAGAAAATGTGGCTACTGTGCTAAAATGGGCTTTTATTCATAAGTCTTTATCGCAAAGATATTTCTGGGCCCCAAATAATTGTGTTTTGAAATTACCGACTGCCAAACATACAACTTAAAGAGATGAATCTTCATCACATTAATATTTCTCCTCAGAACAGTCATAATCTATTTGTGGCTCCAGAGGATAAAGTAAATGGGGAGGACACAGGGATTCATGACTACATTTGCAGAATACGATTGTTAATTAGACATACGTGACTTGTTTGAATTGGAAGTTTAAAAGTCTTCCACCTATAATAGTTATTTTGCTTTTCTCTACATTTTCTCATTTTCACTTGTCTAATGAGTAATGGACTTCTTTGTTACCTAGTACTATACTCGTACAGATGACTTTCAAATCTAATGCTGGTATTTTAATCCATACTGGTGCATAACATTCTCTTTTGGTGTCTCAATTTTAGTGACCAAAATCGATTTCTTTCTTTATAGAACTGCATTCAGCATGTCGAAGATGGAAAGAAACACTACACAAAGTATTCAGCAAATTAAAAAAACCTTGGCATTGTGACCTGGCAAGGGTGGGGGAAGAATGTTTTGTGCTGGTTCTCCTCTTTCCTTTGGAACCAGTCCCAACTGGTATGGAGCAAGACATCCAGTCCATTACCCTGTTTTGTGGAGTGCCACAGGGCTCGGTACTCTCTCTGCTCCTTTTTCACATCTACATGAAGCCCCTGAATGAGATCATTCATTGCCATAGGTTGAGATATCATCACTATGTACCCAGGTGAACATCTACATCCTGGGTGAAGTAAGTGATGCTGCACCTTCCAAGGTGGTTGGAGGCTGTGGGGGTCTAAAAGGAGAACAACAGGCTTCAACTGAATCCTGATAACATGGCGTGGTTTTTGGTAAGAGGTTCCTCTGTATCTGAGTATTCACCAGCCTTCCTCTTGGCTGGGGGAGGGAGAATTATTTGGGGAGCCTCCTGGACTCATGACTCCTGCTTGAGGAAAAGGTAGCAGTCGTAGCTAGGAAGGTCTTTGCTCAATTTATGCATCAGTTATACCCTTTCCTGGATCAAGAACCTCTTTTTCAGTTACTGATGCCCTGGTCATCTCCTGTATTGACAACTGCAACATGCTCTACATACGGGTGCCCCTAAAAAGTATATGAAAGCTGCAATTAGTGCAGAATGCAACAACACAAGCAGTCTTGGATGCCTCTAGGGTTGAACATTGAACATGTAACAATTCTGTCAATTTCCTTCTGAGTCAAACTTCATGGCATGGGGCCAGATTATCTGTGGAACCGTCTCATCCCAATTATATTGACTCGTGCCACCCAGTGAGGCAGGGAAAGTGTGTTGCAGATCCCAACAATTAAATATTTCTGAAGGGTGGGAAAGAAGGAAGAGAATTACTCTGCCATTGCCCTCCCCCCTGGAATATCTTACCCCTAGATGTAAGGCCTCACTCTTCTGGCCTTCTGGAAGGATGTTAAAACTGTGTCTAAGAATGATATGCAACCTTAGAAATGATTAGTGGCTTGAGAGCTTATTATTATCTTCATTTTAACCACCTCTTTTTTCCTGTTTTTAACTAAGTTTTATATTATTTTATGTTTTAGTTATAAACCACCCAGAGGCACTTAAGTGAGATGGGTGGTGTAGAAAGTTGATAAATAAATAATCAAATAAATAAAAAGAAAAACACAGGAATTGGAATAATAAAAACTTTTCCCCATTAACTATTAATAAAAATGTTAGGACTACTATTTAATTTGCAAAAGCAACATTATCAGAAAAGCTATTCATTTTAGGGTAAAGTGAGAGTAGATTAAAACCTCCTTTGCAATTCTTCCTTCTTCGGTCCAAAAATAACTTGCAAAGTGAAATAGCAGATCTCATTTATTGTCTGCCCACTACCCAAAAATGTATTTTGTGATATACTCACATCTACTGCAAAGCACAGTAAAAATACATGGTGATAAGACATACACAAGACATTAAAAACTGAGCTAACTTTTACTAAATGTTACAATCAATGATGTAACTTATGTAAGTAGGGTTGCTTTGTCATATATTGATAGTTACCTCACTTTCACATCCACATTAACTTGATTTTAAATGCAATTAATACATATAGTCAAGGAAGACTAATGGACTACATTCTGCACTTAACCTGGTGGACATTTTCAAATGGCACAAGTGACCAGTGCAAACCTATTTTGCATTGTAAACGACTAAATAAATCTTAATGGATTAAGAATGATCAGCTATCAACACACAAGGGAAATTAAGTGCTGAAATGCCTACATTGATTATTTTAAATTATTAGCCTTACTCTGTTCTTGAATTTGTATGCTTTTAGTGAGCTTTAACACATTTACAAGACTTATTGACTATAATTACAAGAGAATTCAAGTAATGGACACATCAATTATAAGCAACATGTCCTGACCAGACAGTTGCATAAAGAATTCTAAAGAGACCTCCATTAGCATCTTCTCTGCAGTTTTATTCCATTTTATCTGCCTTAAGAGGGCATATTAAGGGCTCATAAAAACACGTGAACAAGTTGGTGCTTCCTAAAAACCCAACAGTTGCAAAATCAAATTGTTTCCTGAAAATGTTTCCTATGCACAAATCTAGCAATAGCAGACATTTAAAACAGCCAGAATTCCAAAATAAGAATTTGCAAGAATACTTTAGTTTGAGTAAAGATTCCTGATGACAATATTCCTCATCTGAATCTTAAGCATATTGCCCAACCATTATTTCATCTTCTTGGCGAAAAGGAATCATTTCAGGATAGCACCAAGGATATTAATATTTTTGCAAAACCCTGAAAATCTCTTTATCTTTCCATTTTGTTTCTAGAAACTGCACCAAGTTTCAACTACTGCATGAATTTAAACCAGAGCTTCTACAGTATAATAATCCATTATTTAAAAGTACAGTAAAATAAACCTTACAGTTTTAATGAAAATATGTTCATTGAAATGTGAATTTATTATTCAAATCCACTCATAAATTTAACCAGAGAGACACCACTTGTCTAAGCAGAGCCCAGTGATTTAGAAAAGCTGTCTATTTAAAATAAAGAATGTATGGCAGGTTTATAGAAACACAGCAGTGAATTTTTACATAAATTTAGAACTGCAGCTTATGCATTTTTGGCAAAAGTGTTGTTTTAAATTTTTCCACTTAATATAAAAGATAAAAAGAGAATGGAAAAGGTGGAACTGCATAGGGTCTAAATGATCTGATCCAAATATCACAGGTACTGCATTACCATTAATAATGCTTTCTAAAATGATGGCCAACTCCAAATATCATGATAATCATATGCACTTGTATCCCAAAATCAGCATATTTCACAAGTTAAAAAAAAACAAACATCAAATACCCATCATTCAACCACTAAATGTAATTAGTGGATTCTGTATCCAAGAGGCAGAAAAACTACCTAAGACAGTAAGTTAAGATCATCTTCTGGTGAGTATTCTACCAGTCTGGCAACTGCTCAATATCTTGGGAAGTTATTTTAGCCCAGTTAAAAAGTAAATAAAAAGCCGTACTGTAATCCTATCTATCTGCAGAATTAAACTACAAATTAGGGGTATGCATGTTTCCAAAACTATTCAAATGTGCTTTAGATCCTGAACAAGTGCCTCACTGCTGTTTATTAAAGCAGGTCTTCCTTTTCAGTTCTGCACTTGAGTTCAAGGAATTGAAAGGACTCTGCTCATTCAGGCTTTAGATAAGTGTTTCCCAACCTTGGCAGCTTTAAGATGGGTGGACTTCAACTCCCAGAATTCCCCAGCCAGAATGACTGGCTGAGGAATTCTGGAAATTAAAGTCCACAAGTCTTAAAGTTGCCAAGGTTGGGAAACACTGCTTTAGATGGAACAAACTAGGGTCAAAAAATTTCTCAAAAAGAGGTAAATATATACTTCTAATATATCCCTAGGAATCAAAAAGTAAATAAACAGAAAAGATGCCTGAACTGATCTGGATAAATTTTCAAAGGTAGATCCCAACTTGTAGAATACCTCCTATGCACAGCCATTTTCCTCAAGCATACTAATACTGCACAGTGACTCAAATACAGGTAGTCCTCGACTTACGATTACAATTGAGCCCAGAATTTCTGTTGTTAAGAGAATTTTGCCCCATTCTATGACATATCTTGCCATAGTTGTCAAGTGAATCACTGCAGTTGTTAAGTTAAAAACACGGTTGCTAAGTGAATCTGGTTTCCCATTTGACTTTGCTTGTTAGACGGTTACAACAGGTGATCACATTGCCCTGGGACATTGCAACTGTCATAAATCTGAGTCCGTTGCCAAGCATTTGAATTTGGATCATGGGGCCATGGGGATGCCACAATGGTCATAAGAGTGAAAAATGGTCATAATGGTCGTTGCTTACCTGAACGACCCTTTTGTACTCGCTGTGAAGACACTCCTCAGACTGGGTAACGATCACTCTCATTTGCGCTGCTGAGTGTCAATCAAATCCCTCTGGAGCTGGATCCACCTCACTTCCTGCTCCTTCCTCAGACTTTTCACGAAGACAACTTGGACCAATAGCAGTAGAATCGACAGTGAGAGACTCCACCAAGTAGACAGACAGGAAGCAGACAGCTACAGAGGGAGAAAAAGCAGACCTCCACCAAAGCCAGGCACGGCCCAGAAAAAGGGAGGGACGGAGTGTCTTCACAGCGAGTACAAAAGGGTCGTTCAGGTAAGCAACGACCATTTTCCTACTCGCTGTTCAGACACTCCTCAGACTGGGACATACCCAAGTTAGAGTAAAAAAGGGGGGGAACTAAGCCGTAGACTGGCCTTGGGGAGAGATTACAGCCTGTAATACCCTTCTGCCAAAGGCAGCATCTGCCGAAGCAAACTTATCCAGCCTATAGTGACTTACAAAGGAAGAAAGGGATGACCATGTGGCCGCCCGGCAGATATCATCTACTGAAGCCTGGGTAGCCCAAGCCGCTGAGGTTGCGGCGCTACGGGTAGAATGGGGCAGTATCCCACCCGGGACGGGGGCCCCACTTAATTCATATGCCTTAGATATACAGGCCTTGAGCCACCTGCCCACTGTAGTCGAGGAGACCTTCTGACCCAGGGAAGAGGGAAGGAAGGACACCAACAGAGCCTCAGTCTTGCGAAAGGGGGCAGTCCTCTTAAGATATCTTCTCAATGCCCGTCGCACATCCAAAGTATGCCATCGCTTCTCAGCCGGATGACGCGGGTTCGGGCAGAAATTGGTCAAGACGAGTTCTTGGGCTCGATGAAAACGAGTGTTCACTTTGGGCACAAAGGCCGGGTCGAGGCGTAGAACAACCCGGTCAGGATAGAAAACACAGAGATCACTCCTCATGGATAAAGCGGCAATTTCGGATACTCTGCGTGCTGAAGTTACTGCCAACAAAAAAGCCATCTTGAAAGACAAGTAACGTAGGCTGGACGAAGCAATGGGTTCGAACGGTGGATTCGTTAAGGCCTGCAGCACCAAGGTAAGGTCCCAAGTGGGGTAGCGATGGATCGGCGGCGGCTGCAGGTTTGAGACCCCTTGGAGAAAGGAACGAATCCTGGGGTCCTGAGCCAAAGGAACACGAGCCTCCCCTGACAGGACAGTGGCCAGGGCCGCCACCTGTCGGCGCAGAGTCGCAGGAGCCAGGCCCTTGGAAAACCCCGCATGTAGAAAACCTAGGATGTCCGGAACAGATGCAGATGTGGGGTCTACGTGATGATCTCCGCACCATCTGGTGAATGCATTCCATGAAGCGTTGTAAATACGAATTGTTGATGGTCTTCGAGCTGCCTGAATAATGGAGATAACATCGTCAGACAGGTTGTCCTTGAAGAGCTTTATGCGCTCAAATGCCACATGGCTAATCGAAGCCATTCTGGTTCCGGATGACGGACGGCCCCTTGAGTTAGTACTAACTTGTCGAGTGGAATCCTCCACGGTGGTTCGACCGATAAGTTCTTGAGGTCGGCGAACCACTCTCGACGGGGCCAATACGGCGCTACTAGTAGAAGGTTCGCCTGTTCTTGAATGACCTTCCGCACTATCCTGGAGATGACAGGAAGGGGAGGAAAGGCGTAAAGAAGGCCCCGGGGCCACTGACTTCGAAGAGCATCCAGCCCTTCTGCTGCTGGGGACGGGTAGCGGGAAAAGAATCTCGGCAATTGGGTGTTCCGAGCCGTCGCGAAAAGGTCCACTAGGGGAAGGCCGAACCTCTTGGACAGGTCCTGGAACAGGCCGGGATCCAACCTCCACTCGGCGTGATCTATTTGGTCTCTGCTGAGCCAATCTGCTTCTTGATTGAGAGTCCCCGAAATGTGTTCCGCTTTTATCGACGAGAGGTGAAGTTCCACCCACGACAGAAGGCGCTCCGCCTCCTGCATTAGTGTCCATGAACGGGTGCCCCCTTGTTTGTTGATATGGGCTTTGGTGGCCACATTGTCCGTCAGAATCAGAAGATCCTGGCGATATACAAGGCGTTTGAAGTGAATCAGGGCGAGACGGACCGCTCTGAGCTCGAGCCAATTTATATTGTGTTGCAGTTCCTTTGACGACCAGACACCTTGGGCTAACTGACGATCGAGGTGCGCCCCCCAGCCTCGCAGACTCGCGTCCGTGGTCAACACCATCCGAGCTGGTTCCAAGAAGGGGGAGCCCTTGTCGAGGGCCGGAGACAGCCACCACCTCAGTGAAAGGCGCACAGGAGCTGGAACTGTTACCTTGAGAAGAGTCTCTGCTCGACCTTGTCTCTGGTAAGGGAGCAGAAACCATTGAAGGCGACGTAGATGGAAACGTGCCCACGGGACAATGTCTATGCATGAGATTAATTTCCCCAGAAGCTGGGAGAGTGTCAGTAAGGTCACAGTTCTGTGTAGTAAGACTTGAGACACCAGATTCCGTATGCTGACTCGTCTGTCTGGAGATAGGAAGACCACACACAGATTGGAATCTATTGTTGCCCCGAGGTGCAGAATGCGAGACATGGGAAGTAGATGGCTTTTGGCCAAATTCAAAGTGAACCCGTGGTCTTGAAGGGTCTGAAGTACTAGCTCCCGGTCGTGGGTCGCCTGTTCTGGAGAAGACGACAGGATCAAAATGTCGTCGAGGTAGCATGCCAGACGAACAGGAACCTCTCTGAGCGACGCTGCTAACGCCGCCAGCAACTTTGTAAAGGTCCTTGGAGCGGACGAAAGGCCAAATGGCATAGCCCGGTATTGGAAGTGGTGGTCTCCAAACGCAAAACGGAGGTACTGTCTGTGGGAGTTGTGAATGGGTACGTGCAAGTACGCTTCCTTCAGATCTACAGATTGCATGAGATCCCCTCGTCGGATGCAGCCGAGCAGGGACTTGAGGGAATGCATTTTGAACCGACGGTACAAGATGTGATGATTGAGACGTCGAAGGTTCAGAATGCCTCTCCAATCGCCCGAACTCTTCGGGACCAGGAATAGCATTGAATAAAAGCCGGTTTTGAGTTGGTCCGGTGGAACTTGTTCTATGGCCTGAATCTGTAACAGATGATAAATTTCGAGCGAAAGAAGGGAATGCTTCTCCGGCTGAAGTGGCCAAGGACAGTGAACATAAAAGTCCTGTGGCATGGTGGTGAATTCCAAACGTAACCCTTCGGTGACAGTTTGGACAATCCAGGCATCCGAGGTGGTAGTTGGTCACAGGTGAGAGAATGCCTGGAGCCTGCCCCCGATGGGGACCAGGTGCGGTGAGTCACTTACCGCGCCTGGAAAAACGGCCCGCTGACTGCCTGAAGGGTCGCCTGAAGTTGGATTGTCGGCGACCGCGGTCACGAAAGGGCGCCCTGTCCGAAGCTGGCTGGTACTGAGACTGCGAAGATCTGTAGTAAGAGGCGCCACCAGCGCCTTGCTCCTGTCGAAAGGACTGTCGATTATAAGGTGCATAGCGCCTATCCTGACGCCGGAAGGACGTGGGTAACACCTTCTTCTTATCCCTATTCTCGATCAGCACAGAGTCCAGGGAGGAGCCAAATAAGGCAGAGCTTTTGTAAGGGGCGGCAGTCAAACGCCACTTGGACTTGGCGTCAGCTCTCCAGTTACGGAGCCACAAGAGACGTCTTGAAGATACTGTCGAAGCTAAAGCCCGGGAAGCAAACTTAGCTGTGTCCAAGGACGCATCAGCTGAATATTCGGCAGCTGCAACCAGTTTGGCTAGATCCTGCTGTAATCGTGCATCTCCCGGGGGAAGTCTTTCCTTCAATTGGCGCAACCACACCAGCGATGCCCGATTAAAAAATGATGAGGAGGTTGCAGCACGAATAGCCCAAGCCGCAGCTTGGTGTGTTTTACGAAAGCCCATTTCGGCTCTCTTGTCCTCAAACTTGAGACCATCCCCCGCCTCACCTACCAGGATGGAAGATGATGTGAGACTCGCCACCGGATCATCAACTGTAGGTAACTGCAAGAGAGCGTCCAACACAGAAGCCGAGGCATAGAGTTTTCGATCAAATGAATTCGGCCCCGACGAAGAGGCGGGGCGTCCCAGGGCTTTTGTACAACCTGGCAGAAAAGATCCGGACAGGGAACAAAATCCTCATCAGGCTGAGGCAGATTGAACAAGTTATTATTGGGGCCTGATGGAGCAGAAGCAGAGGAACCTTGAAGAGGCGTGGAATCCATATTAGTGGCAGCTTTTGCTTTGCGCAGGAGAGAGCGAAACAAAGAAGGCTTAAATAGTCCCGGAAAGGCCGGCTTGTCCTGAATCTCCTCCTCATCCCCTGACATCTCAAAGTCATCTAGGAAATCTTCCTCCCGGGCTGATTCAGGCTCAAGACTACAAGCACCAGATAGCTGCTGATGTTGTGGAGCAGGAGGATGCACAGAACAGGCAGAAGTAGTAGGGCACGCTGGAGCGGGTAAGGCACCAGTGGCTTGCTGCAACCCCATTTGGAACATATGTGACATAGCGTGAGTAAAAAAGGACTGAAAATCCACAGACTGAAGGAAGCCCGGGCCCGTCTCAGGACGGAGGACGGCTGCAGTGGGTGTAAAGGTAGCTTCAGGACCTGACCTGGAAGCTTGAGAAATATGACTTGCAAAACTAGAGGAGCGAGACCTAACACTAGGCCCTGGCTGATTAGTTGCAGAATTTTGGACCTCCTGAGAGGCCAATGGCTCATCCTCCCTCAGATCACTGGCCAACAAACCTCCACTATGAGAGGCCGAGGGCTCACAGGTCACCTCGTGGCTCAAGCCTTCAGGAATTGGACCTTGACCAGGGTCCTGGGCCTGTTGTCTAGCCTTAGCAAACCGCTTTTCTAATGCCTTATGCCTCCTTTGGGCATCCTTATCTGCAGTAGCAGATTTGGAGGACTTCTCCTGTCTAGAAGCCTTAGACTTTTTCCCCCTGAGCTGTTTAGGGGAAGGTACAGGGGAGGGAGATGGACTTTTGTCCAGATCAGAGGAAAGAGCAAGTTCCTCCCTGTCACCCATGATTAATCACCCAAATGAATTAATTTATTTTCACCAATCAATTGTAAATAGACAAGAATTAATTCTATAGAAATAATTGAATATTAGCAAGCTAAATCTAAATTTTCTTTTTTTAATATATATATATATAAAAAAAATTATTTGTAAGCAAAACCGTGCTATCAGTAAACAAGGTAAGCGCCCCCTCCTTTTTTTTTTTTTTTTTAAGAAATATAAATCAATTTAAACAATATATACTTCCCTGTGTCTTTCAGAGAACCGTGCTGCAGACAGTTGCCAAGTGCAGGTACGATCAGGACAGCGTCCTCACCTGCTGCCAATCTAGCGACCCTGGAAACCAAAGCCCAGGTCGCTAAGGCCACGGAGAGAGCAAAACGGCGGCGAGGATCAGGGTTCAAAATGGCGGCCCGCGAGGCGACGTTTCAGAAGTCCTAAGCCAGGCGAAACACAGCGCCTGCGGCCGGACTGAAGCTGCAGCTATAAGATAATCACTATTCCTTTTAAAAAGGCTAATGAGTATGCCAGCCGGCAGGGACTCAAGCCGATAGACGTAATGGCCACAAAGGCAGTCCAAAACCTCGCAAAATGACTGGCAAAATGGCGGCAATGGCAGCAATGGCGGGAACAGCTGAATAGAATTAACCGCCAGCCAAGCCAAGCCGCTAGCGGCGGCCGGAGCCCCGAACCGCCGATACGCGCTTTAAACTTCACCAAAGTGAAGGCAATCGAAGCGCAGCACTTTTAAACAGAAAACAAATGATATTGAGTCAATTCCCTTGAACTAAGACAAAAATAATAAAGAAATTTAAACTAGAGAACAGACACTTGATGCTATTGCAATGGCTGAGTGAAAAAGTCTGAGGAAGGAGCAGGAAGTGAGGTGGATCCAGCTCCAGAGGGATTTGATTGACACTCAGCAGCGCAAATGAGAGTGATCGTTACCCAGTCTGAGGAGTGTCTGAACAGCGAGTAGGAAAAATCACTTTTTCAAGTGCTGTTGTAACTTTGAGCGGTCACTAAATGAGTTGTTGTAAGTTGAGGATTACCTGTAACAGACAATGACATGAATTTACTTTTGAAATACCAATTTTGAACACAAAAGAAAGAAAGAAAGAAAGAAAGAAAGAAAGAAAGAAAGAAAGAAAGAAAGGAGGGAGGGAGGGAGGGAGGGAGGGAGGGAGGGAGGGAAAGCAGAAAGAAAGAAAAGCAGAAAGAAAATAAGGGGGGGGAGAAGGATCAGAAAGCTACTTGTTTTGTGTCGTAACGTTTCCCAATTTGGTGTGATTTTTTTCCTTTTTCTACTTCTTTGTGTTGGAGTCAGTATTTGGGCAACTGCCTGAACATATCCTGTAAATTTTCTTGGCAACATTTTCAGAAGTGATTTACCACTGCCAACTTCCTAGGGATGAGACAGAATGACTGGTCCAAGTCATCTAGTTGGCTTTGCGCCTAAGGTGGAATTAGAATTCATGGCCCCCATGTTTCAAACCTGGTAGCTTTTACATTGAACTAGCTCTCTTGGTGTGAGTCCACTGAGCTGATCATTGCCAGAAATGGTAACCCAAGAAATGAACCATCCCCAAATTTCTTGGTGATCAATACCTTCAGATCTCAGTTACCCAACTCTGTTTCATTTTATTTGTGCTCTCTTTAAACTCCAGTCCTCTCCTTTGGTTTAACATCTTTATCCATCCAATAAATAATCTCAGATTGGGATTTATACAAACTCAATTAGTGAAAGACTAGCTAGAGCCCTATCAATATGGTATCAACAGAAGCATCAGCAAAGCCAAAGTTTTGTTGTTATATGTGTTCATAGATAAAGGAAACATTTAGTCTGTTCTTTGGCTTCTAAAAACTATTCCTAAAAGCTAACATCTCACTCTTTAATCAATGAACATGGAAATCATATATTGTCAGAATAGAGTATTAGAAGGACTGATTTACAAGTTTCAGAAGGGGAAGAGGGAGAAGGAGAGGGAAGGAGGAATCTTAATTAAATTTCAGCCACAAAACGCTAATTGTACAACTCATTAATACGTACCTGTATGAGTCCGTATATGAGCTAAGAAAGCCATTGAATTACTACTTCTGCATATCTTCCCACAATATTTGCAAATATTGCCTTTATTTTCTTCTCGCTCTCGGACAATTTGTTCAGTATCTTCAACAATATACTTATTGACTTCCCGGAGCAGTTCTTCATGTTGTTCTTTTATGTGAAGGAATAAATTTTGTTCAGAATCGAAAGGTTCTGTGCATTTCACACATTTAAAGGTGGCACCCCCTTCCGGCAACTCTTCAACACTTGCTTGTTCATTTCTCATATGGCCAGCACTAGCCAGATGCTGATGAAGGCTGCTCTCGGTGTAGAACGATTTTCCACATAGCAAGCAATGGAAATGCTTCTCCTTTGATGGATGCTTCATGGCTATGTGAACATTTAGTCCACTTAAACCATCTGCTAAAAAACCACAGTCATCACAACAAATTCGTGGAGATTCTCTCACAGGATGGCCTTCTACCTTCTTCTTTTTTCCTTCATTCCGTGGGCAATCCACTTTTACAGCTCTATCCCAACTTTTTTGCTTATTTGGATTCTGGCCGTCAACTGGGTGATCAACTTGTTCAGAACCATCTTCATGGTTTATTTTCACTATTGAAGAATCAAATTGACCAGAGTTTTGAATCTCTGTTCCATCTACTATTTTGCCATCAACACTGTTTAAAGCATCCAAAACTGTATCATTTTTGTCCATGACTTCAGCTACTGAACTATCTGAACCCCAAATATTATTCAAAGATACTCCTGTTTCCTGCTGTGCATCTATCAAGGTATCCTCTTCTTCCACTGTAGGACATTGCTTAGTATTTATTTGTTGCTGTAAAATTTGGATGTTTTTAAAACTTTCAGTACTTTCACTAATGCTTTCCTGCTCCAGTGCACTACCAGTGTCTGAAACTATTGACAAATGGGTTTCATCTGCTTTCACTTCTTCAGTAGCTACTTCTGAACTTTCATATCTTTTTTCAGAATCATCCTGCAGTTTGTTCTCATTTTTCATTAAATCTGGAGAACTTTCATCAAAAGTCATGTTTTCATCTCCAGGTTCTGTTGTCAAATGAATGCTTACTTTTCCTATTTCTTGATTTTGATGCAGAACAGAATCAATTGTTTCCTTAAGTTCAACCATCTCGTTGAGTTTAAGACCTCCGTTCTGATCATTTTCTTCACCACTTGTATTTTCTCTGCCTTGTTCAGTTCCATCTTCAGCTTCAGCATCTACAGCCTCAAGAATGCAATCTTTAGAAACCTTTGAAGCAACACTATCTTCTAATGCCAGATAGGTAGGTGATTTATTCACTTTATGCATGACCTGATTGTCTGGCCTTTCCTCTTCAATATTACTTCTGGACTTTGTTTCATCTAATGAAATCTGAAAATCTTCCACATTTTTTTGCTCCTCTTCAGAAACAGTAGCAGTTTCTTTGGCAATACTTGCTACGTCTGCCTCCTCTCCAGAAGCAGCACATATATACGACTGTCTCTTAATTTTATGCTTTTCTGTTGCTGCATGTCTAATCATCTCTCGGCGAGTAACTGCATAATAGTCACAGGCCATGCAGTAGTATTCAAATTCTTTAGTGTGCTTGCGTTTTATATGTACTTCCAAGGAAGAAAAAGAGTGTGCAATGAAGGTACAATGAGCACACTTGTTATCATTTTCAGTTGCTAGTCTTGTTTGAACCATCACATTTTTATCTTGGTTAATGTTACTCGATTCTGCAATTTTACGTTGTGTTTCAGAAAAGTTTCTACCTCTACCTATTTTGGGAAGTTGAATTATATTTTTGACACTTAACTGGATGGTACTGTCCTGTTCATCTGCCTTGTTTTCCAAAATAGGTTGGTCTGTCTCTGAAGGCTGATCATTAGAAACTATGAATTCTTTTGAAAGGCTTCCTGGATTGTCTGTTTTCTTCACGTTGGCTTCAATATGATCATTTTCTGGGCAAACAATAAACTCAACATTTTTCTCCCCACTGGCTTCCAAGCGGCTTTTATGCTTCTTTGTAGCACAATGACGTTCCATATCACCTTTAGTTACAGTATAGTAATTGCATACTTTGCATAAATAGCTGTATTGGTGGCTATGCTTGCGGCGAATGTGAACAGTCAAGTTTGTTACACTAGATGCCAATAGGCCACAATGAGGACATGTCCGGGAAATCGTCCCTTTAGGTCTACCTCTCTTCTGCAGGCTGCCAAGAATCAACTCACTATCTTTAATTGTTTCATTTGATGGGTACAACTCTTTATTTATCGATACCTTCTGCAGGGAAGAGAATGGTGCATGTATGCTCTCATTTTCTAGCACTGTCTTTAAACTTCCACAAATAGGGCCTTCAGTTCCTTTTTTACCATCTGTTCCACCTACACATATCTTTTCAATACATTCCTCAAATCGTAAGCCAATGTTATTTTTTCTGGCATTTTCAAGATGTTTACTTCGCTTTATGTGTTTTTCCATTCCTTCTTTGCTTAACGAATAAAGGTTACATGCTTTACAAAGGAAATGGTATTCCTGAGCATGGCGAAGTTTTATGTGCCTCGTAAGCACAGAAGATGATCTTGTTTTATAAAAACATTTTTTACACTGAAATTGACTTCTGCTCAGAGCAGACTCCTTGAACTCGCTACCAGGTTGTAATACTGAGAGCTTGAGGTCTTCCTGTTGTCCTTTCAATTCTACAACCTTGGGAAGTTCACCTGAAGAGCAAGATGGTGAATGCACAGCCAGATCACTCTTAAGCGACTGAATGGTATTTCCTTGAGACAATAACTCACTATGATGCTCAGTTGCATCATGAGCTGCTACTTCTTCTTCAGTTAGAAAATATTTGCAGCAAGCAGAACAAGAGAAAGCCATGCTATGCTCATCGGACATGTGTTTCCCAAGGCTTATGTCATTTGGGGCAAGAAATGAACATTTAGCGCAATTTATCTTGCAATTGTCTATATGATTCTTCTTTTGATGACATTCCAGGTCCTTGCTGTCAGAGGAATATCCATATATTTGACAATGGACTTTAAATTCACCCTGAGTTTTACCAGCATCCAATTTCAGGCCTTCTTTATTTGACAAGGTAGATCCACCACAGTTACCAGGATCTAGTGTTCTCTGCTCATCAAGTTCCTTTTCTGATGTACTTTTATGCTCCAGTATATTTTTTTCATCTTGATGTATTGCTGCTCTTTTGGGGATATCCACGTAGAAATCCTTGCCGTCACCTTCACTTTGTAAAACTTTGGCCTGTGATAAATCACCCTGATGCAACCCTCCCTGAATGCTATGCTTCGCTCTAAAATCAAGCTTGCTTTTTTTACCAATACCTAAAAGTTTGTATCTTTTTTTAATCTGTTGGTTTAGTCTGAAAAAAGTACTTTGCCTGAAAGTCATTCCTTGTGATAGGATTCTTCTTTTTTTGTGGAAACTACCTAATATGCCTGTGTTGCTAGCTGTGACTTGACTACCTTCAGATGATTTCAATAAACATGGATTGCATTCTGAAGATTCCGATACATCTGATTTTTCAGGTAGAATTTCACCGTTTTCATCCACTTTCCACAATAAGGCCTCTTCCTTAGTAATACATTCTGTTGTTTCAGTGGATGGTATCATTTCAGCTAAATCTTGACAGTTTTCTTTCAGGTTCTCTATCTTATTGCTTGAAATTCTTAAATGATCTGAAAGCTCATCTCTTATTTTTTGTTTATTAGATGCCAATTTCATTCTGACATTCTTTTCTTTGATTGGAAACCGCTGTTTTTTACAAAAGGATTTTTTTGTTAACATCTTTACAAATCCACCACGGGCAACCAGATTTTGTCGTCGGAGGTGTGTCTTGCCAAGAAAATGAGCTTGTAGAAGAGCTTCCTTAAAAGTCTGATAACCACATAGATCACAAAAATAGATAAGTTGGCCAGAAGTTTGCTTAACATGCACTTCCAAAGATGAAGTATGTTCTGATTTAGAAGTATAATACAAACTCCCTTTTTCTTTTGATTGCTTAAGGTGATGTTCCTGAATATGGTTTTCTAAATCAAGAGTAGAGGAAAAAATCTCCTTACAGGTATTGCATTTTGAAACATTCTTAATACTACTCATTGTATAATTAATGTCAGTTGAATCATCTAAGATAGATGATTTGCATTCTGGAAGTAATGTGTCATTCTCTTGAGAACGTTCACTTTCCATAGGTGCTAACTGTACAGTATTATCTTCGGGCACAAATTCATGCTGAATGCATGAAGAATTTGATGAAAATGAACATCTACTTGAACAGGTGTTTATAGCCACTTTTCCTACTGATTTATTTGTCCCATCGACATAATATTCATATGATGTAGCATCAGAAGGGTTTCCTTCATTCTCTTTTGCAGGTTTTGTACCAACCAGTTTTAATCTTTTCGAGACAGGTTCATTTTCAATTATAGTTGTTTCATTAAGTTCCTGATCGGTTGTTTGGGATAATGGTCGTTTAGCTAAGCCATTTTCTTCTGGGTTTTTCAATTGATTTTTCTGTTCTTTCATCAGAAACATTTTTGAGTTAGAAAGAGATTCACTGGGAGTTTTTCCTGCTAAAATATTTTTAGCGCTGTCTTGTGGTAACTCATTTTCTATGTTTTCATCACATTCATAATTCTGATTTTTTTCAACATTCATCCTGAATGAAGATAATGTAGAGTATAATTCCAATAAAATGAATTAGGACATCTGTTCTAGGAATATCTAAAAAGAGAAAAAACAGAAAGTATAAATTAGCTTGTGTGTACATAAAAACAAACTTGTTTTATTTCAGTCCAATTCATAACTTGCCGAATGTATGCTATTACTTTAAAAAATTTCAAGGACATATTCAGCTATTGATTTTGGTAAATATTTTCTTACATAGAACAGTATATTTTGACATCTAAATAAAAATAGTTAGGACATCAGTAAAAATCATGGAAAACAGAAATAACTTTTAGTGTTTCTAAAAACAATTTTTTAAAACAACTTACAACAAAGTAGATAGATATTACTTAATTCCAGGACTTCTGAATACAATTATATAATTTAAGTTGAACCAATCCATAGAAGTCATATCAAGGTTGCAATGAAAATAATATATCCATTTTGGGAATTCAAATGTAAAAGATATGACCTTTGTGTTTAATAGCTTGACATAATATTCTAAGAAAGCATTGCATTTATTTAAAGGGCAACTAGAATATAAAGAACAAATATTATTTCCCCAATTAAAAGTTTTATAACTAAATAACTGATTTCAAACTGTATTTTATGTTACGAAGGCATGATTTACTCAAAAGAATGAAATATAGCTAAACAATCCAGCACCAAAACCTAAAGATGGCATCCATTCAAATAAAAATAATTCTTCTCACAAGTTAAGCTTGGCTCTGGGATTCTGAGATTCGTGAATACATCCATTTTGTTGCCGCTGCTGCTTGTATTCTTTTCTTGGCAACAACACAGAAGTGATTTGTCTGTGCCTTCTTCTGAATTGTTTATTGTACAATCTGTATAATTCTAAGTGGTTTGGATACTGTTTTATTGCAAGTAGCAATATCAAAAATAGACTTGTTCAGACTACCCCCACTATACTAGGCCTGTCCAAATCATCTGTCAAGGTGAAGGTGACTCTAAAGGCCACTGACACATTCAAGGAACTATAACTGTGTCAGAGCTTCAAGAACAAGATCCAGATAGATGTTTCACTGATGAGTAAAGGAATATATTAGATTATTTCTGTAACATAGAATCTTACGACTGGAAGGGACCTCAGAGATCTTCTAGTTCGACCCCCCTGCCCAAGGCAAAAGTCCTTATACCATCCTGTACAAATGAATGTCCAATTTTTTTCTTAGAAACCTCCAGCAATTGAGCACCCAAAACTTAAGGAGGCAAGATGTTCCATTAGTTAATTGGTCTCGGTCAGGAAATATCTCCTTAATTCCAGGTAGGAGCTCTCTTTAATGGGTTTCCACCCCTTACTTCTTCTCCTGCCCTCAGGTGCTTTGGAGAGTAAGTCAACAATTTCATCTCTGTGGCTGCCCCTCAAATACTGGAAGACAGCTACCATGTTACCCCTAATCCTTCTCTTTGTTAGGCTAGACATGCCTAGATCTTTTAACTGTTCATCATATGGTTTAGTCTCCAGACCTCATCTCATCTTTGTTGCTCTTCTCTGCACACTTTCTATGATCTCAGTATTTTTATTTTTATTTTTTTGTATCATGGGGACCAGAACTGGACCCAGTATTCCAAGTGTTTACTCAGTAGTACAGTATAAAGTGGTACTATCACTTTCATAATCTTGATACTATCCCTTCACTGATGCAGTCTAGGACTCCATTGTAAGTTTTTTTTGTGGGGGGTTTGGCAGCTGGAGCACCCTGCTGGCTCAGACTCAAGTCACTAGTACACTAGATCCCTCTCACAGGCACTATTATTAAGTACTGCCAATTCTGTACCTGAGCATTTGTTTTTTCCTGCCTAAATGTAGGAGGTTACTTTTCTCATCACTGAACTGCATCTTATTGGACAGGGCCCAATGCTCAAGTCTGTCAAGATTCTTCTGAATCTTGAGTCTGTCTTCCAAAGTGTTAACAATTCCCGCTAGCTTGGTCTCATTTGCAAATTTGATGGCTCACCTTCTATCCCCTCATATAGGTCATTTATGAAGATGTTGAAGAGCACAATGCCCAAGACAGAACCTTGAGGTTCTGCATGCTTCCTTCCATGTAGATGTAGTTCCACTGAAGACTACATGCTGAGTGTAGCTGGTCAGCCAGTTGCAAATCCATCTTTCTATCCCACTTTGTTCTATCTTACTAGTAGTAGGCTTTGTCAAATGCTTCAGTGAAGCTCAAGTATACTATATGCAAAGCATTTCCTTCATCCACTAATTTAGTCACTTTACAAAAAAAAAGGCGATCAAATTTGTTTGACATGATCTCTTTTTAACAGACCAATGCTGGCTTCTATTAATCACCTTGTTCATTTCTAGGTGTTCACAAACCTGCTACTTGATTATTCTTTTCTAGGGTTTTCCCAGTTATATCCCAAGTTGATTGGTCTGCTACTTACTGGTTCCACTTTTTTCCCCTTTTTGAAAATTAGAACTACATCAGCTCTTTTCCACTGCTCTGGCACTTCCTCTGTGCTCCAAGATTTTGTTTAATAGTTCCAAGATCATATAGGCCAACTCCTTCAGGACCCTGGGATATAATCTTAATAAATATGCTAGTTTTACATTATATATCCATGGAAATAATCTATCAATATTCAGCAACAGCAAAGAATGTATTCTAATTAATTAATACAGACATGGCCTACATCTCCTTCATTAAAAATAATGTTCAATGTTACAAAAAGCAGCAAGTGATATTTACAGTCTCAAAGATACAATCTCCTCTTTGACATAAATTAAAACTACTGGCAGCTCAAAAATTTGGAGTTTGAAAATTATTATCCTTTCACCAGGAACAAGTCACTTCAACATGGAAAAGTTCTCCCACATATTTCTGTACTTCTGCTCTCTGCCTCATAATAAGAAATGGCATATTTGCAGTCCTAAATTGTCAAATTGTGTAGGATAACGTAATGATTAGAGATCACTTGTGTCCCCTTAGAAAAAGCTCCATATTTTGAATAATTACTGCGATCTTCATTCTAGAACTTTCCTTCTTGAGGACTAACTCAGCATTCACCAAACAAGAAAACAAAAATCTAAATAGTTATGATAGTACATTGGTGAAAATGGAAAGATAGATGATACAGTAAAAAAACAACAACAACAAAACAGAAAGCAGATACACATTAGATTTTAAAAATATTTCTAAATAAAGGTATAGTAAATTCTTTAATTTTCCCATGGGGGGACACGATCTGGAGCTTAACTTGCTGTCTCCCACAAAGGGTTGTTGCCCTGTTTTACTAGTGATGTTCCATTTCAACACTGAAGTCAGCTTTTAAAAAAACTGTGGCTTCCTTTCTGCAGACTTTGTTTAGTTTGGTGAAGTTCTGGAAAAGGGAACATTCAGCAAGTGAAGTGCTTCGTATGTGCATATGTACTGCTGCATATGTGCACATATGTGGAAGTGACAAAATTATAGACTACAGATAGTCCTCAACTTACAACCACAATTGAGACCCAAATTTCTATGGCTAAGCAAGACAGTTGTTAAGTGAGTTTTGCCCTGTTTTACAATCTTTCTCACCACAACTGTTAAGTGAATCACTGCAGTTAAGTTAATAACATGGTTCTTAAGTGAATCCAGCTTCCCCATTGACTTCGCTTTTCAGAAGATCGCAAAATATCCCTGGATACTGCAACCATCCTAAATACATTCCAGTTGCCAAGTATTCAAATTTTGATCACATGACCACGGGGATGCTGAAACAGTCATGTGAACAATGGTCATAAGTCAGCACCCTTGTAACTTTGAACCTTCATTAAATGAATGGACGTAAGTCGAGGACTACCTGTAGTCTATAATATTGTCACTACCAGATATGTGGTAGGGACGTAGATCAAGCCCACAACAGCATCACTGCAAATCAGCGAACTGCCTTCTCACAGAAGCCCTATTGACCCTTGTTCCATAAAGCAGTTGCAGCATAGAAAGGTACCGGGTGGGTGGCTTAGCAGCCGTAACCTTTTCGGTTATTTCCGCAGAAGTGCGATGTCACAATAGCCTCAAGAAAAATACGAAATATTTCACACTAAGCTATGCTTAATAATAAATCTAAAGTTTTTTTTAAAAAAAGTACAGCCATACAAAGTGGTAGTTACCAGCGTAAGAAAAGTATTCTGATGACACCTGGTGGCCATTTTACACAAGGAGACTTAAACTGAAATGCTGCTCATCAACACAGTGTCCAAGTTCAAACAGTGAATTACAAGAATCCGGCTTTTCTTGCATCTCTGGCTTTTTTTTTACACTGATTATGCCTACCCATAAACATATACTTTCTACTGTCATTAATTGTTTAACATATTTCTAAAATGTCATACGCTTACTATAAACACTTAAAGGTCCACAGTAAGTTTCACATGTTCAGTTGAGCTCCAATATATTATGAGATGGAAAGATTCGGCACAACTTTAGCGCCACTAAAAGCAGATATATGATATCCCATATAGCTGTCATTTTTTAAAAAATCGTTTTATTATTAGTGTAATAAGACCCACCTATTACAATCAAAGATGTAATAATGAATTTACTTTACAGCTGGAGAGAAATGGGATATCAAACCAGAACAGGTTACATAAATTCTTCTCGATATTTATTGCTAAATGTAATTTTTATCTATTAAAAATTGACATGAAATATTAAACAAATGAAACAATGAAATTTACCACCTTAGCCTAATTTAATTTAAATGGTCTATTCACAAAATGAAGAAAAGTTTTGCACTTATGTTATTATATCCCTTCTACTACCCCTTATAGTTTTTCCATTACAAACCATATTGTTTCTAAGATTTTATAACTCAGTTATAAAATTTCCACTCCAGACTGATATACTTGTCACGTAATGCTTTTTTTAAAAAAAAACCTTTTGCAGAATGAAAAGATTCCTAGAAATGCTGGGATGCTGAGATACTGTTTGGAAAGTATGACTTAGTGAACTCAATAAGACTTGCTTCCGTGTTGCATATATTTCAGGTCATGCTGTTAAGTTAAAATTAACAGCCATCAGTGCTCTCAGTCGGCAAATAGCACAGCCTAAATATGTTTCATAATAAAAAGCAGCAGAATACATCTCAGGCCAAGGAAAATAATGTTTCATATCTACAATTGAAATAGAGTTTTAGTAATTATAACTTTGGTCCTGAACACAGATTCACACCACCAACCTATAACAATCTAGTCTGACGTGGAATTTTTTCTCCCACACCTCAGCACATCTTAAATCCAGTTATTTGAAAAATCATGGGTCTATTTGTCTAAATACTGTATAGCCAATGAAACCAGCTACAGACAACAGTTTACATAGTTCATAGTTACCCATAAAGTCCTTAGCAGCAGAGGTCCTGATTACTTGGGGGACCATCTATGTTGCCCATATGTTTTTTCCTGTCTTGAAAGATCAGCTACAGCCTCATCAATTAAGCAGTATTATCTTTCAGGCGTTCTCGGTGATGGTTCTTGTCCTGTGGGAAGATATTCCCCCACAAATATCTGTACTGCTCCCATCTACAGTACATTTTATGTTTTATGTAACTATGTTTTATGATGATCAAGCAAGTCACAACCATCATTAAACAAATCACATGGTCATAAGTCTGAACCCAGTTTATTTAACAGGTGTCTTTTTTGCCAGAAAATGGTTAAATGGTTAAAAAAAACCCCGCAAAATGAGATCATGTGACCACAGGACACTGCGACAGAACATAAATGCAACCAGTTGACAAGCACCCAAAATGAGATCACTATTATGACTGCAGTCATAACTTTGAGAATGGGTGTAAGTAACTTTTTCCAAGGCCACTTACTGCAACCTCAAACAGTCATTAAATGACTGGTTGTAAATCAAGGACTATTTTTATATGTAACATTTGCACACATACATACATGCGTTCACATATTTCATTGAAGAAAATAAGACGATTGAATGATCTGGATAGTTTATTTTTTTTAAAGCTGCCCTTTTCCACCTTTATCTTTCTGTTCTCACTATTCAGTATCTTAAGTGTTCAGTTTTGAAATTCCTACAACTAGGCCCTATAATAGTTCTAGGCCTGCTGAAATGTACAATACAAAGGAGGGCACAAAACTACTTAACGCAATTTAAAAACAAAACAGCATCTCTGTTGCAAAGGAAGCAAAAGGCCAATTGTTGCAAGTAACAGTATTAGTTGGTGTTGAGTTTTTTTATATGAAGGTATAAAAATAGTAAACTGGATCTAAGGCACCTCCGCTATCCAGAAGACAACATCAACTGAGAAAACGGGGATGTATTTAACTTACCGGTAAAGAAGAACTAATGGAGAGTAATAGGCCAGTTTGGAATGAGCTATTTCAATTCATCAAAGCCAGGAAAGGGATCATTAAACACAGCAGTGCAAACGTATCAAATTACAAGAAAGACGACAAGTGAAGTTAGAAATAAAAAAATGTCACTTTTGTATACTGCTTCTGTGTGCCCTTTGATTCATCATCAGGAAAGCAAGGTTAAAGGACAAACTGCAGCCCTCTAGCACACTCAAGTGGGGTAGCCACACACTGATAGCCAAACACCCCATGGGTATATTATAGAAAGAGTCACTGTGGTGGCAAGACTGTTTAATGATAATTAGAGACAAGCTCTAATTTATCTTTATCATAACATTTGTTTGTTTTAACAACAAACTTAAATCTATTGAATATAGTTTTAAGAATTAATATGCAGGGTTTCTACACCATGATATCAACTAAGATCAAGCACATGGTTTAACTATGGTAGTGTTGCCAGGAGGGTAACATGGAGTTCATTCTTTCCAGTAAGAATCAACTCTCTGTATCCAAGCAAGCAACAATGTCTTATTCTGTGGACAATCCTACACTGCAATTAGTGTATTTCACACCACCAGTCATCAAAATAATAGTTCATACATCTTAATTACACCAAAGGATTTTGGAGTCCTGCTATCCAAAAAAAAAAAAAAAAAGCATCCTGTAGGTGACTTACTTTTGCTGGAAAGAATCGTAGCTCAAAGTCAAGAAACTGAATTGATGCCTCTTTGCAAACTTGCGAAAAGTCATTTATGAAACTGAAATACTGTAGTTTGCAAGCCTGCAGTTAAAAGCTACTCCTTGTTCATTTCTGCTTGCTTCACTGTCCTTATTGTTTTCAAATGATGCTGAAAATGTTTATTCATACAATACATAATGTTGATTCACAAAATGCATGAGCAATGCATCATCAGAAGTCCTTTAATGGTGAAGAGCCAAGAAGACTTAAGATTTCCCTGGTAGCACACAAACTGCAGTGTGCAGACTATGAATATATAGG
Source organism: Arizona elegans (assembly GCA_022577455.1). Lineage (NCBI taxonomy): Eukaryota > Metazoa > Chordata > Lepidosauria > Squamata > Colubridae > Arizona > Arizona elegans. The sequence continues at coordinate 49,969,167 of JAKOOJ010000002.1, read as the reverse complement.
ATCTCCTATCATGATTTTCCTGTTCAAGGATTTCAGCTCCATCAAAGACAACTCCATCTTTGTTGTTAAAACGTATTTCCCACTTTGAAGCTAGAGCTATTTCAACCCGCAATGGCATGGATGCTACTTGCTTTAATGAGTAAGTACACCCAGAGGGTGCTCTTTTCAAGAGCAGATTCTGTTGCTGAGACCCCGACCTCACAATGTAGCATCTATATACTTAATTCTTGCTTGTAACATCTAAAATAACAATAGACTGACTGGCTGAATCGGGATAAAGGTAAAGGTTTCCACTGTCCAGTCGTGTCCAGGGGGCAGTGTTTATCTCCGTTTCCTAGCCGAGGGAGCCTGTGTTGTCCAGGTGGAGCCTGTTCTGTAGTTGTGTGGCCAACATTATGTGCCAAGGCACAGAAAATGCTGTTATCTTCCCAGCAAAGTAGTACCTATTTATCTCCTCACATGTGCATGATTTTGAGCTGCTAGGTTGGCAGGAGCTGGGGCAAATAACAGGAGCTCACCCTGTCAAAAGGTGTTTGGGTCTCCAACCCAGGTTGTCAGCTTTCCAGCTGACAAGCTCAGCCTCTTTAACCACTGTGCCCTCTCATCTAGATAATACATGGTTATGTAATGTAATCATGTAATGTATGTTCATGGTCTCAGCTATTTTGAAATCATTTCTAAAATAAGTAGGGTTTTTTCACCCTAAACATAGGCCTTAAATAGAATCCATCCATCCATCCATCCATCCATCCATCCATCCATGAAAACAAGATGGTTTCTAGAGGTTGGCAAACAATTAAATGATATCTCAGTCCATTTCAATCGAGCTTTAAGACTGATTTAGACATTAAAAAAAGCCTGGTTACCTTCATGGAAAATTCATGACAGAAGATATTATTAGTTTCTCTGCCTGTCATCACATACAATCACATACAAGTGTTGTTTTGAAAAGTATACACAAATAAATTAAAATTTCATCAATTCTGTTCTTCTTTGTCTGTTTTGTTTTGCCTTTTAAGGACTGTGTGCCTGGTATCATTTTTATTTGCCTAGATCTTTAAACTTTGGTTTAGGGCAATTTACTTTTAACAAATTGTTCTAAATCCTATTGTTTAAATTGTTTTATTGGCCGTTCTAATTGTTTTTTATGTAGCTAGTTGGGGAATTTTGCTTTGATTGAAGAGTATGGTATAACATTAAAATAGATAGATAAATCAATAAAATAATTATCAAACCCATACCATTCTATAAATTATTATGAGTTGCAATCATGGAAAAATACTGCTTTCTTATATAAATGTTATAAAACCCTAAATTTAGAATGCAAAGTTTCCATTTTATTTAAAAATTAAAACTCATGCTGTGCTGAAGTTGTGTTTGGCAGTTGAATTAGTGGCACCCCAACTGAGTTAAACAGTGCCTTTTTCCTATTAGGATATATATTACCATATCCTTTTGTTTAAAGGTTTAAGAGAAAGCTAGAGGGAAGAAACTACAACAAAGAAGAAAAAAATAAATATGAAAAAATGAAGTGTAATGAAAGACAGCAAGAGCCAAGATACTGAGAAAACCTGACATCAGCAAAAAAAAAAAAAGTATGCTAGCTAAAAGTAGAACGGAAAAGTATTTAAACATCTCAAATTTCAGTGGCTCAAAAAATTGTGAATCACAGTATCTTCATTCAGACCACAATCACTCCAAAACAGTGGTGGGTTCCTCCCGGTTTGGTCCGGTTCGGCCGAGCCGGTAGCGGTGACAATATGATGTCACCAAATCGGTTCTCCCCCTCCCGCCCTCCCACCCCCCCCATCCACCCACGTTATTCTTACCTTTTATTTGGTCCCACCCCCAATCTATTGCTGCCTACTGAGTCCCAGCTGATGACTAGAGGGAAAAAAACTGTTTAAACTCTTGCCGCGGGGCTTCAAAGGGCCGTCCTACAGCTGATCAGTGTTAAAAGCAAACAAATGAGTCGGGTTGTAAGTGCGAGGACTGGTCGTAAGTGCAAGGACCTTCCAGAAATGACTCTGACCAACTAGCCACGCCCACCTAGTCACATGACCTCCAAGCCACACCCACAGAATAAGCCACGCCCACAGAACTGGTAGTAAAAAAATGTAGAACCCACCCCTGCTCCAAAATGGAAGGAGTACAAATATACAGATTCCGTTTGTCCATGCACAAACTGAAACAGGCCGTTAACTGTTTTATTTCAAGTCTGGCTTTACTGGAAATTACCCCTACAGCATTGATGGATCAGACAAATTAAAAAATGTACTGAAGATCTTGTTTTATAAAGATAGATTCTCTATGTGGCTTTGTTTTAGAAATCCCTTTGACTTCCACCATGGATTCATTGTGATTACTTGGCAGTGATATTTCCACTTATATACATGTTTATTGGAAACTGGAGCACTCACTCCATTTTCTTGGGATGGGGGTGGAGATAAAAATTCACTTCATGTAAGTCTATTCCATCTCAAGCGTTTTTACTGTATGGTTTATTTATTCATTTATAATGTGCTTTCAGTCCTGTATAAAAATCTAAATACCATACAAATACTGTCCTACTATTTTATTGCAGTGTATCAGGTAAAATTGAAGGACACTGCCGAGAAATGGAAACACATATACTGTAGAATAACATTAGAAAAATGGGCCGCCTGTAAAATTTCAACAGATATAAATCTAAAATTGTTGAATTAGTTAAAAAGTATAGTCCTATACGTTATTTCCAGGTACGGAAAATTATTTTTCCATGTTCAATGAAACTCATATACAGTGAGTAGAGAATTTAATCCAACTGGATCTACTATTTATTTACTCTTAAACTTCCTCATGAAACATTATGATACGCCTATCTATACAAAGTGTATGGTCAGTTCACAGATCTCATTTGTTTGGAAAGCAGAGACTGTGTTTTCAACAACGCATTTTATTTACAAATATATAAGCTGAATAACTAATATAGGGACATTAAAGCAACCCAAATACAAAACCTCTAACCTCGTAGTTAACATGTTGGACTAGGTCTGCGGTGAACAAGCTTCAAATTTATCCTTAGCCATGGATGCTTTCTCTTCGCCAATCTATGCAAAAATATTTTTTTCTGAACTAAAAGGCAGATAGTGATGCAGAAAAGTAAAACTAAAATCCCATTGCTTGCTGACATCATACCATCAGGTTAATGTTACATGTTATGTGGAAAGGACAAAAACAGAAAATGATGCTTCCCTGCCCCATCATCAGCAACCAATTCCTAAAATCATCCTGTCTCTAAAGAGAATTGTATGAATGAACGTTCACCGAGAATGCAAAACAGCGTAGCTGAGAAGAATAAAATTCTAGGCACTAGTGTTTTCATTTCGTCTAAATTCTAGAATTCTACTGTGCAATTCACGCTTATCCTATAATATTCCTCCTCTTGAAAGAAAACAAGTTGTCAAAAATTTGAAAGTTTCATGTGTGTAATAATAAAATTCATGAGCCTTGGGAGGTTTGTTACCAAACTGTCATTTTTTATTTGGATCCTTTCAGTATTGCTGCTAACAACATGAGCACAATGTGTGCACACAAAGCAAACTCAAAAAGCAATCTTCAAATAAGCATCAGAAGTGGTGATATGTTGTCCTCACTAGAAGATTTACCATAACTCCAAGCTACTTCCTTGCCTGTTCAATTGTAATGCACAACTATTAGTAAATATGCTTACCTCTTAATATGGGACTATTATGCATTTGCACTATGGACCTATACTTCAAGATAGAGGGCAACTCACCCAACCAGAGGAAGACATGTATGTACATTTGCCAAATCCTTCCTTCTTTAGATTGTCAGTCAAGTTTGGAAAGGGGGAAGAAAGTAGCATTTTTCCCCCTTGAACTTGTGGCCAGAAAAATAAAGTGAAACTTGCCAAAATCAATACCCTGCATCCATAAGCTTTGTCCTCTATAATCCCCACATAAAAACCCCAATTTTGTTTAAACGCTTATTTGCCTTTCTTAGAAATACCTAACATTTTGTGCACAAATCATTCAAAGCAGTATACGATTAAAAAAAAAAAATGACAGCATGGTCATAGGATGATCTGTAAGGTAAGACCACATGGGTAAACCATGTGAAGACACATCAAAGCCCCAGGCTGCAAAATGCCAGATAATGAGTGCATTATTAGAGGTTTTTGAAACACTTTGCTGCCATTCAGATTAGTAGCTCCAGCCAAGACACTACTGCTTATTTTAAAAAATCTAGTGTTACCACTAAAAACATCTCTGTTAGTGGCTTATCATAGTACAGGAATTCCACTGACAATCTCAACAAACAGAAAGAGTTATATGCAAAAAGCATCCCTGGAAATTAAATTCTAGGCCAGTGATGACTTTATTCGTTCATTTGTTTGTTTGTTCATTCATTCATTCATTCATTCAATTTCTATAACTGCCCATCTCAATCCAATTGACTTTGAGCAACAAACAATATTACAACAATTAAAACCACAAAAGCACTGACAAATTGTACATATACGCAAGCAAAAAATATAATTCTCCTAGTAATAGAGCTCCTAACACTTTCAGGATCCCAGCCTCCAGCAAGCAGCCAGGTCTTTTAGAGCCTTACAAAAAGCTAACAGGCCTTCCTGACAGGCGCTTTACACCTTTATTTGAGGTGTTTTTAAAAAGTTTGTGCATTTCTAGGATTCCCTATGAATGACAAGGGGAAACCATATGTTGCAGGAACAGCAGGTACATAATTCTCTTTTAAATCCTCCAAAAATGGGGAAACTGACCTGAATCCTTTAAGAGGGGAGAGAGTTAAGGCTTGATATTCATTTTGGCCTTTAATCCTTTAACTGTCCTTACTACAGAACAAACGCAGTTTTACCAACTATTACCTTCCTCCATAATGGAAGATTGGCTTCATCTATACCAGCCGTCACCAACTGGTGGTCCACGAGAAAATTTTGGTGGTCCACAGAAAAATTATTTCCTTTTTTATATTGCATTAAATCAGGGGGCCTCAAACTATGGCCCCTATGTCAGATATGTGCAATGAATGTTTGTGTTGCTGCAGAGTGTTGTGGCCCATCAACAGTCTGTGCGGATTGTAACTGATTCTGACAGCGAGGAGACTGGTGTGGTGTTGCGCCAGCAGTCTGTGCAGCTGGCACTCGAGTCAGACAATGAGGAGGCTGGAGAAGATGTGGTGCCAGAGGCGGGGATTCAGCCAGGGCCTTCAGAACCTCCAGAAGCTCCTTTAGTTGAAAAGGATGAAGAGGAGGAGCCTCTTCTAGATGCATGGACGTACAGAACTGCCAAAAGGCAGGAGTAACTCCTCAAGAGGAGATCTCCTCGAGAGTAAGGCTTGGGGATAATTGGCCATTCCCTTAGCCTATTTAAGGAGGAACACTGACTGAAGCAAATTGTAGGGAACAACTTTAGTTCATTCTCCTTCGCGTCTGGATTCTCTGCAAATTGCTTCTGGGCTTTCTGCCAATCTTAGTAAGATTGTGATTATTTTATCTTTGGTTTCTTGTAGGCTGTTAAGAAAGTTTATTAACAGCCTTTGTTTGGAAGAGACTGAGTTATTTTAGTAAATTTAAGTTTGGTATAGACTGTGTGTATGCTGTGTTCTTTGGGGTCCGTAGCTGGGGCAGAACACAGAGAGTCTCCCCCTTCTGGGTCTTTTTGTGTGGGTTGGAAGGGGGCAGAAAATGCTGACTCGGGGTCTGCTTCAGCCTCCTGGTGCGGGGGTTTGGGCAAAGGCTGGAGGGAAGTGCTGCTGGTGGCAAAGAGCCAGAGGGCCTTGTTCCAGTGGGACTGCATCATGGCCTGGAACTTGCTGACCATCTCAGCCCGCTGAGCCTCCAGATGCCAGTACCTGGCCTTGCACTCCTGCAGGTCTTCCCTCTGCTTGGAAAGCCTATACTCCTAGTCCTCAGTGAGGTGCTTCTGCTGAGCCTCCTTCTCGGTCAGATCCAATTTGAACTGAGCCAGCTGTTTGGCAACTCTTTCTCATGGTGGCTGCTTAGCTCCAGCAACTGCTTCCTGTTGGGGCCCTAAGGAGCCTGGGTGGGCAGGCAAGGATAGTGAGTAGAGGCTGGCAAGGCACCCCTCGACATGAGTGACATCATGTCACTCATGTCCACCCAGTCACATGACCACCTTGCCATGCCCACCCAGCTGATCATTAGGCAGATCATAGTAGTGGTCCGCAGGATTTAAAATTATGAATTTAATGGTCCCTGAGGTCCGAAAGGTTGGTGAACCCTGATCTATACCTCAGTCTTGCCTTTGAAAGTAGCTGTGGACCAACCCACTTCAAAGGATTGCTATTTTAAGGATAAAGTGAAAAGAGACTCCCATATAATCCACTTCGAACTCTTGGAAACAATAAATTATATGGATAAAATTAAGATGACATAAGTTTAGGCTTTTATAATTGGATAAGATTACCTTCATTGCAATTGTAAACATATTATGATATAAGCTAATTTTATTCTTTTTCTGTAATTTTTAACTGTTCGTTGTTGGTTTTTTTTTTTTTTTTTTGTCTGTCTGTTTGTTTGTTTATTCTTTCTGTGGTTGGACCAGCTCTAGAAAAAAACTGTTCAGGAAGAGACAGTTTGTAGCTACTCAGATCAGATACTATTTGGATGCAGGACATGAGGACAAAAAGGATGGACATGTGCTCCTTTGGCTGGATGTTTGGTAATATTTCCATGCACAAAAATACATTCTGAATTAAACAATTTCCAGACCATTTTTAACTAACTGCTTAATTCCAAAACGAAGAACAACATCCACAGCAACTGCCCTACTTTAATGATAGACTAAATGCATCCTCCTGGTGCAATCCAATTCTAGGTACAGTTTTATTCCTAATGAATTTGTAGCAGAAAACTGTATAGGTCACTCACCTAATTCCTTCACAAGTATGAGAAAGAATACAAAGATGTAGCAACTAAACCTGTTTGCCCAATTTAAGGCTCAGTAAACTAAATGCTTGGATAGGATATCACCAGAAAATATAGGGTTATAGTTTAGTTTGGGAAGTCAGTAAATAAACAATTTCCAGAAGATGAAAGCAAACCACTTCTGTATTGTTGTCAACAGATCTACATGCATATTTATTGGTTTGATTTATTTATTTATTGGTTCAATTTATATGCCGCCCTTCTCCGGAGACTCAGGGCGGCTTACAATGCGTTAAGCAATAGCCTTCATACTTTTGTATATACCTGCTTAGTAGGGCTTTTGGGCCCCCCAAGCGGTGTTCTTTTTTATACAAAGTCAGCTTATTGCCCCCACAATCCGGGTCCTCATTTTACCTATCTCGAAAGGATGGAAGGCTGAGTCAACCTTGAGCCTGGTAACATTTGAACTTGCAGTAATTGCAGGCAGCTGGTGCTACTTAATAGCACTTTAGTCTGCTGCGCCACCAAGGCTCATACATATATATAGTACATATATATATATATATATATATGTAGGTCTTTGGTTATTCGGGTCTTCTCCCACGTAAAATTGGAATTGTCTTGGCGATGTTTCGACGAAGTCTCATTCGTCATCTTCAGGCTGGTGTTCTCGGCTTCGTGCTTCCAGGAGCAATGTGAGATCGCAGCTGTCTCTTCCTTTTAACTGCTAGTGGGGGTGTGAGCTGATTGGGTGGGAACTTGGCTGTGTTCTGATTGGGTGGAGGTGTGTTCTGATTGGTTAGGGGCTCGGCTGTGCTCTGATTGGATGGGGGGTTGGTTGTGCTCTGATTGGCTGGGGGTGTGTTCTGTTTGGGTGGGGGCTTGGTTGTGCTCAGCTTAGTTTGAGTTGCAGGGTGATTTGAGCTGGTGAGCTGTGTTGTTGTTGTTTGGCTTCGTGTTTGTGGCCGTGCGAGCTCTTCATGGTGGGTGTCAGTCTGCTTCATGTATGGATTGGAGAGGTTTAAAGTGGCTAATGATGCAGCTGCAGTCTGGCTTCTGGTCCTTGGTCGTGGCTCATTATCAGTGTGGGTTTGAGTCTGCTTTCTGCGTGGATGTGTGGTGGTGACATCCTGTGTGGCTCTCGTGAGTGTGGGTCTGGTGTCATTCGTCGTGTTAGGGACCCATTTGTCAATAAGGGCGGGTTTCCAAATGGCTGGTAGGCGGGAGGTATCGTCTCGTTTGTTCATGCTGTGTGGGCGTTTTTCTATCTCGATGGCTTCTCTGATTATTCTGTTGTTAAAGTGTTCAGTTTTGGCGATAGTTCTGGTCTTTTTAAAGTCAATATCATGTCCTGTGGCTTTAAGGTGTTGGACCAGGGAAGAAGTTGGTTCTTCTTTTCTGACTGAGTTCTTGTGTTCTTCTATATATGTATATATATGTATATATTTGGAATGGATTCCAAAGAAATAAGATCACCAACCTAATCCAAAAAGAAACCCCCACTAAAATCCAAGACACAGAACAAGAAAACGGCAAAGCCCTCCTCCCATACATAAAAGGCACCACAGACAGAATAAGCAAAATCCTCCACAAACATAACATCAAGACAGCATTCTGCACAAACCGAAAAATATCCACCATCCTAAGGAACCCCAAAGACAAAATTGAGTTAGAAAATCAAGGAGTATATGAAATCCCATGCACCGCCTGCCCCACCACATACATCGGACAAACCAACAGACGAATAAGTGCACGCATAGAAGAACACAAGAACTCAGTCAGAAAAGAAGAACCAACTTCTTCCCTGGTCCAACACCTTAAAGCCACAGGACATGATATTGACTTTAAAAAGACCAGAACTATCGCCAAAACTGAACACTTTAACAACAGAATAATCAGAGAAGCCATCGAGATAGAAAAACGCCCACACAGCATGAACAAACGAGACGATACCTCCCGCCTACCAGCCATTTGGAAACCCGCCCTTATTGACAAATGGGTCCCTAACACGACGAATGACACCAGACCCACACTCACGAGAGCCACACAGGATGTCACCACCACACATCCACGCAGAAAGCAGACTCAAACCCACACTGATAATGAGCCACGACCAAGGACCAGAAGCCAGACTGCAGCTGCATCATTAGCCACTTTAAACCTCTCCAATCCATACATGAAGCAGACTGACACCCACCATGAAGAGCTCGCACGGCCACAAACACGAAGCCAAACAACAACAACGCAGCTCACCAGCTCAAATCCCCCTGCAACTCAGACTAAGCTGAGCACAACCAAGCCCCCACCCAAACAGAACACACCCCCAGCCAATCAGAGCACAACCAACCCCCCATCCAATCAGAGCACAGCCGAGCCCCTAACCAATCAGAACACACCTCCACCCAATCAGAACACAGCCAAGTTCCCACCCAATCAGCTCACACCCCCACTAGCAGTTAAAAGGAAGAGACAGCTGCGATCTCACATTGCTCCTGGAAGCACGAAGCCGAGAACACCAGCCTGAAGATGACGAATGAGACTTCGTCGAAACGTCGCCAAGACACTTCCAATTTTACGTGGGAGAAGACCCGAATAACCAAAGACCTACATACAAACACCCGCGAAAACCTGAGAAAACAAATATATATATATATATATATATATATACACATTATAATTTATGCATATATGTATACATTATATACATATATAATGTATGCATATTTGCCACTTATTAAATACATTCAAATTAATTTTCAGGTAGCTTGCATGCCCCCATGTCATTATTTGTTTTTTAAAATGTTCTAAAAAGCATTGTATCTGTTCAAAGACATCCTTAAAGTGAGTTAAACATCACCCACTTTATTCAAGCAAAATATATATGTTTTTAAAACTCTGTATCAGTCTTTTTTTTTATGTAAATGACCTACAAGAGTACCAGCTTTGATTTTGACCTCCCAGCAACAGCCATGCTGGTTGAGGAATTCTGGGTATTAAAATCCCCGCATTGGGGTATGCCCAGATTGGGGAATCTAATTTTTTTCATAAAGTAGCCTAATAAACTTTCCTTATGTTTATCCTTGTGCAATATGTATCATTAAGATTTAACTATGCATAAAATATACCAAAAGTTAAAGTACAAGACAGTAGTTACATTTGCAACTGGTTTAAAGTAAGAAAAATGCCTCAATCCTGCACTAAAAGCTCGATATTGTTTGTTACTTGAACTATACAGCTACTTGAAACCACAACCATTATTATTATATTTACAGAATGCCAAATTCCTAAGAATTTTAAGCAATTTATAGGTGTGATATATTAAAAATTATACAATAAAGTATTATACAAAGAAGAGGTCTACAAAGTAATCAATACAGAGTAAAATAAACTTAACCAAACCAAACTATAAACAAACCGAGATGGAATCAAGGCCCAAATGCCCTCTCTGGACAGTTCTCTTTTAAACTGCTCTCAACTCTTTGAGGTAGGCCAGGTGAGGAAAGAGAAGAACAAGGATTTTGAGAATGTCACTTTACTGATGTGGGGTATAATAACAGACTCTCAAAAGCCTGCCAGAATATTCTTCTACCTCCTAGTATTTAAGCAGAGTTATTTTGAATTTCTCACACTTTCTCCTTTCCTAGGATAAGTTGCCATTTAGTTGCTATTAACAGTTCTTGCACTCCTTCACTAAGGTTATCTTTGTATAACTGTCATTCCAAACAATAGGCACAGCAACTTAAAAGCAGCATTGTTTAGTCTCAGTCCCCCTCACCTCCATGAAGTTTGGCAGTGCTGATAAGTTTCTCCCAAACTGGCCAGGCCAATTCCAATGAGAAGATGACATCCTGTACATAACTAAGTGCCAAACCATGTAGCATTTTGGGGGTTAGTTCCAGCACTTTACGCTTCACCAGGAAGCTTGCTGACAGCCAGTGCAAGGCCTGGCTAGTACTGGCGTAACATGCTTCTACCAGCAAACCTCAGTCAGCATAAGGGCCACTGCATTCTGAGCCAACTGCAGCTTCAAAGGCAGCTGCATATAGAGCACATTGCAGTAGTCTAAGCATGAGTCACTGCAGCAAGATCTTCCTGCCTCAGAAAATATAAATAATATAATATGTTTTACATAGCTATGGAACGTCACTAAATCACATACATTTACAGCACAAGTACTAATATCTCTAAAGTAAAACATCTGAATAGATTCCCTCAACTGGAGCGCATAACAAAACATGCAGCATGTTGGATGGTTCTATCACTACATCACGCCAATAAATAAAAGTATGTATGGCTATTTTTTAAAGTACCCAGATTGGGATTATGTAGTGTTTTGGATTCAAAGACAAAAAAGTGCTGAAATACACACACAACTGTCAGCAAATTCTTAAACCCAGAATATTTTGTTGCAGCCATAGAATCCCAATCTGCTATAAGAAGTTTCCAGTAGGTATTATGTGAGCATCCCTGTGTACTCCAAAGAATTAATTTTTCCAGAAAAATTGAGTACTGCACAAACCTTAAAGCAAATCTTTACCACTATACAAGCAATTTACATGAGGGAGTAGATAAGATGAATTATACATTTTATAATAAATATTCTTCTGTGCAAAATTACATCCATTTTAATTCAAGATGTAAATCAACATCAAACTCTTAGCTCTTTCCAAGCACTTTTTTTTAAAAGTCCTGACTTATATTGGGAAGTCAAAAATCAGGCTGCATGATATAAATGACAAAGCATTTATACATGTTTCCAGAAAAACTACATAGATATTTCAACCACATAGCTATCAGGCTTCAGTTTTTTTCCTTAATATTATAATACCCAGTCACTATTGGTGACATCTCATTATTTGGATGTTGAAAATTATTACCATCAATCTCACAGACCATCATCAATTACTACTGCTATCATATTCTTAATAGGGATTATGAAAAACTCATTGAAGAACATCTGCAGATTCTCCGGCTTCAGAAAGCTTTGGTAACATGAAGGAATCTACTGAAACCAATTTGACCTTTTACTCCAGGTACGGAATTGTTCTGGTTGTTCTGCTTCAGCCTTCCCCAATCTGAAACCATTAAAATACAGTGCAATGATAGCCAAACCAAAAGGTCTTCTGCAGGGGTGAAATTCAAAATTTTTCCCTACCGGTTCTGTGGGTGTGGCTTGGTGGATGTGGCATAGGAAAGATATTGCAAAATCTCTATTCCCACCCCACTCTGGCACCAGACAGAGGTGGTATTTGCCGGTTCTCCGAATTACTGAAAATTTCTGCTACCGGTTCTCCAAAACCTGTTAGAACTTGCTGGACTTCACCACTGGTCTTCTGGCAAAGGGATTACAGAAGTTGAAGCCCACTATATAGCATCCAAGTTGGAGGAAGTTGCTAAGCAGAAAACTCATCCCAGGGAATATAGAACATCTTGCTGCTCCAAAAGTCTGGGGATATTCTGAACCAGCATTGCTTTGGGCTGTTTGGAAGAGAGCCATCTAGGAAGCAGTGCCCTTAACGCAAACACCAATATGTATGTATGTAGGACACCGATACTGTATCTTTCCTTGATCTTTAATTTATTAAGATTTCGTAAGGTTTCACAGTGCCTGCATATCGTTTAGCACTATATTACTGTACCACAATTGGAAGCCATCCAAACTTCTGCAAGGTAAGCCCCAGAGCTCATTCAAATGTTGCCACCAATTTTTAGTGTCAAAAGAGCACGCCTGAGCGTGTTTTAAAAATATTGAAAAAGGGTCTTTATTACAAGCCAAAACGCTGCACATTTTTCAATTCATTTGAGAAGTACACATCATCTTTCATCTGGCTCCACTTCTCTTTTTTGAATCCACTCATAAAAAAGACTTTGGCAGAAATTTTGACAGAATGACAGCCATCTAGCAGGAGTGTGTGTGATCATCCTCTAAGCCATGTTGGCAAGTTTCAGGTGTGTGGACTTCAACTCCCAAAATCTTAAAATTGCCAAGGTCTTAAAACATCTTAAAAGTTGCCAAGATGGAGAAACACTGCTCTAAACTCTTCATTTTTAACTCTTCTCTAGATCCGAGTCTCTAAACTTGGCCACTTTTCAGACTTGTGGACTTCAACTCCCAGAATTCATCATGGCTGGCTGAGGAATTCTGGGAGTTGAAGTCCACAAGCCTTAAAATTGTCGAATTTGGACACCCCGATGTAAGATAACTCGAATTGCCTAGATTTGTGCCTAGTACATATTTCCAGATATAACTTGCTAGACAGCAGCACAGAACTGGTGTTTTCTGAGCTTTTTGCTGCTATTTCATGGTCGACTCGATTTTTGCGGTCCGGATTTTTGCAGTCTACCTGTAATAGACCTAACGGACAAGGCCGCCTGGGCACAACAAAATTTGTCGCGCAAAGCAGCGTCAGGTCTCAGTGAACTACAATTTAAAAACTCTCCAAAAGCTTCTCGGGTGCTTCCCTTCCGCACTTCTGAGGAACAGCCGTCGCGCCTAATACCTGCGCAGTACGACTGACAGAGGCCGTAATGATTCCTTCGCATGCGCACTCGAGAGATGAACTCTTCTTCCCCCCCCCAAAAAAAACATGGGCATGAAATCTTGCCGCCTTAACCAATCGCTATGTGCATTTATATTCCCGCCTTCCTCGCCCAACCACTCAGAAATTGGTTCATCAACCTCGGGTGGCGGCAACGAGTACTGATTGGCCAAAAACTTGTATCTTTTTTTTTTTTTACCTTCCAGCCCATTAACTGAGAGGAGGAAGGGGGGGGAAACGACGGCAGCAGAAAGGCCCAAAAAGCCCAACGGAAACGAAAAAGGTCCGGTGAAAGTCTGAGAAAACCATCAGACCCACAGATTGACTCCTATAATAGTGGCAGGAGGAGGCCTTCCTGCAACGCGCGGTAACCGCCAACCGTTGGTCTTTGCTTACCAGAGGGGGGAGCAGTCTTCCTCCGCTTGTGATGATCTTAGTCACAAGTGGCGTGCCGTAGAACCGCCGTCAAACGTCACTGTCGGAACGTCCTACGTAACGTCTCACGACAGGGGTGGGCGGGAAAAGCGGAAACGTCGTGACAGTTAACCGCGGTAAGAGTCTCGTGAGGAGGTGCGCGACTTTGTGTGTGTGTTTTTAACGGAACGTTTTAAGGGATAAATAAAGGCCAATAAAGAATTCCATTCTATTCTAATTCTTATTCTACTCTGACTATTTAATGGTATTTCCAGGCTTCCTTCGGAGCAGGGAATCTGACAGCCGGCTGGCCACTTGTGACTAGTTCTATAAAAAAAGGGGGAGGGAGGGGGAAGGGTGTGTATGTTGGTCTCTACAGGTGTATGTTAACACAATGCCAAAGGGGAAAAATATCAACTCTTTAAGAGAAGCCATTGTTGCAGCCCATCAATCTGGGAAGGGTTATAAGGCCATTTCCCAAAAATTGAAAATTCATCACTCTACAGTGCAGAAGATTATTCACAAGTGGAAAACCTTCATGGCAGTTGTCGACGTCCCAGCAAATTCACCCTAAGGTCAGACTGTGCCATGCTCAGAGAAATGGCAAAAAAAAAAAAAAAAAGCCCCAGAGTTGCACCTCAGACTTTAGTTAGTCTGAGTTAGTTAGTTAGTTAGTTAGTTAGTTATATGTATGAGTCTGTGACAGTACAATTAGAAAAAAGACTGAACCGGCTATGGTTTGTTTTGAAGGCTTGTCAAGAGAAAGCCCTTTTCTCTCTCTCTCTCTCTCAAAAAACAAAAAAACAAAAACGTTTATTAGGCTACTTTATGAAAAAATTAGATTCCTCAATCTGGGCATACCCCAGATTTATGTTTATCCTTGTGCAATATGTATCATTAAGATTTAACCATGCATAAAATATACCCAAAGTTAAAGTACAAGACAGTAGTTACATTCGTAACTGGTTTAAAGTAAGAAAAATGCCTCAATCCTGTGCTAAAAGCTGGATATTGTTTGTTACTTGAACTATACGGCTACTTGAAACCACAACCATTATTATTATATTTACAGAATGCCAAATTCCTAAGAATTTTAAGGTGCGATATATTAAAAATTATACAATAAAGTATTATACAAAGAAGAGGTCTACAAAGTAATTAATACAGAGTAAAATAAACTTAACCAAACCAAACTATAAACAAACCGAGATGGAATCAAGGCCCAAATGCCCTCTCTGCACAGTTCTCTTTTAAGCAGACTTCTGGCCCTCTTCTCTCTCTCTCTCAAAAAAAAAAAAAAAAAAGAACGTGGCAGTGGGGCTTAGGCTTGTGAAGTTACATCCGAACAAATCATAAGACTTCTGGGACACAGACGAGACCAAAATGGAGATACATGGCCGTAAACCGCAGTGCCACGTTTGCCAAAAACCAAACCCAGCATATTGGCACAAATATACCCAACTGCCAAGCGCGATGATGGAGCGATGATGATGATTTGGCCTTGTTATGCAGCCACAGGACCTGGACACTTGGCAATCATTGAGTCAGCCGTGAACAACTCTGCATACCAAAATATTCTAGAATGAAATGTAAGACCATCTGTCCGACAGCTAAAGTTTGGTCGACATTGGGTCATGCAACAGGATATTGATCTCAAGCATATCAGCAAATCTACAACAGAATGGCTGAAAAAGAAAGGAATCAAGGTGTTGCAGTGGCCCAGGTAAAATCCAGACGTCAACCCGATTGAAATGCTGTGGCGGGACAAACGCCCACCAACCTCAATGTTGTAAAACATTGTTATAAAAAAGAGGGGCAAAATTCCTCCACAATGATGTCAGAGACTGATAAAGTACAATGGAAAACAATTATTTCAAATTATTGCTGCTAAAAGTGGTTCTAGAAACTATTGAATCAAGGTGTGCTTAATTTTTCGCACACAGCTTCTTCCATTTTGGCTTTCTTTTTTGTAAAATATGTGATGACATGGTTTAATATGTCATCAGTTGTTCATCTAAGCTTGTATTTATCTACTTTTAAGAACTGCTAAGGACCAGATGATTTTTACTATGTCCTGATATGTAAAACCATAGAACTCAAAGAGGCTGTACTTTTCTTTTCACATGACTGTATCTCAATTCAGTCTATTCATTTAAATTAGCTAATAGCAAAGTTAATAGCAAATATCAGCTTAACTTAGAAGTTAATACGATGTAATAGCATGAGGCATTCTAGCAGGCTAGCACTGTGTATGTTTTTCAAACATTACTATGTGGTTAAGTTTGGTATCTCATCAGTGAGAAAAAACTTTCATATACAGATTCTCTGATACAATAGATACAGCAACTGATTGTGCTACACAACTTAGGTGGGAATATAGATAAATAAATGTTCTCGTAGGATATTTATTCACATATAATGTAAAGATAACTTGCTATTTAATTCATTTATGAGCTGAAATTATTAGTTTATTCTGTGTTGCATTGAAAGTATGCTTCTTGTATACAGGTAGGCCTTGACTTACAACTATTTATTTAATGACCGTTTGAAATTAAAACAGCACTTTAAAAAGTATCTTACAACTTTTTCACACTTAAAACCATTGTAGCATCCCCATGGTCATGTGTTCAAAATTCAGATTCTTGGCAACTGGAATGTATTTATGACGGTTGTAATATCCTGGGGCCATATGATCGCCTTTAGCAACCTGACAAAGTCAATGGGGAAGCGAGATTCACTTAATAACTTTGTTACTAACTTAACAACTGCAGTGATACACTTAACAACTGTGGCAAGAAAGGTCTTAAAGAGGGGCAAAAGTCACTTAACTGTCTTGCTTAGCAATGAAAAAATTGGGCTCAATTGTGATCATAAGTCGAGAACTACCTGTATATCTATAACCTAATATAACTTTAATATGCTATATGTCCATTTGTTTATAAAAGTCTTAGCAACATGAGCTTGGGGTTGATTTTTATTAGCCTCGTGGGGAGACCAGTATTACATGTTCTTGTTCCATTGCTATCTCATTACCTAGGGGGGAAAACAGCATTTTCTGCTGAAAGTACAGTTCTTGGTCAATAAAAAAGATACAAAATATTAATTCTCTACTTCTGGAATCAAGCAACAAAACTGTAATGCAAAAGAAAGCATTTAAAAAGTAACTATAGAAATACTGGTTCTAATAAAAAAATATAGGATTAAGAAAAGATTCTGTAAAACCTCGTGTAGCCAGTAGAGGGTGCACAACAGACATAGATAACTTTCATTAGTGTTTATTTAAGCACCTGGGATTGCTTTTCTTTTTTCATGTTTGTATATTTAGCCCCTTTGGGCTACATTTTTAAATTAGATTAATTCATTTATCATTTAGGCTTATGAAGGATTATGTCTTCAGCATTCAAATGTTACAATTATCTTTAGCCATTCTACAATATAGTATTAGAATACCAACCCAGTAGTGATAGATTCCACTATAAAGATTGCCATATAAATGGCCTCTTCACTGTTTTATTTAACAGGTGGACATCTGTGAAGATACTGGATATGTTTCTGTGTTATAGCTATGTTGCCCATGAAGTCTCTTTTATATATTCAACTGAATTCATGTTTTGAGTTTCTGAACATTGAATATTTGATTCAAGGGGGAAAACCATTCCAGCAAGTCAAGATGGACGGGCTAGAAATGCTGCAGGACCTGGTAGCTTTTAATGACGGATGTTCAAAAATAGGTCCCCATCCCCTTGATATTTGAAAATATTCCATTTATTTAACCAATTAATACACCTGCATTGTGGTATGAACCTAAACTACTGATGTTAAATCCATTAAGCTCTATATATCAAATCAAACAACATAATAGGATGGTCTTGAATAAAACACATTCCCAATAGCAGGTACCAAATAATACAACCATACATCTATCACATTTTTATAAGGAAATTTGAAGGACACCTAAAGATTGTATATTTTGCTGCAAGTTAAGTTCCAGCCTTTTCTTATCATTATGTACAGTATAAGTAAAAATATTCCATTGAATTGTGCGGAAAAATTGCATTGTACATGGAGTACAAAAACTATTTGAATATATAGTTGAAATAACAATGAAGTTTTGAAAACCTGTTATGGTTATTTAAAAGTAACTTATACGTTATATAACCTGTTACACAACTTGGCTCTGCCGGTTGGGGTGTGTGCTCAGAGGGAGACACTTGAGGCTGGAAGTGGTTGATACAGTGATAGAAAAGACGCCATTCCAGTCTTTGGTTTTTTATTTTTTATTTTTGTAATTTTAATTGTTCTTACAGTTATAATTGTTTTTATATTTCTACTTTTATTGCATTGTAAGTTGCCTAGAGTCAGCTGGGCTAGGTGGCAAGATGGCATATAAATTTAATAAATACATGTTAATTGCATACATGAAAACATGTCAACAGGAATATGTGTAGCTTATATTTTTGAAAGTATTATCATGTAATATTCTATATTAATTCTTCCTGAATTAAAAAAAAATCAACCTCAAAACAGTATATATTTAAAATAATAAACATCCATATTCTTGCTTAGTAAGATTCACAAGAGCTTGTTGATAAAATATGAAATAGCAGGTGGACAAGATAGATTTTGGAGATTCATTTTATTATTGAGTATATACTGTATTCATACTTCTAAAAAGCTGAAGAAAAAACTATATACTGAAGAATGGGCCCATCCAGAATAGACTGAACCCAATTTGGAAGGTATTTTGGCATTTACATTCTTGGCTTATCTGCAAGTATATACAGTATCCTACTTGTAACTTATTTAAGCTAATGTGCATCTCCCTCTATGATTATTATTACATTTCCAGAGAAGTATACCCAAGTGACTCTATTCTAAGAGACAATAAAGAGAAGATTGAACTTTTCTTCCCAGACCTCTTTCCAAATAAGAAAAAAAAAACCTTGTTGTAAAGCAACTCAGAGGTTCAAACTTGTTTTAACACAGCCTCCGTGCCACCCTCTGAGCTTCAAAGAACAAATAAATATTTGGTAACAATTCCGATGTTTTTGTTACAGA
Source organism: Arizona elegans (assembly GCA_022577455.1). NCBI lineage: Eukaryota > Metazoa > Chordata > Lepidosauria > Squamata > Colubridae > Arizona > Arizona elegans. The sequence continues at coordinate 49,950,243 of JAKOOJ010000002.1, read as the reverse complement.
ATAAATGCCTTTATTTTTAAAGGGAAAGAAAATTTCAAACAAGGAATAAAATCAATACAGTAAAGAAGAACATAAAACATCAGCCATCTGGTTCAGGGACAGCTTTTCTTGCTGCACATCAGTGTTGCATTTCTTATGGTTTTAGCTATTGCACAATAAGAAAAGTCCTCTGGAAACAGCCCTCTAGTTCTAAGAATACGAGTAGGAGCATGTTCTATCTGTTTTAAGCGTGTCTCATACTGTACATCTTTGACAATTGCATCTAAGAAGATAAAAGAGTATCTCAGCATAGCTGCAGAACCAAACAGTAGAAGAATCCCCTCTTCTTGCCATTGGAAGCTGAGTCAACGGTTCACAAAAATGATGTTCTCTGTCCAAGTCATTTATCTTCATGTTTATTTCAGCTTCTCTTGTTTGTTTAGCTGTCCAAACATTGTTAATTATAAACCATTTGATTTACATTCACCAACCTCGATTCCAAATAGATACTGGGTGATACAGTATTGTTTAGCTCTTATTTTTCTTATTTTGCCCTTCCAGCAAAGGGACCAGATAATCATTTGACATTAATTGAATACAGGAAGTCCTCAGCTTCTGACCACAATGGAGCCCAAAATTTCTGTTGTTAAGTGAATTTTGCCTCATTTTAGGACCTTTCTTACCACAATTGTTAAGTGAATCATTGCAGTTGATAAATTAGTAATCCAGTTGTTAAGTGAATCTGATTTCCCTATTGACTTTGCTTGTCAAAAGGTTGCAAAAGGGGATCACGTGGCTTTGAGACACAGCAGTGGTCAAAATTTTGAACCAGTTGCCAAGCATTTGAATTTTGAATACATGATCATGGGGATGCTACAAAGATTGTAACTGTGGAAAATGGTCATAGGTCACTTTTTTCACTGCCATTGTAACTTTTAATGGTCACTAAATGAACTGTTGTAAGTCGAGGACTAGCTGTATGAGAATCTCCTTTATAACTGTAAAAGAGAAAGTTGAAGAATAATTGCTATCGGGGTGAATAACACTGTGCTAGATAGACAGTTAGTTTAAACTAAAATAGGATGTAGGTTTTTATATACCAGTGGTGAATAACCTACAGCATCATCTTTTTTAAAAAAAACATTTTATTAGTTTATAATATAGCATACAAGGGGAAAAGCAAAGGGGGGAAAAAGGCATTTGACTTCCAACTCCCTTTGATGCGGTAGAATAAGGCACTAACATTAAACCTGAACTTTTTACTTTTACATAATAGTATAAACTACCCATTTCTATAACAAGTCTATCTAATCGCTAAAACCCAAAATCAATTTTTCATTTTTTTTCCACCTCGAGCACAAAGTCCACAAGCAGTTTCCAAGTAGAAATAAAAGTATTTGTATAGATAGATAGATAGATAGATAGATAGATAGATAGATAGATAGATAGATAGATAACCTATAGCAGGCCCGTCAAACTGGCAGCCCATGGGCCACATCCGGCCTGTGGAGGCCACATCCAACACAGTTCCACAAAGGCAAAAAATGTTGAAATACATCACGATCCGGCCATTGACATGATCGAGTTTGACACCCCTGACCTACAGCATCATCTGTATGAAAGCTGCAGAAAACCTGCATACAATTTCTCGCCATACTGAAGTAAAAGCTCATAAAAATTACCATAAACACCCTCGAATATGCACAATCCAGATAAAGAAAAGATAATCTTATCAAATACTTCAAAAAAAATGAAATTCTGAATTCTAGATATGTTCTATAGGTCTATTCATTGCATTACTCCCCAACCACTGGAGTTTTGAAAAATGATGTGTAGCCTCAGCTTCCAAAGCTACCCAGTTGGAGTAGCTTACACATGGTGCTTCTTCCTCCTGCCTTTCCCACTGGTCATCAGATGGTTTGCTCTGTGCTTCTTGGCTACAAGCTGAGCAGTTGTTACTTGTTGACTTGAGGTCTCAACTCTGGCTCAGACCTGGCTCTCATCTGTGCCTGCAAGCTAGCTTTCTTATGGCTCCTATTCTAAATAAACAGATCAGATAGTTAAAACTTGCTGGTGGAGACAGTATTTCACTCTGAAAATAACTCCTACTTCCCTCCTACTCCATGTAAAACCAATAACTGACGTCACAAAAACATCAATCCTTGAATAGAGGTGGATTCCTTTTAAATAGCGGTCACAAGTCTTCTGAGAGCAAGACATGTGGAATGTGCAAATTATGACAAGTGGGCAATTAAAAAAAAAACAAAACCCTGTAATTTTGCCCCAGGAATATATGATGTGAGATTGTGTGCTACATAAAGCTATATTTTTCATGAGGAATCTAAATCTAATTGGGCTGTTCACGAGCCTTGCAATTATGAATATTGTAGAATAATAAAAACTTTTGGTTTCCTTTAGTGCCCATCAGAAACAGCCACAAGCAAATTCTCACATATTGTTTTTAGTTTTAGTAGTCTTGTGTTTAATTAGTGTCAAAGTAGCTGATCCTGTTAAAATGCTGCCAGCAATTACTGTTTTGGCTATGTGGTGCTTCATGAGATTTCTGAAAGCACCAAATCGCTGCCTTACACAGCTTGTCTTTCAAAGTGGAGGATTTGAGGAAGTTTGTTTCACAGTAGAAAAGGGTCCTCACAGAAGACCTGCATGTGATTCTGTCGATATAATAGTACTTGATTTACAACCACAACTAGAATCAGAATCTCAGTCATTGAATGAAGTGGCCATTAAGTGAGATGCCCAGATGACAGTTTTGTTCAATGGCTGCAATCCCAGCATTCCCAGGTTTTTAAATGGACAGTGTGAAAGAGCTACCTGCCGAGGTTAGCTCCCTTCCATAAGCCTGGATCTTTGGGAGCTGTGCTCCATTTATTTTCAGTGCTCAATTTATGTTCTGTGCTCAACTTATTTTCCAAAGCACCAGAAGACAAGATGAGAAACAGTGGATGGAAATTAATCAAGGAAAGAAGCAACCTGGAATTAATGAGAAATTTCCTAACAGTGAGAACAATTAACCAGCGGAACAGTTTGCCTTCAGAAGTTGTGGGTGCTTCATCACTGGAAGTTTTAAAGAAGAGACTGGACAGCCACTTGTCTGAAATGGTACAGGGTCTCCTGAGCAGGGGGTTGAACTAGCAGACCTCCAAGGTGCCTTCCAGATCTATTCTGATTGATTTCTGCACCCCACCAAAGGAGCTGATCTTCCCTTGGCAGGCGCTATTCCAGCCAGCCCCCAGAAATGAAATGGAGTCCTCTCAACAGGCAACAGCAGCTTGCAACGTTTTCTGCTGGCTTCCCCGCTGAATTTCTAAAGTAGATGGCAGAGAAGATTGCAAATGGTGATCATGTGACAACTGATCGTAAGGGCTAACCAGTTGCCAAACACACAGATCACAATCATACGATTATGGGGCAATGGCTAGAAATGCTTTATGGGCCATAAAGTACTATTTCCAAGGCAGTCATATTTCCAAGCTATCATTGAACAAAAGGGGCCTAGGTCAAGGGCTACCTCTATTTTTGATTAGTTTCCTGCATTCCATCTTCAAAATGAAAACTCCAAATACTGTATATTTCGTTTTGTACTAGTCAACAGTTAATATTCTAACTACTAAAACCCCAAAGTACAAATAGTGCCAACGAACTCTTGCAAATACTATAGAACATTTTTTTCCTAATCTGATGTATCTAGATGTGTTTCAGTTCATATATATCTGATGGATATTGTTTGGGGACTATTCAAAAAGAAGGTACCCCATAAAGGAACTGAATAAGATCTGAAGGAAAGAGACAGTATTATACCATAAAACACATGTACAGAATAACTGCTGAAACAAATAATTAAAATGACTTTCATCTTTAATTTTGTAAATACTTTACAAAAATGTGTGTTTCAAAATTAAACATAAATTAGCAATAGACAATTCCTTTTTGACAGTAAATATCAAAATATATTATCTCTTTATTTAGACAAAAGCAAAACTGCTTTTTATTTAGACAAAAGCAAAATATACTAATTCCATCTTTTTATCCCAAGAACTTGGGAACTGCAAGCCACTGGCTATTTTTCAGTCACTTACATACCCATAATTATTGTAAATTAAAACCCCAAAATATAATAAACATCCCAGGCAAATGAGAAATTATTTTAAAACATAACTATCTCAGTGGTGCCTGGATCTCTTTGGTCCAAATGTTGAGATCAGTTTCCAATCTCTATCAGACTATCAGAATTTGCATAGGTCTTCTAAAATAAAAATAAAAATTATATTGTCACTGTTGATTGGTCCTTTTTTTTACAATTATAGCATCTATTAGTTTTTTAGAAGCATGTAAGTTTTGTAAAGATAACTGAAAAGTATATAATATCAGGTTTTTTTAAAAAAAATAGCATTCCTTTTTTAGCAAGCAACAAAATTAAATAATAAAACAAAATAAAAATATGACAAAAGGAAACTGCATGCATGTATATTGCAGAAGCACAAAATGATTTTGTATGCTGAAAAAGTTTTAAAATGAAATCCAGAAAAATTTAAAATGAAATCCAGAAAAAGATCAGATCAGCTCTCTTACATATGGAATTCTCAATTAGTTCAGATGTTTGCATACCATTTTGTAACATTCAACTTGCCTTATTAAAGATATTGCTCAGGTGTGAGGCTTTTTGATTTACCTTTTTTTAAAACAAAATCAATGTTATAGTGACTTTTCAAAGCTACTCCAAAGTTCTTAAAATGGCTTATCATTGTATTCATGACGCAAGCCACTAAGGCACTTCCAGACTGAAAGGATTAGCCAATGACAGTTTGTGATTAGCCTTGCCTGGGAGAGGCCCAGTTAGGGGGTCCTTTCAAGTCACCCCACCATACAGCAGCACTTGGGTCTTGAACACGGGCTTGCTGATCATCAACCAGTGGTGGGATTCAAATTTTTTACTACCAATTCTGTGGGCATGGCTTCGTGGGCGTGGCATGGTGGATGTGGCAGGGGAAGGACACTGTAAAATCTCCATTCCCTCCCCACTCCAGGGGAAGGTTACTGCAAAATCCCCATTTCCTCCTGATCAGCTGGGACTCAGGAGGCAGAGAATAGATGGGGGTGGAGTCACTCAGAGATGGTATTTGCCGGTTCTCTGAACTACTCAAAATTTCTGATACCAATTCTCCAGAATACCACCTCTGAATACCACCTCTGTCATCAACCCAGCATCCTAACCATGTGAGCACTGCTCTCATAAAATGGCTAAGTGTCTACCATAAGCAACAAAGCCATTTCACTGGTATTGTTGACATAACGTTTGGTACAGTTCACTCAACACAATATTGTGACAGAATTAAAATCTATAGGTAGCAATACTGATTAGAAAATAATTGAGCTCAAACTAAAAATAAATGCAAAGGATATAATCTAATAGGCTATTATACTTGAAAATACTTGTACTCTCCACATGGGAGATAAATGTGCTAGCAAAACAGTAGTCTGAATATTGAATAATATTGATAATACTTATATGCACTATGATTTAGCCTTCCCATGGTGCTAAATTCGTAAGTGTTTTTAAAAATACAAATAGAGAATTGAGTATCAGAATACTGGGGCACAACATGGTCACCGAACTAGCTGTTTCATCTGCTAGAATTTTTGTGATCACATTCCCAATATTATTTGCCATTTTTAATTTTTTAACAATTGCTTCCGATTTTTCAACCATCTTGCCACAAATTTGGGTGGATGCTTACGGATCGCACAAGGCACCATATACAGCTTGCAAGGTGCCCATTCTTGGGTTTATATGAACTCATCCACTGGCTCGTTCAACAAATAATATAATGTGTGAATGCAGCCTTTCTCTTACTGAAATACATACATTTAAAGGGCAAAAAGCAAATGAGAAAGAAATATTTAGCTACCTATCTTAAGAATTTTTAAGTCTGAAAATATATTTCTGGAAGAATTCATATAGCATCACTATATGCATTTGGAACTGCAGCCATGCATAAGACATAAATGAAAATAATAAGACTGTAGTTTTATGGACCATCATCACTGTTTCCACTTGGAAGCCTGAAGTTTTGAAATCTCCAGTAAAAAGGAGGCAAACATCTTGGTTCCATTGATATAGTTAAATCTGATCAGGAAAAGAAGGAAAGAAAGAAAAACAATTGTCAAGCAATCTAAAAGTTAAAGGTGCTTTGTTGCTTTGAAGTTCTAAACAGTTGGGCTGTAGGCTCTGTTTGATGTCTGAATCTAGATATTTTGTTTAGCACATAATAGCTTTTGGCTTAACATTATGTCTCAAAGAGATTACAATCATTCATTCAACAAATCATAGTTAAAAAATACTGGGTTAACACAAAATATGAATCAGGTTTATATAACCTAAGACCTCTATAAACTATGAAATGAGACAGGTTCTAATGCACGCAAAAATGGAGAACAGAGAAATAATGATCACCTTCCATAATCATCCCCACCATTGATCAAACTATAAATGAGGAAATGGAGCATATTCCTTTATGCTAACATATGAAATTAATTTAAATGTTGAACCTGCTTATTTTCTCTTTCTGGGAATGTTCCCCATCATCCATTGCACCAATTGGAAGCATCATCACACTCTTCCTTGTTATACTCTGGAACACCCTGGCAATTGGAATTGTTGATCCATCCCGGATCATATCTGGATCCTGATTAAACACTAAAACATAGAAAAGGAGAAAATATATTCCTAATATAATTTTTTTTTGTGATAGCAAAATGTAAAAATAAAACAAGATATAATTACTGGTGAAGTGTATGTTGCTAAACATCCAAAAATGCTTAAGTATGAGTCATTGGTTAGAATGCAGTACTGCAGGCTAATTCTGCTGACGGCCGGCTGCAGCAGTTTGGCAGTTCGGTTCTCACCAGCTCAAAGTTGACTCAGTCTTCCATCCTTCTGAGGTGGATAAAATGAGGACCCAGATTTTGAAGGGCAATATGCTGACTCTGTAAAACGCTTACAGAGGGCCGTAAAGCACTGCAAAGCGGTATATAAGTTTAAGTGCTATTGCTATTCCATAGAAACTAATTGAGCAATTCCAATGTTCCCTGCTGTGCTTAAGTTTGAAAAGACATGGGAAAAAGTTTGAATGGTTACTTTTTATCCTCTGTCCTGCTTGACCTCTATCATGATCTGTTTTTGAAATCCCTTCAAAAGTGCTTATGATGCAACATACAGATGTGGTATTGAAACATAGAATAAAAGTATTGTTGGTAACTGAACCATAGTTTCTTTCTGTATCTGACAATCTTCTATTTCCAGTTCTCTAGAACTTTAAATGCACAAGTATAATATAAATGATTAGTCTTTGCTGATTGTCCTTATAAAGACGGTGAAAAGCCACATGCAAAACATAAACTGCAATGCCTAAAAGAAGTACAAACCTTTCCTGATTGCATTTTTAGCAGCTAAATACTGAGGATCATTAATATTAGCAATCCAGGGCACTGCACCCATTAGCATAGACACCGTTAATTTATTTGGACTTCTTCGATTAGAGAATACATCTTCTAAATGTTTTTTCACCTAAAAAAAGAAATTATTTTCAGGGTTGTTGGATTTTTAAATCGTCTTTTAAAATGTTACTTCTATTGTGTATAGCTCAAAACAGAAAACCTCTAACTGTATGAGTGAGCTGGCTATCAAATTGGTGGGAGGAGAAGTATCAACCAAATCAAGATGATAGTCACAACTCTCCAATGACAGGACATAAAAAGAGATTGAGTTTGATTATCACCACCATCCACTGATGGTCCTGCCACAGTAACCCTCCATGCCTCATCTTCAATTTCCAGCTGAGATGTCAGCTGTTCTTTAATTTTCTTCAAGTTAGAGCCTCTTCTCAATCTTCAGTTTGTGCCAGTGCCAGGATTCTTCGCACTCAGAATCTGGGCTGCAAGCAGTTTAGTTCCCTCCACTGACTACAACTGAACAATCTGAATGAGAGAGAGCTGTGATTTGGGCAAGAGATGCGTCCCTTCATGATCAAACAATATTAGGATCTGAATTTTGCACCTACACCAAATCGCTTCACATCATTCTTGTTATCCATAGAGTGGACTCTGAAAAGCTATTAAAAATTGGCAAGCCATTAAAAAAAGCCTTTCTTGAAAGACAACAGTTCCAGCTGGTTGATTGGTTGGTTTCTCCCCTAATTCTGACTCAAGGAAGCATAATAACCTAGCAATGCTAAGTAGGCAACCAAAAACAACCAGGCATGCAGTTGAATTTCCACCTATTTGATCTAAGAAGTCAGTTTTCCATCAGTCTTCTTGGCCCGTTAACACCAAACTGTTCAGAGCTATACTGTACTATAGTACAGTGATGGCTTGCGTGCGCCCAAACCCCAATGTGCAATATGCACATGTCCCCCGCACATGCACGCAGTCCCCATGCATACATGTTGCCACATGTGCCCCTGCATGCGTGAGTGCCGCCACATGTGCCCCACCCCATCCCGCATGCACGTGAGGCCCCCCCACATGCCTCACCCCCCACTCATGTGCGGCAGAGACCTGAAGACCAGCTGGCCGGTGGGAGGCATGCGTGCGTGTGCAGCAGAGCTGAATTGGGGTGACAGTTTGCATGCCATCAGAGAGGGCACTGCATGCCATAGGTTCGCCATCACGGCTATAGTACATGAGATTATAGTTATACTATTTCAACTCATGTTATACTATAACATGAGATGGAATAACCCAATAGGATGACAGAGCCCTGATCTCAAGATCTCTTACACATAATTCAATGTTTTGCATAGCTGCTCATTTTTCATCTCATTATAAAAAAGAAGCTTGGTACCAAAACTGTGTCAGACTAAGCCATTCAGAATTATGCTGAAGATCAATAACAAATCATCTCAGATACGTTGGAAGTCATAAGACTTCAAGAAAATATTACCTGGTGTTCCACTTTAGACAGATCCATATGAGGGACTTGCCGGATTGAAAACTTTCCTATGACTTTTGATGGTATAACCGTTTTGATACCTGGTTCGTAAAAAGCTCCCTCTATCCCATGAATAGAGAGAGATGGCAGGCGCCACATATGTGAGAGTATTTTCTCCTTAAAAAGAGAATGAACAAAGTGAAATAGAAAACTTTAGCCAGAGTGTATTCAGTAAAGTTACAGTAGTGAGCAATGATATCTCTTTTAGGATATTTTTAAATATTACTCCAATTACACTGCTTTTTCAGTGACTGCTCACACCTAACTAAAATCAAGTTTAATAGCCAATCATAAATAGTTGACAATATTAAGCACACCTTAACTATCTAACATAGATTAGACTAGGAAAGCAAAATTACTGATGTTAATGCTATGTTTATTATAAAGTTATAGGAATAGAATCCTGCATGTTTGAATGTGCTTCCCTTGTCCCTCCCTTGATTTTTGGAGAACTAGGAATGGTCAGTTCTCAAGGGAGAAATAAACTGAAGATGGCTTCCCTAAAAACAGAACCAACAACAACAGCGGAATGAAGAGCCAGCAAATAGACAGGCTCTTTATGAGCCATGGTGGTGCAATGGTTAGAATGCAGTACTGCAGGCTGCTTCTGCGGACTGCCAGCTGCCAGCAGTTTGGCAGTTCGATTCTCAACAGCTCAAGGTTGACTCAGCCTTCCATCCTTCCAAGGTCGGTAAAATAAGGACCCAGATTTTGGGGGGCAATATGCTGACTCTGTAAACCACTTAGAGAGGGCTGAAAAACACTGTCTGTATAAGTCTAAGTGCGATTGCTATTGCTATTTATTGTTCCTCTCCAGGCAAGGAAAGAACTTGAGCTCATCCACAAGTGACACAAGAAGACCGCAAGACAGTGGTGTCCAGCAAGGTTAATGCTCTGGGAGGCAACGGAATGGCTATCTTGTTCAAACCAGAGTCAACATCTTTAAAAGGACACTGGGCTGACAGAGGGACAAGATAGGTGTCTACAAAGGGGCATAGTGTCATGGAACGTAGCTTTATCAGAACTCATGAATGGATGAACAGTACTTCCACTCAGCATTGGACCAAGGCCATCCAATGTAAATCTTAGGTTTGAAGGAAAAAATTAGGAGGATGGAAAATAGTAAATAGCATCTATGATAATTATAATGAAGAACCAGATCTATTGTGATTAAATTGTCTGATTATAACCAGTAATAATAATTCATTGCAACACTTTTATCAAGGTATTAAATACTCAGTTCAAAATAAAAATGAACACAAATTACTCAAACAACTTCAATGGGGAAAAACAGGGAAACACTAACATTATGTTGATAAAACACATTAATATACAGGGGCACAGCCACAAATTTGAGCTTCATTTTCTGTTAGTACTTATTTTCTTTGTACCATATATTTTAAATTGTTTTTCTTCAGACTTTTCTTAAAGACAACATTACTGGGTCTTTCTAATTTATTTATTCCCTTTTGCCTGCCTGCCTGCCTTTCCTTTCCTACCCAGTGCTTCCAAGAGGACAATTCCTAATAAAACTAATAAAAAGATGTGCATCTATTCTCTTTCCCTGCCTTTGTGAAAATAGAGGACAGACTCTACAACAGGAAATATGATATACATAGTCTTGCCCCGTGAATGGGGAGTTTTGTAACAATGCCTTATCATTGAAAGGACCATACCTTGGTATCATAAAGGAATTCCTTTACTCCAAGATTTGATTTATGTTCTTCCACATCAAATTCTATCAACTCATACTGCTTTTTCTCCTCATCTGTAAATGGGGCTACATCATCATATATTCCAGGGATCAGAATAAGTCCAGATGAATTCACGAGACTGTCTATAGAATCAAAATTTATTTATTTATTTATTTGTATCCTGTCTTTATTATTTTTACAAATAACCCAAGGTGGCGACATATCCAACACACCTTCCTCCTGCTATTTTCCAAACAATAACAACCAAAACAAATTGTAATAATTATTTTATCATATTAGCATTTAATGTTTAATGAAATCTAACTAAAATATTGCCTGGCTCTAATCTGTTAAAGGAGAGAGGAAACTAAAAATGTAGATACTATTATGCTAATATAGATTGCAGACAGAAAGTAAAGGAGGGCCATTTTAAAAAAGAAAGTAATGTATTCTGGCAGGTTTACTTCTGCTTTACCAATTGATTTGAACAAAACCAATTTATATTTTGTGTAATTTAAATCTATGTATCGATTAATCTTTATACAAATTATACCAGCCAATATAACATCAGGTTGACTCACGTCATGTTCTGATTAGCATTCCACTTCTATGTTTTAGCCTTGCAGTTAAGATCTCCTTAAATATCACAACAACATTTGGCATTAGTGGGAAGCCTTTTACAAGTTTATCATCCTTTCATATAGCATCAGCTTTCTGTGTGTTTATACTGCCCTAAGATATGGTTGAGGGACTTGGTCACAATTCAGCCTCCCAATCTTCTATAGCAGGGGGCTCCAAACTCGGCAAATTTTAAGACTTGTGGACTTCAACTCCCAGAATTCACCAGCCAACATAAAGCTGGCTGGGGAATTCTGGGAGTTGAAGTCCACAAGTCTTAAATTTGCCAAGTTTGGAGACCCTTGTTCTGAAGGATTGCAGGAGGCTACTCAGTAATGATGTGAAGTCATCAGAACACGTTTACGCATTTTTAAACTCCCTTTTTGGTTTTCATGGTACTAAAAGTGCTATGAAATGGAAGACACCCCCCTCCCATCAGTAAAAACCTAACAATTCCATATAAATAATATATAGTTTTCATTTTTTACCAAGTAGAGCTACCAAATCAGACATGGGCTCATGGATGATGCCACCTGCACTTCCTGAATGAAGATCTTTTTCCCCGCCTTCTACCTAAATTAAATAAAGACAACATCTTAAGCCATCATACAGATAAAACCAACATTTAAATAAATTTTGAATTTATAGTACTGGTGTTTTATGGGTGTTTGCACCAAGATTATTTGTAAAAAAATGATTTGGTTTTTGTCTATCAATTAGGAAAAATTTCTCCAACTTTGAAACCTTCTGTTGTCTTTGCTGTATCAGAATTGTTGTTTATGTCTGTAAATAAAGTATCTACAAATAAAAACATGCATATTTCTATGTTTATTGCACTAATCAATAACCACACTTTTCTGAAGTATATTCCTAGAGATTAAGACACTAATAAGGAGATCATCCAACTGGTGGAAGGCGACCATGAGTCAAGGAGTTGATCAATCCAAAAATGTTTGGAAATGAAAATCCTGCTTAAGGATCTTCAGCAAAAGAAATATACATCAGACTAGAATAGATTTCAGTTTTCCACAAAACTAATGGAAAATCATCCTGGATGGAGTGTCCTTATGTCTACTTTATGTGAGGACAGAAAGTGAGAAAATAGCCCTGGTTATACATTGGATGCTAGCTACAATCCCTGTTAAAAGCTACAATTGTAATGAGCCAAGAATACAGGTAACTGTCAATTCAAGAATTCCATTTGCCCATCATTATTTTGTAGCCAGTGTAGAATGATACATAAGACATTGATTCCGATTGAAGGAAGCTCAATTTGATATTTCTGTCACGTATGATAAAGTAGTCTTGAGCTAGTCACTGTTCTTTTTATAGTTAATCTACCTTAAAAGAGCCTGAAAATAAAAATGAGATAGCTCAATAAGGTCCTGATCTCTTTACATGGAGTGTAGGAAACAAGCATGATAAATAAGCACATGAGAAACAGTAAAGGAAATATAAATTTACGATTAAGAGCTTAGGGCTGATGATTAATTCTTAAATCTGCAATCTTATATTTGTTAAGAAGAAGAAGAGAAAAAGTGCAGAGAGTGAAGATGTCCTGTATGGAAGCAGTAAGGAAAAGATCTATTAGTAGATCTCAAGCTTTGCAGTAAGTCAGCATCGATTTCTGATTCCCAATTACCTAACAATGACTGCAGTTAAAAAGCAGTAGACTTACTGAGTTGCTGAAAGATAAAGAAAACTAGGGGTAAACATTTATATGAAATACTGTTAAACTTGATCCTGGTATAGTTTACAAACAACTCATCTTAGCACATGCTCACAGCTTTTAGAGGTTTTAGAGTTCCTCCACTCAGTTAAACCATCCTTTTTCATCTAATCTGATTGGTGGATTTTAGGATTGTAGTCGATCTGTTACTTATTAGTTAGCTACTTTTATATTCTTTCTCCATGGAGTTGAAGAATGTCATCCCTCGTCATGAGCTGTAGTGGCTCAGTGGTTAGAATGCAGTATTGCAGGCTGACTCTGCCTACTGCCAAGAGTTCAATCCTGACCGGCTCAATGTTGACTCAGTCTTCCATCATTCTGAGATAAGTAAAATGAGGACCCAGATGGTTGGAGGTAATATGCTAACTCTGTAAATCACTTAGAGAAGGCTATAAAGCACTGTGAAGCAATATAAAAGTCTACGTGCTATTGCTATTGTACCCTCAGTTACAACTCTGAATTTGATTGAGACTTTGTGAGAGCTCAGAATTTCCCAGGTTGCTCCTAAAATTTCCTGAGCTTAATTCAATTTTCTAAACACAGCATAGATATTATCCATTCTTGTTCTATAGTAACCTTCCATAATCTATTGCAATTTTGTGATACATATCACAAAATTCTCATGAAAAAAGTAAAATTACAGTTGCTGTAATCCAATTTATCTGTTGGGCATCAAACTGGGAAATGTTATCTAGAGATAGTAAAAATTGTATCTTATCAGCTTGAAAGAAACTCCTCCAGAATACAATCAGAATATTTTAGCCACAAATAATTCTGGTTTTACCCTCTTACCTCCACTGAGAAGCAGGCATTTCCTCTAGCTCCATATGTAAGAGCTGGTTTTGTTTTGGAAAGCCAGGTATTATCTGAAATCAAAATATAGTCAACACTGGAAAAAAATCTTTCATTTTCTTTTTCAACCAATTTTTCCAGTCCAATGGATCCTGCTTCTTCCATGCCTTCAATAAAAAATTTGATGTTTACTGGTAAATCCTAGTAAAAAAATATATTAAATTCCCTTTTAAATGACCATTTAAAAAAAAGAACTCTCCATTTAATGTCAGACAGAATTATAATGTATAATCTGATGTTCAGTTCATTGCAATGTGGCTTGGATTAGCCTCAACAAAGAGCTTAGTGATTCGCCTCAATAAAGATCTTTGTGGCATTGAGATAAAGCATTTTTTGTTCTCTGGTGTAAAAATAAACATGATTTGTCTCCACAAATCAGGTGCCTTTGAACTAAATTGAAATCAACCTTTCTTGAATGCATACACAGAAACACACACACACATTTTAAGATCAAACCAACATTTGGGGTCAAATTGATTTCATTATTCAAAGTGTAGATACAAATTAGCTCTTGGCTGATTCACATAGCCCTAGAAATTAGGTTCTTAAGGGCTGCAGATTTCTGGAGAGATCAAAGCTTGAATGGAGTATAATTGACTAAAAGGAAGTGCTCTATGGACTAATCTCTGAGAAATCACAGAGGAAAGAAAGGCAAATCAGAAGCCTGGAATATTACTTTCATAAGCATGATCACCTGCTGTATCAATTGCATATGTTTCTAGGACTTGTTGACCTATCAACTATTTATGTATGAGACCACTACATCTGCTTTAAATGGAATCTGGTCCTCTTGAGTTTGCCAATATACTGAAAGAATGACTCCCAACTCACACTCTATTTTTTATTAACTGTGTAAGAAACCGATCATCTCATTGTGAGTTATTCCTTAGTGCATCCTTTCCTATTTCATACAACACTGGAGGGCCAGACTACATTATGATTTTCGCTCTATGTATTGTTCTTCTTTGAAAGGTATCTTTGGACCATCCAACCTGGGTATGTCCTCCAGAATCTGAAATGTGAATTAGAAAATTCCACTTCTAACCAATGCATAGTTGAACTATGAAATTCACTGCCACCAAATGTGTTGATGGCCACCAGTTTAGAAGTAACCGGCACTTTTTATTACACCCCATGCTAGGTGAGCTGCATTGGCTATACTGCATTGACTTCTGAGTGTAATTTAAGCTGGTCATCATCTAAAAAAGCCTTTCATGGCATAGAGCTGGGTTATTTGAAGGACTGCCTATTTCTAATTGTCTTTGCTCAACCAGTGTACTCAGGCAGACTAGATGTTCTGCAGGTCTTCTCAAGTGCTGTCATCTTATGGGATGAAGGAAGCATGTTTTCTTCTGTTGCAGGCCTTGCTCTCTGGGACAATATTTCCCAGACATATATAGGATATCCGCTCTCCAAATGTTCCTTGAGACCTGGCTCTGTCCCAGGCTTGAGATTAACATGTTAGTAAACCTCATATCATATATTTTTAATTATTATAGCTGTTTTTGTCTGGGCTATTATGCTTATGTTTTTAAGTTGTATGTTGCAAGCCATGCAGAATCTTTTGGAATGAAGTGGTTTAACAAATCTAAATAATGATAATAGCAACTAGACACAATGATAGAACATGGACTACTAAGGCCTAACTATAAAGTCCTTTCAGAATCCAAGGATAAGTCCATGAAATACCAGTTACTTTGGAAGAACCATACAAGAGAACAATTGCATTTGTTTTGCACATGATATTCCATAAGGCCTATGGCTGGCTCCTATGTGATGAAGAATTCCAGACCAGAATATATGAAAGGATCAGTGATACAAGGAAGATGTGTTCAATTGGTTAAACAAATAGTATGATTATTACTGGTATTAATATTAGTATAATTGATATAAATGCGATGAATATTGTTGTAAAAACTTTATTACTTCCTAAAATGATTTATACCCAGACAACACACTGTTCAATTGAAGTTGGAATTTTTATATACTATAAAATAAAATAAAAACTTATTCCCCAGCCCCAAAAAAATTCCTGACCAAATAAGCCTTTAGCCTCTTAGGTGAGTGTTGGATCGCTCCTCCTTGATATTTCCCTAATTTACACTGCCTTTTCCAATTGCTCTTTTTAATATTGCTGAAAACATTTAAAACTCTTCTTTTCCTACAAGGCCACATTTTTACTTACTATGTTTAGTGCTTTAAATGCATTCACAGCATTTATCCAGGCTAAGACAGGTCCTTTGTTATCAGTTGTTCCACGCCCATACAGATTTCCTTAGGATGAAAGAAACTGATATTAAAATTTGAAAATTCTGATTATGCTAAAAACAGAACAAAATATGCCTGCCCCCCCCTCCTTCTCTCCTTCACTCCCTCCCTCTCTGTCAGTGGATATGGAGTCAACTGAGAAAGCTCTCTGCTAAGGAAGCGGAAGTAATTTGAGAGAGTTAAAGTGCCTGAATAAACTGTGCTTCCATCCAGTAGAGTGACCAGTCTTAAGAGTACTGCCTATTCCAAATGGCTTTGTATTTTTTGAGGAAGTATCAGATATATCTGATATGTATCAGCAGTTTTTGAATAGTCCAGTGGCAACTCTGTTCAAAAATGCTTTTGCCCAATTACAATGTATGCATTAGCTGCATCCTTTTTCAGGTATCTCCACCTGTTTTGAACTGAGAAGATGATTTGGAGCATTGAGAAGGGACATCTTACAAAATGGTGCTGATAGAGGACTTGCCTTCTCACAAAATTACTAAGTGGAAGATCCAGCCAGTTACAAAGCTTACATCTACCCTAAGGTTTCTTTCATTTAGCCTCTGCTTCCAAATAGAAATGCCAAAATGCAGCTGCCTATCATTTCTAAAGAACTCTTATAAGATCTATTTGAGACCTCAAGCATTCTTGAAATAGAGATGATGTTAATGGATGGCACCAGTGGTGAAATGTAAAATTTGTTACTATCGGTTCTGTGGGCATGGCTTGGGGGGGTAATATGATTGAGTGGGCGTGGCCAATTTTTTTTTTTTTACTTTTAAAACCATTTTTACTACAACCTCTTCAGCTGAAGAGGTTGTAAAAAGATGCTTTTAAAGCCTCTGACGATCCCAGCTGACTTGTCTGATCGGCAGAGGCTTTTTTTCCTTTTAAAAACATTTTTTTCTATAACCTCTTCAGCTGAAGAGGTTGTAGAAAAAATACTTTTAAAAGCCTCTGATGATCCCAGCTGAGCCGCACGATCATCAGAGGCTTTTTTTTTAACTTTTAAAAGCATTTTTTCAGCTGGAGAGGTTGTAGAAAAAATGCTTTTAAAAATAAAAAAAAAGCTGGGCAATGGGGGTGGGGGCAGAGATTTTTGCTACCGGTTCTCCGAACTACCCGCCTCCATCACTACCGGATCAGGCAATCCAGTCCAAACCGGAAGCATTTCACCCCTGGATGGCACCATACATGGCAGTGTGCTCTTCCGCTGTTTTCTTCTCTCCATCATATGCAATGATACCACATGCAACAAGTGTGCAGGACCTACAGACCCAGGACTGTGTACGCATTCAGTGTCTTTGATCCCAAAGCCGCAACAAAAGTTGCCCCTGCTTTTTGGCTTTTAATGTGAAGAAAGCCTTTACTAAATGCAAGAGAGAAATATATTTAAACTGTACATTTTTCATGTGGCAGAAGAAGAAAATAATTTTTAAAATAATAGGAATGGATTCAAACTGGCCATTTTAAAGACTCAGACTACATGCATATACTGTATTTCAGTTTATAGAAGGGTAATTGTAATATGTAATATGACAGAACAGGGAAGCAATGTAAAGGCACAATTATATTTCTACATTTAATGCATTAGAATACAATTCAGGTTACTTTTATGCAGCTCCCGTGCATTTTTAAGCATACCATTCAGACATGCATATCCTTAGGCCATAACAAACTGCTCATGCTTGATATAATCCATTAAGATATTTTCAGCCAATAAAATATTAGGGCTTCATTGCAAGAAAATATTTGTATTCGGTCTCAGTTAAGATTGCCATAGTTCTTCTAGAATCTTAGAAAATGTTCAACTCTGAGAAAAACTGCTTTAATCAGAATCTTTCATTTATGCCCAGTAAAAGCTTAGACAGTTCTAAATGCAGTCACTATAAAACAACATTTCTCGTTACAAAAGATTCTACTTTTTTATTTTCATTATGGGCATAATGGAAGGTAGGAAAAATAAAAAGAATATTTCATATCTGTATCAAGTTTAGCCTCAGGAATTCTCTTAACAGTTTTCCTCTCAAATCAGTGAGCCATATTGTGATAAACGTGACATCAGATCCACATACAAAAGTAGCACAGCGTGCAGCATAACTGTGCAACCCTCACATCATCCTGATAAAGGCAGCACATCGACAGAGTTGCTGATGTCCCATCTACAGCAAAAACTTCTCCTTGTTGATAAGAAGACTATCTCCACACCCCATCCCAGCTATAAAGCACAAAGATAATCTCAAATATGCAATGATTATCTCCCCTAAAGTGTAGAAAGCTATTTTCTCCCCCAGCATTAACTGAATATTGCATGTCATATCCAGCCCTTGTCAAAAGTGTAAATTCAATGGCATAGACTCTTCAGCAACTCAAGAATAGTATGTATAGAGAGAATGTGAATTATTTACTCAGTATCCTCTATTGATAACTCTGCCTGCTCTTTGTTTAAGATACTAACCTTGTTTCAGGTGGGAAGGAATTAGTTAAGTGGTGGGCATTGCCTATTCCTAAAATGTATTTTCTATAAAGAGAGCTCCTTTCGATCAAAGTTGCAAGATCTCATTTGATATAGACTGCATTCCTCCATGAGAGAGCTCTTTGAAGACATACATACAACAGACACCCAGATTTGAAGGACTAAGACAGACTTCAGAAGAGCATCTAGGCCAGACGTAAGCAGTTGGAGACTGGATAAGAAGCTCAACCAGATGTTTGTCAAGCATGCCTTCATGCAAGATAAAGCTTATATCTTTGTCTTTATTTCAGATTCAGGTATGACAGGCAGACATATTCACCTCTAAATAATTTAGTAATCTATTACCAAGATAAGGATAGCCCAAAGATTGTAAGGAACCTCATCAGGGAAACAAAGAGGAGTATCTCCTACTACCATGGCATCTAGATACAAAGAGAGGATGGAAGTTAATTCTTCAACCATAGAGAGTTGAAATATCTTCTTAAGTGAATCATGGTGGCACAGTGGTTAGAATGCAGTACTCCAGGCTAATTCTGCTAACTGATGGCTGCCAGCAGTTCGACAGTTCGAGTCTCACCAGCTCAAGGTTGACTCAGCCTTCTATCCTTTTGAGGTCGGTAAAATGAGGACCCAGATTGTTGGGGGAAATATGCTGCTTCCACTTAGAGAAGGCTATAAAGCACTGTGAAGCGGTATATAAGTTTAAGTATGACTGCTATTGCTATTAAATATCTAGACTAACTAAAACTAAAAAAGCCAGTAAGCCAATGGAATTTGACTTCCTGAAACAGATTGCAAATAATGAGCGTCTGCAGGAGACTGTAAATAAAAGATTGCAATTGGTACGGTCCTGTACAGGTAGTCCTCAGGTTATGACCACTTGTTCAGCAATTGTTCAAAGTATGATAGTGGTGAAGAAGGACTTATAATGGGTCCACAAAATTCCATCCACAGCATCCCTGTAGCCACATGACTGCAATCTGGGTAATTTCCAATGTACCCTGCTAGTTTCCCACAAGTAAAGTCAATGGGAAAGCCAGCAGGAAATTTGAAGTCATAATCACATAAGGTCCTCACTTAACAACCTGTACAGTCCTCATTTAATTACAACAACCAGGACTACTGGAATTTCCATTGCTAAGAGACATGACATCATGACTGCATTACTTAGCAACCGAGTTCCCAATTGCAATTGCTATTGTAATCCAAGGACTACCTGTACATATAGACAGTGAAACAAAATGGACACTGCTGTAGCAATTGAGATTTTGTGTGAAAATGGGAGTATATTAAGCAAAGGAGATTACATTTAAGTCAAGAGGGTGGGCAATTGCCTAAAAGGCTCTGCAAATGTAGATTCAGGCTTATAACCAATAGCAAGACCAAACTGATAGGCTATAATGCCGGCTGGCGACCCCCAGGAGGAGAGCCTTCTCTGTGGTGGCACCTACCCTATGGAACAATCTACCCCCAGAGATACGAGTGATCTCCGACTGCCGGACTTTTCGTCGGGCCCTAAAAACTTATTTTTTTCAGTTAGCCGGTCTGTCTTGATTTTAGGGTTAGTTTTAAAATTTTAATATTGATTTTAATTGACAAGTTTTAAATTATGGGCCAAATTTATAAATTATTTTAACTTTATTTTTAACTGTGATGTTATGTATAGATGTTTTTATCTTGGCTGTTCACCGCCCTGAGTCCGAAAGGAGAAGGGCGGTATAGAAATTTGAATAATAAATAAATAAATAAAATAAATAATGATACATGTTGAACAGAAAAAGATGAAGATTTTTATGTCTACAAGCAGACAGCTCTTCCTATATAAGGGTGGAATGATCAGTTGGGCAAGCAAACAAGAATATTTTCTCCTATCTTCCACCAAGGTAAATAGATATCTGCAGCACAAGCATGCCAGGAGGTTATGTGACTACATAAACTGTAAATGGGCTTAAGGATAGGTGAGCCAAAGCCTACAAAGTTCCTTGAGAAAAATCAAGGAAGTATTCAATTCTTCTATAAAGAAAAAAATACAATATATATAGACTCAGGGATGTCCCATAGGACTCATTCCATGGGACTGAAATACTGCCCACAAAAAAGTTATGGACAGATATACTTTCTAAGTTCTCATTCTGAAGTCGCCACAAAAGCCTTTGAAAGGGGATGAGAGTTGTGGATTGGTGCATAAGCAATACCTGTGAATCCAAAGGTACTGATTTTTCAGTATTTCATGACCTCTTAACTAGAAAGAGGCAGTGGAGTACAGATACGGAGCTAAGGATTTACTCAGTGTACCCTCCTTGCTTAGCCATTCTAACTATCCTTGTCTAATGATTGCTAATCTGAAGTCTCTTCTTTCTGCCTTTCTTTCCAGGCACCCAGTCATGGAACACATGCTCTTGGATTTTCCTCCTGGTTGGATATAGTAGCTAGATGCTAAGTCTTGCCTCATCATCATCATACTAGCCATTGTCTATCCACTGCAGGATGAAGGTCTCTTCCACATGTTTCCAATCAATACGGTCCAGCCCAGCGATTCTTAACACCCTCTGCCTTCAGGCAGATCTTCCCACTGCTGTGGGTAGTTGCCCTAGAGACTCCAGGGAACGAGGGCCATTTTTGAGGTTGTATTGACATGTTGAAGGAATAGACATAATCTACCATGCTGGTCCAATGCAGGTTGGCAGATGTGATTGGTGTTAGTCTGGCGTATCCATCATTGCCTGTTCACCTTCAGTGACCCTTTTGGACATATACATATCCAACAACATAGCCCACAATTTCATTTACTCACCCAAGCACCTTCACTTCATCATGGCCCCAATCATAGAAGGGACTCCAATCACAGAAGGGGAAGTCTTGCCTATTCCCCATTAAGTATTTCCTATGATTAAATCTCATTTATGTTATAGTTATAATACTTGGTTCACTAATCATTGTTCAGATCAGATTCTACTCTTAGGAAGGCTCACATCTATACAGAGAATAGATTTGGTACAGTCTTCCAACAATCCTAATATATTTGGAAGTATAGGTTAAGTCCTCTTACAAGAATTCATCAGATTCCTCTTTTAAACAGAATATTCTTCTTCCTCCATTTAACAAACTTAAAATGAAATGAAAATAATGGCTATAAACAGTTAGGGTACATCTTTAACTATAGACATTCCAGTGATTTGGTTCTTTATTCAATGTCTTTCTATGGCTGTATTTGTATCTCTATGTTGATAAGTGATCAATATTTTTGTAGGTAATTATTTTCAGACAGCAAAACAATACATGTGACATTGTATAGCTTTCATATGTTAGTTGCCAGTATGTCCTCTGACCTGCTCAATGAGCATTCCAAAGGTTTACAATATTTGAAGCATATATCCTGACATTTTTGGGAGTAAGTTGTGAAAGGAATTGTTATTTTATAAAGTTAAAGCTAATTTTAAAATCTCTGTTTCTATTTAACTATGGGATAGCAACTCTTCTCTTGCCCCATTATGTTGAGGCTGAGATTGTATAAGAAATATAATTTGAAAATGACAATATTGATTTTACAGTTAAAAAGTCTAAATTCTGTTCTGGTAATTTAAATAAGATTAATATTGATATGACCATATTTTTCTCTATATATTTAGTACCCAGGAGTGAAATTCATAATTTTTCCCTACCAGTTTTGTGGGCTTGGTGGGCGTGGCTTGGTGGTCATGTGACTGGGTGGGTGAGGCTTGGTCATGTGACTGGGTGGGCATGGCTTGGTCATGTGACTGGGTGGGCGTGGCCAACTCAATGTCACTCCCACCCAATCACATGACCCCTTCCAGACACACTTGCCCAGGTTTTGTGGTTCCCGGTATTTTCTATGGGAAAAGGGTCATGTGACTGGGTGAGCGTGGGCAACTTGATTGGTCTCACCCTTAGGAAATTTCTCCTTAGTCCAACTCACAATAAAATAGCACAATAAAATAGCACTGTTCCAATATTTAGAATAGAATAGAATAACAGAGTTGGAAAGGACCTTGGAGGTCTTCTAGTCCAATCCCCTGCTTAGGCAGGAAACCCTACACCACTTCAGACAAATGATTATCCAATCTCTTCTTAAAAACTTCCAGTGTTGGGAGCATTTACAACTTCTGGAGGCAAGTTGTTCCACTAATTAATTGTTCTGTCAGGAAATTTGAGGGGCTCCTACAAAAATGAGGAAGTGAATCTGTTTTCCAAAGCACCAAAAGGCACAAGAAACAATGGATGGAAACTAACCAAAGAGAGAAGCAACCTAGGACTAAGAAGAAATTTCCTAAGGGTGAGACCAATCAACCAATGGAATAGCTTGCCTTCAGAAGTTGTGGGTGCTCCTTCACTAGAGGCTTTCAAAAAGAGTGAGGGGAGTACACCCCAAAAGGACAGTGCCAGGAACCTCTAAAACAATGCAGAAAACTTAAAATAGCTATTCCCCTTTTAAAAAAAGTCAACCCGAAAGCAAACACAGCAGCTGCTCAGGCTAGTTGAAAACCTGGGCGTGCTGTCAAGAGCCATTAACCCTTCCAACTCTATTATTCTATGTTCTCTATGTTCTAAATTGGATGCTTCACAGCAGAAGCAATACAGCTGGCTGGACCACACATGCATTAAATTCACGGTTTGTATGATCAAGCTGCATTGACTCTTCCTGCATCTTTTCCCCCAGGAAGAAACGAGAAGTAGCCAACACTGCAGCAGCTATAAAAGATTTTGGGAAACTCCAGGGGGTATCAGCTGATCACAGAAGTGTTACTTAATACTCTTTATAATGAAAATGTTTGTAATCTTGTCCTTCTTCCTGAAGGGAAGAGGTTAATCCCAACCCTAGATGGGTGATTGAACTGCCCTAATCATGACAGTTTCTGTTGTTTATTGACTTGATTCAGCATGTATCAGCTGCATTCCAGCTGCAACTATTAAGTGGAGCTATTAACTGAAGAGAGAGAGAGAGAGGGAGGGAGAGAGAGGGAGGGAGGGAGGGAGGGAGGGAGGGAGAGAGAGAGAGAGAGAGAGAGAGAGAGAGAGAGAGAGAGAGAGAGAGAGAGAGAGAGAGAGGGAGAGAGACCTCTCTTGCACTTTATTTTTAACCTGTTCTCCGAACTGTCTAAGCAATTTACTAATGGTTCGGGCGAATTGGTGAGAACCAGCTGAATTTCATCTGTGTTAGTACCTATCTTTGCCATTTTTATCATACAAAACTATTTAAAAAATGTGAACTTTTTAATAGGCCCTTTATTTTTTTACTGTACCAACTGGATAATAATAATAATAATAATAATAATAATAATAATAATAATAATAATAATAATAATAATTTTATTTCTATACCGCCCTTCTACCGAAGGACTCAGGGCGGTGTACAGCCTATTTAAAAACAGAATAGACATCGAATTAAAATAATTAAAAAATATTAAATAATTGGCTTAATTTAAAACCCCAAAAATTTAAAATATCCAATTAAAAATTATGTTGCTAACCCAGCCTGGCGGAACAATAGGGTCTTGAGTGCGCAGCGAAATACACACATACCATCAATTTCTGTTAAACCGAAAGGATGGGTTTTCCATCCATCTTGACTTTTAGCTGGCATCACATCCACATGTCCATAAAAACATACAGTTGGTTTCTGTGTATCATCTCCCAAGTTTGCCAGAACGACTGGAGGTAATGGAATATTCTGAGCATCAGACAGCTGTAGGAATATATTGAAACACAGTTAATGATAATTCATTGAGTTTCTTAAGAAAGTAATGAGCAACAATTCCCTTCCTGGTGATATATACTTGAAAGAATTTTTGTTAGATGTTGGTTTAGTTCCAGCTCAAGATTTTTTACATACAGATTTTTATATTTACCAAGGATCAATTATCTATCTATCTATCTATCTATCTATCTATCTATCTATCTATCTTCTAGCTAACTAGCTAGCTAGCTATCATCTATCTATCTCATCTGTCTATCTATGTATCATCTATCTACCGTGTTTCCCCGTAAATAAGACCCTGTCTTATATTTTTTGGAACCCTGAAATAAGTGCTTGGCCTTATTGCCATGCCCTCAAAAGCCTAATTGGGCTTATTATCAGGGGATGTCTTATTTTGTGGAAAACAGGGTATCTATCTATCTATCTATCTATCTATCTATCTATCTATCTATCTATCTGCCGCATTTCTCCCACCGGATTTTTTTGCTGTTATCTTGCGATGTCTAGACTCTAGATTTTTTGTAACTCAGATCTGATAAGTCTACATTGATTTCATTGCACGAGCAAACATTCCTTCTATTTGTGCACAATAGTCTTTTGATGGATGAAGGATCAGTACCTGTTGAATGCCCATTTCACTGAGTGTCACAGTAGCTCCTAAGTCTTCAAGACTGTCTGCAGCTATTTTGACCATTTCTATGACTTTGGCTCTTAGACGTGGCTGTTGGGAATCACTCTCTACAGCCACCCATTCCTTAAGTTTCTGAAAGAAAAGCCAGAGATAAAATTCATATTATCATAGCAGTGTCATACTGTTATCTATATGTTTATTGTTGCGACTCAGATCAAGGGAGGAAAATATCTAAACTATGTTTAAAATGTGGATTATGGTTCCATTTTATCTAGATATCGATTCTTGCAGAACCTGCTTTTTCCTACAACCATGTCACATTTGCCTAGCTATATACGTACCTTCTGCAATAATCCTAGTTCTCCTAGTGAATCAAACATGTTATCCAATTCTTGTCTAAAATGAGGATTTCTGCATATATACACTATAATTTGTGCATTATATATGAAATATCTATGAGATGTGGTAAGCCTAATATAATTTTGTCAAAAGCTTTGTATATTTTCTTACACACAGCTTAATTAGAACATACTGTGCACTCTAGCACATCATCATGTTTTGTGCTTTTAAATATCTAAAATGTAACTAACATACATAAGTCTTGTTTTGTTGCCTTATCTCATCCTGTCTATAGGTGGGTTAAGTCTTCCTATTGAGAAGAAGAGTGGAAAGACAGTATCTTGCCTACAGTTCATAGCAAAGGAGTGCCTTCCTGATTCATAGTTCTCATTATACTGTTGTAGCCATTCTGCTGCACCAGCTCTTAGAAATACATTAAGTTTCCCCAGGAAAGCTCATTAAAAATGACAGCACTTGGCAAGGCTTTACACAGGCAATCCATCTTTGTAAATTCTATTTCCTTCTAATTACTTCTAAGGGACTTGTCACCATGCAATCTGCCTTTTAAAAAAGAAGAAGAATCAGAGAGGAATAACAGCAACAATAAGAATGTCCACCCACACAATCTTCTTGTCCTGAAATTTTGTTTGGAGTGGATAATTGCATTCACTCTGCATTGTGAGATAACTTTTCTCTTGGTTTTGCAGAAATGCCCATCAGCACAATGAATAATACAAGTGCCATTATCTTACTTTGGAGGGCCAAAATCAACAGAGCAAGTTAGTTCTGATTCTTTATTCACAACTCTGAAATGCTTTGTTGTCTACTAAGAGCTTGGGAAGAACCAAATATTAGCAACAAAAGATGAGCTAAGGATTCTGAGCAAAACCTGGTTCCTCTTACAATTTTATCTGCTCGTGTTCTGATATGTTGGACTGGTGCTTCTACTGTTGGGGAGGCATTCAGTTCTGAGTCATAACTTAGAAATTGATTGACTGGGAATCAATAAACTGAGCTCCCATCCAGACAAGAGGGATTAGTTTCTCTGAGTAATCATGATAGTCTTTTACTGCATAGTGGGCAGAACTTAGTGTTTGTTTCCTCTTTGAGAGCAGACATCATGATATCCTTGGAGCAAGAGCAGTTAAAAGTTTTCAGCCCAGGTCTATTTGTTTTGCATCTAGGAAGTGCTGGGGAAGTTTCCTTTAATGTTTCAATGTGGGAGGATAGTTTTGCTTTTAAGAGGTTTAACTGTAACCTTTGCAAAGCTTAAAATGCTCATTTTACCTCTTAACAATCTCCAATCACCTGCACTCTTCAGATTCTTTTACTCTAGTGGGTTGTCGGGACAATAAATGGCTCACTGGCTGCAAATTGCCCATCCGTGATCAAAATAATTGAATTGACAATTGCGATATGCCACTCAACCCAACCTGGTCAATAAAGGCACAAATTGCCTCAGTGCCTACAGCATGTTTTCTAATCTACTTCTAAACCGTTTGCTTGAACAGCTATTTATGCCCATTTGGAATTGTTCCTCATACCTTACCTACTGAGGGTTGTTTTTGGAAGACCTTAAACGTCAAGTCTTTAAAACAGTCAGTTTTGGCACTGTTATTGATTGTCATCACTTTCCCACCAGCGATACATCTTAAAATGCAGATTTTAAAATATCTTCTTCCATATTTATCTACCTAAGGCCTACATTGTGAAAAGAGGCAAGGCAAGTGTCCACAAGAGGCAATTTTTCAATGTGGCATTCAACATTGCAATGCCTTTTGTAGAGAAATTCTTGTAGACCCTATTGATCAATGTTCTTAAGGTCAGGCAATGATCTTTTGATTCTCCAGGGTATTGTAATGGTTTTACATTGCCACCCTGTTTAATACTTCTCCTGGATTTACTTTGATTTTGTTTGTTGCTTTTATCTCTGCTTCTAGTTTTCTCTTAGTTTTATTATGTATTGTTCTTACAATTGCTTAAAGTTTTGAGCACTTATGGAAGTGTTCCTTTTCCTACTTCTACCTGCACTGGGCTTGAACAAGGATGGGGAGAGTCCCGTACGTCCATCCTCACCTGGGTGACTTTGGTCTACTCATTGTCTCTCACCCCACTCACCCTCATGACACTGTTATAGTGAAGATGCAACTGGAAGAGATTAGCATGTTTATCATCAGTGGATAAAACTTAGGATATAAATCTAATAAATGTATATGTATACCATCCTTTTGCTTGTTATAAAACAAGCAAAAAGTAGAATGAACTAGCAATCAACGAAACATCTTTGCATAAAGTATGAAACCATTGAAGCAGAAATTCCTTTATTGATCCGGATAGTGAAGATACTGCATCAGGAACCTGATCTCCCAATCAGTATTAATACTCTTTGCACTGTAGTTCAAACTGGCAATCTGTGGCCATTGGCATACCAATAATCTTAATCTAATTAACCTTTAATTTAACTCCAAGTTAAGACGGACAGAATTGGGTTGCATTTAGTTAGCAAAACTCACAATCACTGCATTTCTACCTGAATAAATTCATCCTGATGTTCATCGATGTAATTGAAAAGCTGCTCCTCCAAGGATAAGGAATTGGAAAATAAGGAATTTCCCACTCCAAAAGGCAGCATGATAAGGGAGATATAGAATATCTGCAGGTTACAAAAACAGGGTTCAGTGTCTAAAAAAAAAAAATCTTCGGAGTTATACAAGATGAAATGATTGCTTAGTGCTTTATAGCCCATCATTTATAAGTAAT
Source organism: Arizona elegans (assembly GCA_022577455.1). Taxonomy (NCBI): domain Eukaryota; kingdom Metazoa; phylum Chordata; class Lepidosauria; order Squamata; family Colubridae; genus Arizona; species Arizona elegans. Next base: position 49,922,189 of record JAKOOJ010000002.1, on the reverse strand, counting down.
AAATAGACCGACAAAGTGAAAAATAAATGTTTGCATAAAATGAGATTAAAAAAAGTAAATCAAACCATCAAATAGATTTAAGGGTACTTAAACATAATTTGCAACAATAACAACAATGTACCAGATCTGGAATTTCCCATTGATAGTGATGGAGAACCTTTTGGGCTCAGTATGTCAACAATTCAGAAAATGCCTAATTTGACTTTGCTGTTGTGTCACACGCACACATCTGAACAAAAGGGAAATAATGCTCTATCACCTCCCCCCCAATCCAGGCCAATCTAAACAGTGGCATTTGGTGGCAAGCACTGAGACTCGGTCAGATGTAGAGGCCCAGGCCTTGACTTCAGCCCTAATGTCACTGCTGCCACTCAAAGAGGCCATCTCATGCTGACACTGTAAGTGCAGGAGCCTTGGAGAACACTGCAATTGCTGCATGGCCCAACATTCCCATGTTGTCTCCTGCAGACTGGTATCAATGGGAGGGGCTTGTTAAAAGCTCGGCTCTCCAACTATTAATTAAAAATCCCTGGAGTGGGTGAGATTGAACCCTTCCCCCACCCTTTGGTTTTCTGATCAATCTGTATGCTAGAATTTGTCATGCTAGTGAGACCAGGGTGGATTATTTCAACATTTATTGAGGCATAGATCTAAATAAACAAAAATTGGAAAAAGGTGTTCACGTCACAACAGATCCCAACCTAACTACAAGTCCTTGTATACTCTTCAGTTACAGTTTTGATCACTGTAGGTATACAGGTTTGTCTGTAAAAAAACCAACAACCCTGCTTATTATAGAATAAAACTAACCAGTATCTGGTTAGCATCAATTTCAGAATTATCTAGCATCCTTTAAATGCAGAGAGAAGAATGAGAATGGAAATACAGAAGGAATTAACAAAGAAATTTACCACATATTGCTGGCAGCACATTTGGTTACAGTTCAAGCGCCAGGTTAGCTGAGGATAATTGTACAAGATTTCCATCTTACTGGAGGGAGCATACAACCAGACAGGCAAAAAAGATCAGAGGCCTGAATTGCGATAAAAATTTCTTTATCCAGCAGAAGAAGATGAAATACTTACTTTCTTATACATATTGTATGTGTGTGTGTCTCTTATAATATTACAAAACTATACAAGTCATCTTTTGATCCATAAGTCATGAATGCACACTACCCAGAGACACTCTTACAACAGTTAGTTAAAGTTCATTAACTGCTACCTACCGTAAATGTTATCCACCCGATCTGTGAGTTGACAAAAAACAACACTGGCATGACATGCCCATTGCTGATCGCTATCCCAGCTCTATCACTTTTTATTGCAATTACTGCCAGTCCTGACTTTCGTCCAGGGTAATGGTGACATAGCCTAATAAATTTTATACACTTTGGGACTGCCCTTGGAGGGTGAGAGAAAATGGGGGAAATTACTGTTTTAATCCTGCCACATTTAAAACTGATTAAATCCTGTGCCACTCGCAGGCTGTAGTCAAGATGAAGGCAACATCATGGGAACAGAGAATGCTATTGGGGCATATTTAGGAGGTGGTGAAGAACATGTCAGGACATCAGCAACAATTTAACCTATTTGGCAAGAAAACTAACAAATGAAAAATGTGGATCCTAAAATAAAAACTGAGGCTTAGGTTTGTGGTGTTTGCAGGTGGCAGACACGTGATCAATCAAATAACATTGAATAGTGTCTGCCTTTTGCTATGAAAAACAGCAAGGGTAGGGGTTTACAAATGGAAAGTAGCATCCAGAGACCTCATCCTATCTAATGTGACAGGGAGCACTTTTCGCCATGGTAAATAGGTACACTGCAGCCAAAAACAGTGCTTGAATGCAGGATTCGGGCTGACAAAATCTCCAAGTAAGGAGAAATTGCAAGTTTACTCATATATACACTGCAACCTTTTTTTGTCAGCAGACAACAGGAACTGCATTTTGAGATTGGCTAGGAGTTATGGGATTTCATTGTGCTAATGTCTTCTATATGAACTTTATGTTCAACCAAGGCTCATTTCATAATCACTCTGGATTTTTTTCCCCTTTGGCTGATAGTGTTTTTAAGATTGAGTACTTCAGACTGGCAAATCTTATTGAAATCACTAAGCAAGTCCCCTTCAATCCTTTAAAAATGTCTAACTACAAGTTTAAAGATTTGTAATAATTTTTTTTTACAGCAAAAGGATGGATATTGTTGCCTTTTGAAAGTTTTAAATGGATTAAGGGCTCAAATGGATTTGATTTAAGACTTTGAAGATAATTCAAAGGATCCTTTCTCCAGAGAAAATCTTCTCGTTTTTACTTTGAAAGTGATAAGATGACTTTGAAGGCTGAACACTAGAAGACACCAGATGGCTACATTAAAATAAAAGTTTGATGAAAGTCTTTGAGCTATTTAACTTTATAGTAGAATCAGAAGGTGTTACTGAAGAGGCACAAGTTCCATTGAGTAAAGCTAAATTGACTTGCAGAAGGATTTAGAAATTATAGTCTACAAGAATGTGATGGAAATAATGGCTTTACAAATGAATTTGGATGATTCAAACAACAAATCAAAAGAGCGATGTGGAGATATATATATATATATATATATATATATATATATATATATATATATATATATGTAGGTCTTTGGTTATTCGGGTCTTCTCCCACGTAAAATTGGAAGTGTCTTGGCGACGTTTCGACGAAGTCTCATTCGTCATCTTCAGGCTGGTGTTCTCGGCTTCGTGCTTCCAGGAGCAATGTGAGATCGCAGCTGTCTCTTCCTTTTAACTGCTAGTGGGGGTGTGAGCTGATTGGGTGGGAACTTGGCCGTGTTCTGATTGGGTGGAGGTGTGTTCTGATTGGTTAGGGGCTTGGCTGTGCTCTGATTGGATGGGGGGTTGGTTGTGCTCTGATTGGCTGGGGGTGTGTTCTGTTTGGGTGGGGGCTTGGTTGTGCTCAGCTTAGTCTGAGTTGCAGGGGGATTTGAGCTGGTGAGCTGCGTTGTTGTTGTTTGGCTTCGTGTTTGTGGCCGTGCGAGCTCTTCATGGTGGGTGTCAGTCTGCTTCATGAATGGATTGGAGGGGTTTAAAGTGGCTAATGATGCAGCTGCGGTCTGGCTTCTGGTCCTTGGTCGTGGCTCATTATCAGTGTGGGTTTGAGTCTGCTTTCTGCGTGGATGTGTGGTGGTGACATCCTGTGTGGCTCTCGTGAGTGTGGGTCTGGTGTCATTCGTCGTGTTAGGGACCCGTTTGTCAATAAGGGCGGGTTTCCAAATGGCTGGTAGGCGGGAGGTATCGTCTCGTTTGTTCATGCTGTGTGGGCGTTTTTCTATCTCGATGGCTTCTCTGATTATTCTGTTGTTAAAGTGTTCAGTTTTGGCGATAGTTCTGGTCTTTTTAAAGTCAATATCATGTCCTGTGGCTTTAAGGTGTTGGACCAGGGAAGAAGTTGGTTCTTCTTTTCTGACTGAGTTCTTGTGTTCTTCTATGCGTGCACTTATTCGTCTGTTGGTTTGTCCGATGTATGTGGTGGGGCAGGCGGTGCATGGGATTTCATATATGAGACTTCGTCGAAACGTCGCCAAGACACTTCCAATTTTACGTGGGAGAAGACCCGAATAACCAAAGACCTACATACAAACACCCGCGAAAACCTGAGAAAACATATATATATATATATATATATATATATATATATATATATATATATATATATATATATATATATATATCTTACTTCTTCGTAGGGTTTATGTGTGTTTTTCTTCTAGCCAGGTTTTGGCTACATAGGGAAAACCTGGCTAGAAGAAAAACATATATATATTTGTATATATATATATTTGCATTTCTCTTTAGCCAGGTTCTTCCTATGTAAACCAAGATTTTTATGCAGCCCTAGTTCACTGAAATCACAATCCACTAATCACAATCCACTAATTTCTAGGCTTTTTTCAGGCAGCCAGCAAGCACCAATCTATCTTAGTCTCCTTAGTCTCCCAATAGGCAGCAGGGTGCTTGATGGCTGCCTGAAAAAAACCTAGAAACTAGTGGATTGTGATTTCACTGAACTAGGGCTGCATAAAAATCTTGGTTTACGTAGGAAGAACCTGGCTAAAGAGAAATACACATAAAGGCCTACGAAAAGAAAAGAAAACATATATATATATTTGCATTTACAAAAAGGATTGGCTGGAGTTGCCACACTGGAATTACAAAAGGGATCTGACAAAAAAATGACAAGAATTCTGAGACAAAGAACAAGAAAGCAGGTGCTAGAATTTTCTTTGAAGAATTTAAAGATCATTGGGAGAAAGAATACAAAATTGGTTTATATGATCAAATAATATGATTGTTATTTCTGGTGATGTCTAGAGCTTTTATGATTGGGATAGATGATGATGGTTATTTCTGGTGATGTTTGTTTTCTGACCGATTATTTGAAAAGGGGAAACGGGATCTGTTTCAACAGAAGGGAAGGATTAAATTGGCTGTAATAAATACAATTTGTAATGTTTATGCTATTTTTAATCATCTTAATGGACTTTTGCTGTTTAATATGGAGCTATGGGATTTTAGAGACAGGCTTTAGAGACAGAGAATGGGAGGAAATATGGAATGAAGAGGTGCTTGATTGGATTTTTAAGAGATAGTGATAAGTCGTTAATGTTGATTATACTTGCTGGGGATGAAGGAGGAAGGTTTGTTTTCCTAATTTTTTTCTTTTTCTGCATTTTTAAATTTTTTAATGCATTTTTTATTATCCAGTTGTATTTGATTTATCTATATCACTGGTGACAAACTCGCAGCGTCATGTTATGTATCATATTTTTTCCCTTCACAGAACTGGGATGGACACGGCCTGCACATGACGTGTCAGCCCACAGGCTGCCATTTTGACACCCCTGATCCATGTGTTTTATTTGAAATGATAAGTCTATTGCTATTTATATGTTTTCATACAGATGTATATAATATAATTATTTAAAACTGACTCATCTGGCAATTTATTGGTTGCTAATAATGTTAATAGTAAATTACAATACAATGTTTGTGGGGGACTAAGCAAGTTGGCCCTCAGTTGCTTTCCCTAAATGTGTTTCAGCCCAGTTCACAGGTTCCATTTTTTTAAAAAAAATATGGCTTAACAAATTACCTTATCTTTTATTTATTTATTTGATTTATCAAACTTCTTGACCATACATCTCCCTTGTAGAGATGCCCCGTAGGGGTGTACAATTTAATTAATATAATAAAAAATTAAAAACTAAATAATTTAGGATTAACTTTAAAAAAAAATGTCAAACATTATAAAATTACAAAAAAAAAAAAAGAAAGAAAAAAGAAAAGAAAAGAAAGTTCCAAGATGGGAAGATTTGGAGTTGTTAATACAGCCAGGGGGCACTTTATGGGGCCAACCAGCTCCATGTCTGCGTGGGCCCCTGTGTCTTTGCAAGGCTTCAAAGCCAGGTTTTGACCCCTCTGTGGAAAGCCATGTTAATCTGGTCATTGAAGCCTTACAGGAACACATGGCTGCTCCAGACACCTCACCCTAACCCTGTCTGAAATTGACCCCAAAAGAAACCTCACAGGCCACGGAAATGCTTCCACACAGCCACCCTCAAACCCAGACTTCCCTGGTAGGAACCAGAGCCCATTCCCATCAGCTCAGCCAGGGTGCTGCCAACTAAAGATGATGGAAACTGTCAGGCTGGGCAAGAGAGGCTCATTCTGGCCCATCTCGACTGGCTCTCTCTCCCCTTGAGGTGGCATTGCCAGGGCGAAATGGAAGGGTGGAGAAAAAAAGGGCGAGGTGGGCCAATGGAGGACTTCGGCTGCCAAACGGGAGAGCAAGCGATGCGGCTGAGGTGGGCGACCTTCGAGCCCCCTCCTGGTCTCTCCTTCGTGCTGGCATTTCTCAACGGGACGTCCAAGGAAGAAGGCGAAGGAAGCCCCTCGGAGAGATACTCGGAGGGGGGAGCCCAATACTTACAAGGCGCCGGCTAAGGGGGTCTCTACTCAAGAGGGCAATCTCCTCGGCGGCCACTCCGCCCTCCCTCGCCGCTCAAACCTTTAAGGGCAGCCGGCTAGCCGGGAAGCTGTCAAGCCACTTCTTCGGCTCCGCGCTGACTCGCTCGCCCGCGATTGGCTCCTGTCTCCGGTTGAGCAACTTCAAGTGGCCGGGCGGAGGCTGCCTTTTTTATGAGCTTTCCGCGGCGGGAGGGAGGAGTAGCCGGTGCAAGGCGCGGACAGGGAGGAGCGAGGCGGCCCACCAGCGCTTCCCCGATTTCCCAACCCCCGGTCCTCCGTCCCGTCTGCATTGTCCTGCTAGGGGCCTTTGGGACACGCTGGCTGGAAGTCGGGAGAGATTTTGCCCCGGCCACCACCTCTGGAAAAACCCGACTGTACCGTTCACTAAGCGAGGAGGAGAAATCCCTGAGAATAATAATAATAATAAAGGCAGCGTTTTCTGATTGGCTTTGCCGTTAGATCTGGATTCTAGCGTGATGCCTGGAATGCACTACCTGACTCTGTGGTTTCATCCCAAAACCCCCGAAATTTTAACCTTAGACTGGCTACTGTTGACCTCACCCCATTCCTAAAAGGTCTGTAAGGGGCGTGCATAAGAGCACCAGCGTGCCTACTGTCCCTATCCTAATGTTCCCTTTTAATGGTATTTACTTTACTTTACTTTTATTTTTATTTGATTTATATACCGCCCTACTCCCGAAGGACTGAGGGCGGTGAACAGCCAACAATAAAATACATACATACAAAATTTAAAAAGCAGAGATAAAATCGAATTAAATAGTTTGAATAGTATTCATTTTATGTATTCAATTCATGTTTATATTTATTATCTAATACGTACTCGACAAAATAAATAAATCAATAAATTTGTATAATTTTGGCATAGGAAACTTCCATGGCAGACTATTTTTGCACCGTTGCCCAGGCATGCAAGTGTGGTTACCCAGTTGGATGCAAGAGACTCTTTGCCACCAGTTACTGTACAAAAAGTGGAATATAGCTTTTAGCGTGGTGGTTGCTTTACCCAATGATTTGATAAACTGTAAAACAGCAACCCTGCAAGACAGGTCCATGGAGAGAAGTAGGATTGCCCTTGCATCTTCAGATTTATTTACCTTCTAGGGATCAGAACTGATTCGACTATTTGATGTGGAGAGGGAAAGAGATATTTCTCCATTGCTGTCTGGATAAAGTACCTATTTTCCCCCCTTTATCGTAATAAACTTCAGTAAAAGGCTATAAAGCTAATCAGGAACATGAGTATTTTGCTGAGTGTGGTAATGACCTGGTCTCCTAGGGATCAATAATTCTCTTTGCCCTCAGTTGATATCAGCTGTCCTGTAGCTCTTGGCATTGTGGCTCTGTTCCCAACTCTATTGTAGCCATTTTATTCATTTCATGCTTTACATCCTGGGTTTTGATCTCTGAGTTTAGGGTGTATTTAATACCAGCATTTAAATAGCATTCAGCTTCCACTTGATCCCACCAGAACAGGAGCTTCATTTTTGTTTTAAGAATTAAATTAAAAAAGTATTCTAAAAGAAAACTTTTCCCATGAGTACTGGATAATTAGTGATTTTTGTGCACAAGGCTCCTCAAATCTGTGGCATTTTAGATTTCATAAGTAACATTAACTGCAATCATATCTTGACAAGCGTGCCTGAGCAAAATCTCCCAAGCATTGCAAGTTAGTATTTAGGCCATACCGTAATACGGCTACATATAATGCATACATATGTATATATTATACTAAGGAAACAATTGATTTCATAATGCCTGATTGAACACCCCTGAAAAAAACCAGCCATGCAGATAAGTAAAATGATTGTTTCCCTCCCCTTATCTTACATATCTCTGAATTGACAAAAGGCAAATCAGGAATAAGCTAAGAAATCTATTAACGAACTATACCCCATTTACTTATCACATTGCCAAAGTTGCCATGAGGAAGAAAATGATGGTTTCCTGCTCTAAAACAAACCATGATCTTTTCTCTGTCCTAGCACATGTCATGCTAAGTAAGAAGCCCAAAATGCATTGGCTTAGCATATGGGAAGCAATGAATTAAATTATGTAATGTTCTGACTTGTGGGTCAGATTTATCCGATTAGCAGGCTGCAGAGCATAGGGCCTTTGTAATTCCCTAATAATGTCTCAAAATAAGACTAGAAAATGAGATTTCCCAGTTAGATGAAGAGAGGAAAGAAATGCTGGAAAACAGGTACCCTTTCTTGATGAAAACATGGAAAGTTAAATTTGGTTTATTCCATTATTTTAATATTACCAAACGATTCCAGTAGCTTGTCAATTTGTCTTATCTTATAAAGTTGTAAAGATGGATTTCCTTCTCTCTTCAAATACAGATAAAGAGGAAGATATGTTAAAGCAGTACTATCTCAAATTAGATCTGTACAAAGGCAAATTGACCCATTGTGATTTAATAATAAACTACATAGTAGTTTATAAACTTACTAGTGATAGTAATCATCTATATGCTGAGCCGAATCACATTGGATATATGCATCAAGCTATCATAATATATGCCCTATTACAATTTAGCACAATGTGTAAATTGTGTCTGCACCTTGGGCAACAGTCAAACAACAGCACATAGAAATAACATTGGTACAAATTTCCAAAATGATAGCTTTTCTGAACTAAGTACACACTTATAGGACAGATGTATTAGGCTACATTAGTCAAAAACCAGAAGTGAGCTTTGGTTCATAGCAACTTTTAATAAAGCCTGTTAGTTTGAGAAGGTACTACCAAACGCCTTCTGATCAAAGCAGCTAGTCTATCTGAAAATCATTTGAAGGTGCACATCTCTACATTTTGCAGTATTGCAATCAATAGACAAACTTAAAATTGGAAGAAGGCTTACCATGACAAAAATTCTGACAGCAAATAAGGTTTCTTCTTGTCCCATCCAACACAGAAAGCACTGCTCATTCAAGATCCTTTCTGTAGCTTGCAGCTCTTTTTATAAAAGCACCCCTCCCTCCACGTTGTATCTTTGTGATTTTAATATGATGGACAGCAGGATTAAGGGCAAAGGTTCATTATTCCAAGTAATGTGATATTCAAGCCTCCAAATAAATAATGACCTCTTGATTGTCCATCTGGCCACCATTCTGAAATTCCCTTATGGCTTGTTTTATGTAGCTACAGTTGTATATGGATGGAAACCAGGAAAAACAGCAACCTAGTATTCAAAAATATATTCTTTGGCCTGCTCATAACTATTATGGAAACTTATGAAACAACTGAGATAGACACTGACCCTTCATCTGCCCTTGAAGGCCAATATGGGAAGATTCCTTACCCCAAGATCCAATGCCCTGGAGACTCTGGACACAGAGATACAACACAGCATATGCTCCTCTAATGTCTGTACTACAGAAACAGTCATACTAGCCTCATCTCACCATTTACTCACCATTATTACTGAACATAAATACTCAGGATGTGCAGAACAATTCAAAACCTCCCTGCTACTTTTAGATACTAACCTTGCTATAACATACTGTAAATTGAATGAGCACCTAGTTCAGTGATGATGAACCTATGACACATGTCAAAGGTGACATGCCATGACATTTTGGGCGACACACCAGCATTCATCAATTATTCTTAAAAGCATGTCACAAAATTCTAGTGTGATTTTGGAGGCTGCAGAGGCTGCACGAGAAAGATGTGTGCTCTTGCACAACTATGAGTTGTGTGAGAGGGCCATGTTCTTTTATAGCTTCTGGAGCCTCCAAAAATGAGTTTCTTTTACTCTTATTTCATTTTTGTAATTATTTGACATTTCTTTGTGTCGGGCACACACAGGCAACATACAGGCCAGATGCATCAGACGCAGGCCACGTCCACTCCCAGCTCCGCGAATGGGAAAAACGTCGTGAAACGTCACGTGACGGCAACGTGTCGCAGGGAATTTGACACCCGTACTTTATGTAATACATAGCACCACACAATTGGAACTGGATTTTTATATATATTTTCGTAGGCTTTTATGTGCATATTCTTTCTAGCCAGGTTTTACCTACGTAAACTAAGTTGTTCTGCAGCCCTGGTTCTCTGCTTGTGAATGAGATTTCACAGAACCAGGGCTGCAGGTTTTCCCTACGTAACCAAGGTTTTTCTGCAGCCCCAGCTCAGTAGAATCACATCCACTCGATTCTGGGCTTTTTTCTTTTCTAACAGCTAGCAAGCTCTTCCTGCTAGGTGGGAGAACTATGTAGATCCATTTCTAGCTCGTTTGCTTTCATCAGTAGGCCACACCCACATCTTATGTATCCTCCCTGTAAAGGTATAGTATGTATTTTATGGATCTATATAGGTCTCCCATCTAGCAGGAAGAGCTTGCTAGCTGTTAGAAAAGAAAAAAGCCCAGAATCGAGTGGATGTGATTCTACTGAGCTGGGGCTGCAGAAAAACCTTGGTTACGTAGGGAAAACCTGGCTAAAGGAAAACACACACACACACACACACACACACACACACACACATTCTATATATATAGAATTGTCTTCGGTTTATTCCAGGAGGGGTGGTGACCATCAGCAGTCAAGTTAGGCATTTTCCATCCTGAGCCCAAAATGTTCACCATCATTGACCTATTCAATATATTAATTCTCTGAAACTTGATAGATCTTCCACATATTAACCTTTTATGCTCCCCTACACAGATCTAATGCTCCTACATCTTATTTTATGTTGTTTCTTTATTAATTGATTTGTCAACAAGTACAAGGAAACAAGTATCAGTACAGATATATACATGGACACATGAAAAAATGGCATAAATGGATATAAATAAGCAAAATATACCCATAAACACATGAGTACATATAAATGGGGACAGTAGGACAGGGACGGTAGACACGCTGGTGCGCTGGTGTGCTTATGCACGCCCCCTTAGGGACCTCTTAAAAAAATGTGTACAGTCCATGGTAGACAGTTTAAGGTAAAAGGTATGGGGGTTAGAGAAAATAACAACAGGATCAGGTAGAGTATTCCAGACATTTACTACTCTATTGCTGAAGTCATATTTTTGCAATCAAGATTAGAGCAGATTACATTTAGTTTGTATCTATTGATAGCCACTATAATAATAGTGTTATTGTGGTTGAAGTTAAAAGTCATTAACAGGTAGGACGTTATGGTAGATAATCTTGTGTACTAAGCTTAGGTCCGAACGTAGATGGCTAGTTCAAGGTTATCCAGGCCTGAAATGTTAAGCCTGGTGGTATAAGGAATTTTATTGTGAGCAGAGGAGTTGAGTACTCTTCGTGTAAAATATCTCTGGACACTCTCTAATTAATGTCCGAAATACAGTGTGGGTTCCAGGCAGGTGAGCAGTATTCAAGGATAGGTCTGGCAAAGGTTTTGTATGCCGTACTTAGAAGTATAGTGTTACCAGAGAGAAAACTTTGTAAAATAAGGTTGACAACTCTTAATGCCTTTTTAGCAATGTTGTTATAGTGAACTCTGGGGCTTAGATCTTTTGAAATGAGTACTCCTAGGTCCTTGACAGAGTGTGGGTCATCTTTTAGATAGTTTCCACCCAGCTTGTATTTGATATTCTGATTTTTATTGCCAATGTGCAGGACTGAGCATTTGTTAGCAGAGATTTGGAGTTGCCAATTGTTTGACCATTCAGATACATAATCTAGGTCATTTTGTACCATAGTAGAATTGTCTATTATAGTTTTATATTTATAGTTTTACTTTTTTTTCATATATTTTATATCTTTTAGTTTTTCAAAATTTGTTAGATGTTTATTTTTATTCTTAATGTATCCTTTATGCTTTTTTTAAATTACTGTACCTCAATTTCTTTATGCTGGTCTATGACCATAATAATTTGATTTTACACTGAAGAAAGAATAAGACTTAAAATCCCCATGGTAAAAAGTTATATCATACATTGTTACTACTTTAGATGTTTAAAGTAGAATGATTAAAGCTGGCTTTATAAATTGCATCAAGTTAAAATAGGTTTTCCTTGGTTTCTGTTCAATATGTTGGATAAACAAAGTCACTATAGTTTTGAAACTGTGTTTTATGGCTCTGTGCTAACCAGAATTCTATGGCTTGTTCAATAACCCATAGCTTAGCACATGTGAATGCTGCCTCTATAAGGTGGTTTAAATGATCTTCCATCATGGAATTTAATTAAGACAACTTCAAATTATGACTTATGAGACAACTGCAATTGACTGCAATTAATTGGAGGCAGAGCCAAAAAGAAACACTATCACCTTTCAACCGTATCAAAAAGGAGAGGGCAGCCTAGTAATTCTGAGGCATGCTGTAGCCCAGTGAAGATGTGTGGACTTCAATTCCCAGTATCTGCCAGTTAGTCTTGCTGGCTGGAGGATTCGGGGGGTTTGTCCACACATCTTGAATTTACCAAGGTTGAGAAGACTGTTCTAGTCTGTAGCTGCCGCAATAAACAATAAACAAACTACATGATGTTTTGGAGTCTTGATTTCTTCTGGAATTTGCGACTCTTTCCTCCTGCTTTCTTAAAGCTGCAAGCCATTGATAGCTTCAAACTTTCAATGTCTAGCAATAAATGATACCGGAATTGATAGATCAAAGTTGAATTTATTTAGCAGCTTTTCCACATGGAGTACAAAGAATGCTGTAGAAAAATACCAATGTGTTATTAACATGAGATGTCTGCACAGATTGGAAAAATCTGCAAATAAGCAACTATAAGTCCCACAGGGAGAAAGGAGGCCCTCTTTTGCTCTTTCACCACCCATGGCTATATTTTCATTCCTCTTGGATCCTTCCAGAAAGGTTTGTTGTGTTTGCAAGTTCAAGTATAAGCTGTTATTTTCTTCCACTAAGATCAAAGAACTGGGCTCAGATTCTATTTTTGGGGCAAGTCAGTGTGAGGCATTATGTGATCATTTGCTGCTGCTTTCTTATCTTAGATTACACAACCATTAGAAGTTTTCCACAGATTCCATTCATCCTTCTTTGTTTGGAAGGGAAGGGAAGGCAAGTAAATTGGAGTGTGCTGTGTTGGAATAATGCCTTGAATAGAGCACATGATTTTTTTGGAAAAGGAAGAAAATCAGCAGCAACTATCATGTTTAAATGTTATAAAGTGCTCTATACTGAGTTTCAAAATATTCTACCAGGTATATTGGCATCAGTTAGACTAGGAGAAAAGGGAACAAAATAGTGCAACTTTTCAAGATTGTGGTAATGTACTTTGATGATCTTTCAGATCCCAAAGCACAATTTGCAAAAAGAAAAAAAAGAAAAAAAAAGAAAAAAAAAAGATTCAGATTCAGTTCTTCAACTTGGCAACTTCATAAAGGTAAGCACCCAGAAGCTTCACTCCCTGAATATAGTTGTACCTGGAAAGGAAACACCTAATATTAAATGTAGGCCAAAAAACCCCCAAACCCCCAAACCCAAGCAATCCCAGCAAAATCTAGAATACAAGTGGAAAATCTCCAGCCTATGAGCTAAATCTGGCTCATAGCATTAGAGCTCCAACTTTGCGTAATGATAAACAATACATATGCTTCACCTGTTAAGTTTCTCATTCTGAGAATGGGCTCCGTCATCAGCAGACCCAACAGGAAGAAGCATCACATTCTTGCCTGTTGCTTCTTGAAAAGTCAGTGTGACAGGAATGCTCCCTCCTTCTCGAGTCAGGTCTGGCTCTACACCAAAGACTAGGTAAAATAAAGGAGATTAACAGCAACCCACATTTCACTCCCACAACCCAAAATTAGTATTATTTCTTTATTGTCAGAGCACAACATATGTACAATGAGATTGATTGAGCTCCCTCAGTGCACCCCACCCAACACAATACAACTCACAGTGAAGACAGAAAATCCCTAACCCAATAAATCATATTAACAAAACACCCAGTCCTATTGCACCAGAGTGAACACGTTACACATTGCGCCGGCCCTAAAGTCCATCATACTACCTACTTATGATGTTATTTCTCATTCAGGAGTCTGATAGCCCACGGATAAAAACTGTTCTTCAGCCTGTTTGTGCGACTGGCACAAATTAAATTCGGTTGTGCTCTTAGGACTATCAGAATTTGTACATCCTGATATTTAGGCTGTGAAAAATATTTTCTCTCATGTACCTGCTAATTCTTTATAATCATGCAGCAGGTTGGCATTGCATTAACACAATACTCATTTGTTATCTTTTTCAAGGACCATTTTCCAGTTTGATTTTCATGAAAACTAATTTTTGCCACTGTATGCACTCATTCTAAAGCAGGGGTGTCCAACTGGCGGCCTGCGGCCTGGATTTGTCACGCCCACCCTGGCTCCACAAAGGCAAAAAATGTCATAGTACGCCACGTGACATGATCGAGTTTGACACCCATGCTCTAAAGTATCTACATTTTTTTATCTTGATACAGGTCACACACAAAAGAAATCTTAGATCATATTTTAATTAAGATGTTGAAAGAAACAACGAAAGATGTACTAACCTGTTTTCATGGCTCTTCTGCCAGCCATATAGTGGGGATGATTGAAATCTGACACCCAAGGCTTTCCACCATGGCCCAGCTTTACACTGAATTTGTTGGGGCTGTGCAATTCAGCAAACTTTTTGGATAAGTAATCTTCAACCTTTAGTAATGATTAAAAGCTGGTTATTTACAACAGCCGAACAAAATTATTGGTCAATTATGCAGAAACTCTGTTTAAGACACATCAATTCTCTACAATTGAATAAATAAGCTATTTCATGTACAATCATGCATTTCAACCCTATTTTGCATATGGGCAGAGTTTGAATTACACTCATACCAATATTTTACTTGTCTTACACTATAGCATATATCAGGGAACATTCTAAATGGCACTGAAATTTAATGAGGATTCACAGAAGTTTGTAGACCAAGGCAATAATTGTAAGGGGGGTGGGGCGGGGGGAGAGATTTAAAAATCAAAAATGTTTATGGGGGCAGGAAATGTCCAAGTTTAGATTTTCTTATTACAAGCTGAGATGGGACCTTTTTCAATTCTGCCTACTTCTCTCACATGTAGGCTTTGGATTAGTCTTGAGATAACTTAAAAAAAAAAAAACTTTACAAACCATGGATGCTACATAGCATTCATCAAAAAAATATTTGCAAAGCCGCAACTGAAATTGGAAAAAGCCCAAAACATAGCCTGCCTCCCTAATGAAGGGATTTCTAGCACAGCCCTAATCCTGGCTTCTGTTGATGTAGTTAACAGAACTACATTGTTCTGAATTGTGATTTGAGCTTCCTTATCGACTTTCCTTTGACACATACCAGCTTAGTCACAACTTCAGGAGTCATGTCTGGCACGAGTCGGATTGAAAATTTGCCAATCACTTTTCGTGGTATCACAGTTTTACAACCAGATCCAGAGAAAGCCCCTTCTATGCCATGAAGGGATAAGGATGGGTACCGCCATCTGTGCATCAAAATCATTTCCTATAAAAAACATTAAAGAGAAGAGATGAAGTCAGGCATGAATATAGCAGAAGGATTCAAGGCAAAACTATAAATCATGAACATGTGGCTACCTTGGATAGAACTGGAATATTTGTATTCCCCCAATGGCCTAATATTAATCTAGTAAAAGATCATGTTTACCTTCTGTTCTTTAGATCAATGTGCTAATATTTAACAATGTGTTTTTATGGTCCAGATTTAGTAATAAGTTTAAGGGTTGGACTGATTTTATATTAATACATGATTATGTACATGAATTGTATTTTTTCCTTCCTATCATTCTGTCTATTTTAATCACTAGGTATATAGCGTTTCTTACTGAATTTATCATAGATGATGTGCTGTTTATTATATTTCACTAATTAAAATGCACATGCCACCTGGGTCTTTCAAGAAACTACATCTTTCCCTGATTCTTCAGGATAGCTGTGCAATTCTAAGAAACAACATGGTGGAATTAAGATGTCAATAGAATGCTATCGTAACTTCTCGGTACTTCTTTAATTCAAACACGTATTTTCTTGATACTGGGCAACTATTGATACTCCTCAACTTACAACATTCATTTAAAGACTGCAGCTCTAAAAAATGTGACTTACAACCAGCGCTCACCCTTATGACTGTCACAGTATCCCCCACAGTCACACGATCAACATTCAGGTAATTGGCAACCAGCATGTATTTATGAGGGTTGCAGCACCTTAGGGTAATGTGATAATCCTTTCCAACCTTTCCAACGAGCAAAATCAATGGGGGAAGCTGGATTTGCTTAATGACTGCATGATTCATTTAAAAACCATGGCAAAAAGGTTGTAAAACGGGCACTGACTCACTTAACAACCGCCTTGCTTTGCAATGTAAATTCTGACCTCAGCTGTAGTTGTGAGTCAAGGGCTACCTGTGGCCTGAAAAATCCAGGAAAATATGGATTCCTCCTCTTTAAGTAAGCAGAGGGTGCAATGTGAATGCCCGCACTTGCGCCAAAACCTCTTTTTTGGCTTCAGATCAGAAAGACAAAATGTCCTTACTAGAAATTATTTAGAAAGGCCGTCCAAATGCACATCACTCCCCAATCAAAAGAGGAGTCAAACGTTTAAAAGATGGATTGCAATAGTCTGTGTATGCAAGCGAAGAAATCTCAGATTAATAATACAATGCTATGCATGTGTCTGCAGAAGCATACCTCAGAGCTGAAAGTGACCTTAGCCCACCAAGTGACAAGCATGCAGATTAATCATCAAAATGGGTGTTTGTGAGGGGAGGTAGGTGGAGAGCATAGTCGTACCAGTTCCACTGTCCACAGAACAGAATAGCTTCCTCCAACCAGATGCCTTTTGGATGCACAACCTAAATTTGCCAGAATTGGCTGATAATATAGGGAAGATGCATTCCAACACAATTGAAGACTACCAGGTTGGATAAGCCTGGTTTAGACATCGTTACCTTTTAAAAACACTAACCAGAGTACTCTTAATTATGAAGTGTTAGACTACCTAAAAGTGACACATCATAATATTTGCTTTTCTTGCTTACAAAACTGATAAGAAGATCCACCTCACCTTTGTGTCATGGAGCAGTTTTGTGGCTCCAACATCTTTTGCGTATTCTTTTAAGTCAAAGTCAATTTTGTCATAAAGTTGCTGCTCCTCATTTGTGAGAGCTGCCACGGTCTCATAAATGCCAGGGATGAGGATTTTTCCTTTCTTATCCACTAAGGAGCCTGTAAAGAAAGAGCCACATGCTACTAAAGGCAGCCCAAGAAGCTTGTTCCTAGTCATAAGTTGCTCATATCCAAAGCTTCTAGTTTCCCTACTGCATTCCTGCCTATCATACTGAAATGGCAGCTGCAGGGAAAATGGCAAATAAGGAGAGCTGCACCACAGGCAAACTAGCATCTACACAAAAGCTGCTGACAAAAACCAACATAGCCAACATTCTCTTTTTAGATAGGATTTAGAATGTATTTTTTTTAGACCTTAGACACAAACACACCAAAATACATGCAGAGCTACAGGGCAGTGCTGTACTTCAGCTAATTGCCCTGCCTGCCGAGCGATCCGTCTTATAGCCAATTCAAGCAGGGAAAGGATTTAAGGTCAGGCTCAGCCTGGACCCAGGGAAGACTGTTCTCTGAGCACCCTTCTTCTATAAGCCAAAGTACATGCCGTTTAGGTCCCAGGATGCATCCTTAGCTCTAAGCCTTCTCCTAGCAGATCCTCTGAAAGTTATTACAAAGTCATTATCTTAATTAAACGGAAAGGGGAACTATAATTCTCCTTCTTCTTCCCCACTTTTAGAACACAGTCAATTGTGTCCAGAGGTGGAAACCACCAGACCTTTGCTGTAACTGCTGTCTCACAAATTTCTCTCTGCCCAATCTATTCTTTCAAGGTTTAACTTGCTGTCACCCAGCCAGATATTTCCAGTTATTAATTTCTAGGAGGCCTGGGTTTATTGCTGTGGGTGAAGATCAAAGGTTCTTTTCTGGACAGATAACAGGAATTTCCTTGGTCCGTCTGGTTTAAAAATCTTTAAAACACACACACACACACACACACATCCCTCCTCAAACCCGATTCCTTTCTGCCTTCATTATTTGAAGGCAAGAAATATCTGACAAAACATCAATCAATTCTAAGTGTCAGAACTTCTTCCAATTGGAATGGCCAATTTAGGGCCATTCCAGGAGATGGAAGGGATAACCACTGGGGTAACAACCAAAGCTAAAATGTCTCTAAGCAATCAAATAATCCAGCCCTTGTGCGTCATGTACTAATAGCATATTCTCAGAAGAGCAGTGTGGTAAAGTGGGAGCAGGAGGTTGTTTGCATGGCTTTTAGCGTTGATGATGAGCTGACATGCCTTTGATTGGGGAAGCAAAGTGCTTTCGGAGTCAAGCCAAAGGAATCACGCTGCATGCCATGAAACAGAATCTGACAGTTCGATGCAAACCGCTGCAGTTCTGATCTGCTCTCACCAGAGCCAGTATCAGTCTCTTGCTCATCAAACAATAAAGAAACAAGCAGCAGAGATGGGAAGACGCTAGCAAATGGGGGGATATGAGACACAAATTTAGAAGACACCTTGGTTGGGAAAAGCTGCTAGAATTCAAATTTTACCCTCAAACATCACATAAACTGAAACGACATTCAATAGTCTGTTAATAAATCTGTGTTTCCTAGGTCCAACAATGCTGCAGTTATCTTTGTCCTTGGAGATCTTTACCCTCTCGTTAAGATTCTGGTTAGTCCATCAATTGTTAACCTGCCATTATCAAAAGCTTTTAGGGAGGGTCAGGTCTATTTCTTTTTTTCTCCCTTAAAGCATGACCACATTACTAACTCCTGCAATAGTTAATATGAGGGAGGCTATAAACTAAGGGAGGTGTATTCCCACGTATCAGAAGGTAGACCAACTGGAAGATGACTGGTTTTCAAAGGTTCTGGTTCTTTTTATATACAATGCTCCCTTAAAATAGCCCTTACCCATTAAAGCAATAAGATCTGTCATTGCTTCGTGGACCGAACCACCATATACACCAGAATGAAGGTCTTTGTCACTGCATTCCACCTTATAAGAAAAAAGCAAAAGCAAAGCCCATTAACAGTCTTACTGACAGGCACTATTTAGACTACATTTTTAAGGTTAAGTCAAGCTGCTGTAGCAAGGATTTTTTTCTGCAGGTTTTAGGGAGAGACTTGCAAACTGAATTATGGAATTGCTGCTTCAGAAAACTCCATTTTTAGAATCTTCTTTAGGCTGAGAACATTTTTTTTTTAAAAAAAAAGTCAAATATATCTTTCTGCAAAGCTGCTAGGGCTGAAGTAAAGAATCGAACATCTAAAAGCATTTCTACTATATGTGTGTGTGTGGGAGAAAGAGAGCAAGAGAATAATTCTTTGGCCATATAATTAATAAATAACAAGAATGTCATGAAAACAAACCCCAAGGTGGTAGTTTGAAATGGGGTCTTCGGTACGACGAGCACCTGGACATTGAATTTAACAGTACCTAAAACAGGAGAGGACAACCTACATCCCTAGAATCAAAGAAGCCTTGGTCAACTTTCATATGACCTGCAACTTAATTTCAGGGCCCTCCATAGCCATTTTCCTCTTGCAAAAGCTATTTGGTCTTTCAAAACAGCCCGATGGGTAAGGAGTAGGAGAAGAAGGGAGAGGACCTATTCATTTTTTACTCTGATCCTGCCCATCAGGGTGGACATCTGCGACTTTTGAAGAGAAATGGCCCATAACACACCAAAAATGCTTCCCACCTCTGATATAAGAACTTTGCATAATGTTTTAAGTTCCGAAGACCTATGGGAAGCAATATAGACATACACCGATGATACAGTATAAATAACATTGTGAAACCATAAGGAGATACGAGATTTGGTTCAGTTGTCTTCTGCATCCTCCTTTTCAAAGAGACAATCTCTGTGCCAAAATAGTTGTTGAAACTTTGAACACTCAATGGTTGAGTGAGGCTACAGTGCACACTAATGGGATATCTTTCAGTAAAGGACAACCTAATTATGGCTATCATCTTAATCAACTGTTTTATTGTTAGTCCTTTACCTCAATAAAGTAATAGCAGATGCCCCTGAGGCCATAGGTGATGCAGGGTTTCTTCTTGCCCAGCCAGTAGTTATCAGAGATACACACGTAGTCCACGTCTTTGAAGAAAGTATCTTTTTGTGCAACGATCAAATCATCAAGGCCTTCAGAACCAGATTCCTCCATACCTTCTAAGCAAAACTTGACATTGACTGGGATTTCCTAGAAGACAAAACCACAACATTGAAAAAGAAGTGGGGAGTGTTACGACGTTCAGAGTTAAAGCCAATCAAATACTTCCAAAAATCTTGGGAAGACTCCATGTGAGAGCCCAGGTTGGAGAACTCTGCTGCAGCGCCAAATAAAACTTTTCAGTCCTGCTACTGGCACTTTGTGTGAAATATTTTCTAAACAGGGCGGGGGGAGAATTGCAGTGCAAAATAAGATCCAGAAAAAGTTAAAGGGAAGATTATTATTGCTTTTTTTTTCTATACTGTGATCTGGAACTAAATCAGCCTGTGCATATTTCTGTCAGAAGCAAGTTTCTCTCAATACTAATTGTTTTCGCTGAATGCAGTAATGTATGTCTCTAATCCAGTTTAACAGTGATCTGAGCAATGATGGAGGAAGGAACAATTTCATCCAGCAACGTTTTTCCAAATCTCCAGCATGTAGTGCCTGCCTGCTTTCTTTCTGTAGGACTATGGAGAAAAAAAAAGTCTGGTGGTTGGAAATGTTTCTGCAGAAGCCAAACCAGTTGTTCATCTGATCCCATGGGGACTGCAACTGGAAAGCAAAATAATCAGCATGACTTGGGACAAGACAATAGTTTCCTGGACTCACTAACTGCAGCCCTTCAATTGCACTGTAGATGATGAGAGAGAGCAGATTCAGCCAGAGCAGGTTCAAGCAAGGCTCTTATGGGTGTTCCCTATGACTTGTTGTATCTTAACTAACGTCCCAAAGCTGTTTTTTCAAAAGGCAACTGGACTTTCTGGTTTTTCTTTGAAGATGTTTCACTTCTCATCCAAGAAGCTTTTTCAGCTCTAAACAAGCTCAGAAAAACCAGAAAGTCCAGTTGCCTTTTGAAAAAGCACCTTTGGGAAAACCATGATCTGGATGACCGAGAATCTCCATAGACATTTTAACTAAAGGTAACTTACTTGTACTAACTTGTCATATCTTAACTAAAAACCTTGATTTTCCTTCTTCTTCAATTGACTCCTTTTTCATCTTTTGCCCTGTAATCCAAAAGATGGAACCCCTTTTGAAAGGTGCCTTTCATTCGTTTAGGGTTTGAAAAATGCTAGGAATCACTGAAAACTGTTCTTTTCCTTCACTAGGAATGAAGCAAAAAAAGATCCAACTTGGGCATTTGTCACGCTCCAGGCTTCCAAAGGGAAGAGAGCATTTCAGTAAATAAATAAATTCGCCACAATGCAGAAAGGTTGCCACTGGGAAGTTGTCCAGCCACCAGACCTCCCTATAGTCTGATTACAAAACCATTTCAGATATTTTATATTGTTATCTTTCTTGATGGCTGCTGTGATTTAGTACAAATGCGGAGTTTGTGCTTTTACCATTGTTCACAGGATTCCCAGCTTTTACCTGTTTGGTTTTCTGGTAAGCCTCCAGAGCATTTAGCCAAGCTAGCACTGGACCTTTGTCATCTGTCGATCCTCGGCCATACAGCTTCCCTAAAGAGGCAACACATTAAAGCAAGCTGCAATTAAACAGAATTATCTCTACTGCCATGGGAAGCTACAGCCTGCAAGGCTCAGGTCATTCTGGCATTGTCTGCACATCTCACAGCTCTGTCTTAGCTTTAGATACTAGACCATCTTGTCCTCTGGTATCAAATGGCTATAGGTGCATATTAATGTGCTCAGTGAGATCTTGGTTGCAAACAGAACACCTTGGCCACAATACCCTAACTTTTAAGCCAAGGACATGGTCTTTTGGAGGCTGAGAATTGTCCTTAACATTTAGGGAAGGGAAGGGTACAACAGAAGGAACTAATGCAAGGATTTCATCATACACAGAAAGAAAACAGGATTTTCATTTTTCACTGGTCCTAATTTTTAAGGGGGTAAATTGGAAAAGAGATTGTTAAAAACCTACACACTCCTGAATCTCCTTTTAAAGCAAGATGCCTCTGCTATGTACACATTCAGCATCGTGAAGATCAAAACACCTATTGGTGCAGAAACTTTATTTAGCTTAAAGTCCACTTCAATGCCTCCCCATGGCTATTTGCAACAAAAAATCAATTATTGAAAAGGATTCTTAACCTTGAGCTAAGTCCTTTGAACAGTTGAAAAGACAGGCATTATATTATAGCAGAGGAATGATTACTGAGCATCTTAGCAACCATGAATCTAAACTGAATTTCAAAGAGAGGATTTTTTAGATAAAAGGTTCCACAATCCACTTTTGTAAGTTTTTAAAGCCTTATTTGAATTTAATGACAAGCGAACGTGTAACATTTCACTGCTCAAAAAAAAAAAAAAAGCATATTATCTGACAAAGTTTCTATTTAGCATAATGCTTGCTTGCAAAGATAAACATATGCTAAGTCATCAGCATTTGACCTGAAATCATAAACTTATCTATTACTAGAACAAATAGAGCTGAATTAAATTGCTCTATTTGTTAACTGATAAGCTTGGATAACAAGGAAGAAAGCCAAGGTACATACAATATTTGTCCACTGCTAAAAGTGCCAAGCTTTTAGCAGGGAAAAACAGTTAAGGGTATGGGCAATGGTGGGATTCAAAATGTTTTACTACCAGTTCTGTGAGTGTGGATTGGTGGGCATGGAATGGCTTGGTGGATGTGGCTTGGTGGGCGTGGCAGGGGAAGGATACTGTAAAATCTCCATTCCCGTCCCACTCCAGGGGAAGGTTACTGCAAAATCCCCATTTCCTCCCAATCAGCTGGGATTCAGGAGGCAGAGAATAGATGGGGGCGGAGGGGGGCAGTCAGAGGTGGTATTTACCGGTTCTCCAAAGTACTCAAAATTTCCGCTAGCAGTTCTCCAGAACTGGTCAGAACCTGCTGAATACCACCTCTGGGCATGGGGTAGAAAACAGAAGTATTACCGTACAACATGATCAAGATGCCAGGTACCTTAATATGACCTTCCTCAGAATCCTCTATTCCATCCCTGATTTTTCTTTTTTGACCCAATATGTTAAATCACCACTATGCTAGAGAATTTGGGCTCCTACAAGCCGCTTCAGTTTATTTTATTTTTAAAAATATTTTCTCTTTAGCATAAGAGCAGGGACACCCAATCTCCGTTAGGCTTTCAAGACTCTAGTTTTCTTATAAAATAAGATAATTAGATAAATAAGATAAATAAGATAATAAAATACCGTTATGGCTGGATCTTGGTCATACTTTGTGGAATACAAATATAATGTCACTCGGGGGGTTTTTATACAAAGAGGTTCTTTTTACAGATGCGGGCAGATGGCAGCTGAAGACATTACAGACATTGTTGGCTGAAGGCATTAATTTAACTTGGTTACAATATAATCAATTGCAATTGAGATGGAAAGAGGACCAAAAAACTGGTATTATGATGCATGAGGAAGAATTGGTTAGACATATAAAAGAGAAAGGTCCAATGCATATTAAAAGACTTTATAATGTTTTGTTAGAAAGGGATTCAGAAACTGAATTAGTTAAAGATTGTATGATTAAGTGGGCACAAAATTTTGAGGAACCAGTGATGTTGGAAACATGGGAAAAAATTTGGGTTCAGAACGTTAAATTTACACAGTCGCAGAATTTGAGGGAAAATTTTTATAAAATGTTTTATAGATGGCATTTAGACCCCAAAAAATTGTCGTGTATGTACCCTAATGTTCAGCCTAAATGTTGGAGATGTGATTGTTTAGATGCTACATATTATCATGTTTGGTGGACCTGTAGGAAAGTCAAGGCTTTTTGGATAAAAATTTGGGGGGTCATGCAGAATGTTTTGAAGAAAAAAATTCAATTTTCTCCACAATTGTTTTTATTGGGTATAGTTAAGGGTTTTACATTGGGTGAAACAAAATTGATACTGTACATGATAACAGCAGCAAGATTGTTGATAGGTAAATACTGGAAAAATGAAGCTTTGCCCACGATCGAGGAATGGACTTTGAAGATGGCCAGTTTTGCAGAGATGGCAAAGATTTCAGCATATTTAAAAGATTGTTCACAAGAGATTTATGAATGGGAATGGAAAAAGTGGATAGATTATGTTCAGAACAAATATCAAACTAGGAAGTATCAAATAGCTTTTATTTGAAAATGTTATATTAAGATAGAAATATTTTAATGTAATGAAGATGAAAATTTATAAGGGGGAGGGAGGGGTTCAAGTTTTATATAAGTTTTATACAAAGGAGGGTTTTTTCCTTTTACCTGACATGAGTATATTGTGTGGAAGTCCGGGGGGAGGGGAGGGTTAGGGTGGGTTAGGGAGGTTGGGAAGTTTGGGGTGGGTTGAGGGGGGGGGGAAGGGGTGAAAATGTAATTGTAAAACTTTTGCAATAAAAAAAAAAAAGACTAGTTTTCTTCTCTGCAACAATAAAGTAGAACGTCAGTAGCCCTTGCGGAGTCCGTCTGCTGACTTGGCCTTCCTCAAAGGGCTGACAAGCTGGCAGATTATTTCAGCCACAGCAATAGAACTTACTCTTCTAGAAAAAGTACATGGATCGAATTACCAAAACAGGACAGCTGGGAATGGAAACTGGATAGCACAAAGGAAAAACATGTTTCTTTCACAATCTTGATTATGCCTAACTTTTCCATTACCAACTGCAATGTTGTTGTTTTTTTAAATTAATCCTACTGGACGCAAGAATTTTTTCATCCACATCTCAAGAGAAAGGAGAAAGAAAATAAAACATCGTTGGTAGCTTTCACGTCCTGTCAACTTCAACTTCCGTTATTCTTAATCAGCAAGTTTCCACCAGAGAGGGTTGAATTGGCTGCTAAGTTATGACATATGGCAGACTTTCCCAATTGTAGCAGATTATCAGCAGGAAACCTTATATGGGGGCCAGACACCAGTATGACCTCCCTTGTCCACCCTAGCAATTTTGTTTCACAACTATTCATACCCATAACTACAGCTGTTTTATGAATGAGAAAGCTTCCATTCGCCACTATGCAGCCACAGAGTCCCTTACATGCTTTCCAAGTTTCAGATATGAATATAAAGATTGGAAATCCTTGAGCATCATACAAAAAACCCCTATAACTCCAATGAAAAGATGCAGTTGATCGGACAGACTATAATTACTTTTGCATTTTCTACAGTGTGAATTTTCCTTTTTCATCCCTAGCTGAGCTCGTGTAGAAGAATTAACCCAGTTATATAGAATTGCTGTAAAATCGTTTTGGTTGCCCATACTCAACATTTATTACAAGCCTATATAAGCCAGGTTACAAAGCAAACTTATCTAAGCTTGTTTGGAAGGAATTCACAGTATGCTAGAGATATTTAACTTCTAAGATTAGGGTTTGGTAATTAACCTTTAAATGGCCTTCCAGATGTCCCAATGCAATGACTCCAGCCAACACAGGTAATGATAAAAGAGTTTGGACGCTGTGCTTCAGCAGCATTTGCATAATCTTAAGTATATCACCTATACTTTATAAAAGATAAGCAGTTACTGTGCATATTGTGTCCAATTTTCAGAAACAGGAATCATTGCTTTGAAGATTGGTGGCTATAGAAATAATTTAAATAAAGAAATAAATTATTTGAATGAACACAATTAAGACAGTTTTGTCTCTGGGTTATGTCTGTATCTTCTGTCACAACTAATTTGGGCATGGTTGTAGGTTATGTGCAAAGAGTAAACAGAGAACCCAATTCAAAAAATCAACTTGAAAGCAACATCATGAGAGCAGCTTCAAAATTTACTCTCAAGATTTGACATATAGAAGCACGTCACGTATAGACAAGTCTTACCGTCTCTTTCTATCAAGACAAAGGGTTCGCTGTCCCAGCCATCCTCTAAAGCTGCAGGTTGCACATCCAAATGGCCATAGACACAAACAGTTTTTTTGCAAGGATCTGAGCCAAGTTTGCCCAGAATTATTGGAGGTAGAGGAATCTTACTACCATCAGGCAACTGTAATTTAGAAACACTAGGCGTCAGTGTAGAACTATTTTGTACTGTATATTTACTGTAAAAGGGTAAAATGCAAAAGTTTTAGCATGGGGATGTAACTTATAGCATACATGCATCTTCCCAAATTTTTTTACATGACTCCAGGATGCTGTCTTTTCACGTTTCCAAGAGGGGCAAAAGGAGGAGTTTCAATCTTGGCACACATTCTTTAAAATGTCCACAAACTCCAATGTTATTTTTCTCACTTGAAGGGTGAGTTAAGGAGAAAATTAGGTTTTTAAAAAAAAGCTGAATAATGTTTGAGACACAGATTTCATTCCTTCAAACCCACACAAAATATAAAAAGCCTGGTCTTCTCACTCCAATTATGTCGAGAGGTCATTGACCATACTTTTTTTTTTAGTATAGCTTCCCTTTGGTTAAGAAATAAAGAAGTGCACAACATGCTAATAGTATCATTGTCTTGGATCCACGAGTACTGGCTTAGCCTGGTTATTAATGAATTCAGATATTATTTCTGAAGGTAGAGTTATTAGGAAATACATAGAAGTCTCATTTCTATGAAAACTACATCTTGAAGAGACAAAAAGATTAGAAAGAGAAAAATTAATATTCTGTCTCTTAAATACAATGATTCATTTTACTAATAGTATGCCAGAGAAAGAGAGAAAGGGAGGGAGAGGACAGTGTAACTATCAATTCCTTCATCTCTCTCTCTCTCTCTCCATTTGTTTGTGTGGTGTGGAAGACACCAGGTCGGGGAAGGTTTAATGGACTTACAAGCCTTAAGTCTATTAAACCTTCTCTGACCAGGTGTCTTCCACATATGTAGACTTTGCTTCCCAGAATTCCCAACCATCTGAAGGACATCCAGGGTAGGGAAGTCTAATCTAGAGACTCTGGTCAGGAGCAAGGGTCAGGCAATTGCGCCATAAAAGCCTTGAGAGAGAGAGCACGATACTGCTCCACCACCAATATGCTGACTCAAGCACTGGCAGAAACAAGGACTGGGTTTGTCCTCAGAGGGGAAATATAGAATTCACCCAGGAGAACAGGTTTAACCTGGGACTGTGAAGATCAGATACTTCATTTCAAAGAGAAACTGCCTACAACTGCATACCTGCTTGTCTGCCTACCCAGAGAAACTGCTTAATTACCTCAGGCTCAAGTGAGGACAGGATGGCAGCACAAAGATTGACAGGGCAGATCATAGCCTGTCATTCACAAGACCAGGA
This sequence comes from Arizona elegans, assembly GCA_022577455.1. Classification (NCBI taxonomy): domain Eukaryota; kingdom Metazoa; phylum Chordata; class Lepidosauria; order Squamata; family Colubridae; genus Arizona; species Arizona elegans. The sequence continues at coordinate 49,894,732 of JAKOOJ010000002.1, read as the reverse complement.
AGGGCAGTATTTTTGCCCCCTCGAGCAGCAAATATATTCTGGGTCCCAAGCTAGAGGGGGCCTCTCTTTAGCATGTACATAAAGAGACCTTCCCCCTTTGCACTGCAAACTTCAGCATGCAGACTTCTCTCCACACTTTCACCAATACAAATACAAACTCTCCTTCCACTGCCAAATACAAAGGCCACCTCCTATCCCTGCTGAGCACCTCTCATCTAGAGACATGAAGAGCAGAAAGAAATTTGTTGCCATCTGAATGTAGTCATATTCACTATTTAAAAATTGCACAACTTTAGGCAATGTCAGTAGACTTCTAAAACAAATAAGCAAACAATGTTAAGTTAAGCAGTTTTGGTCCTGTGTAGTTCTTGGATGGGAGACCATCAGGAAACCTTAGGGATATAGATTAGACTGGAAGAACAAAAAGGCAAAAAAACATTTTCATACTGAGCTATATTATGTACCACAAGATGAGCTCAATTGGATGGAACCTTTTATGTTTTACTTATGATTAGTAGATCTTCCTGATTCCATAGTTCCTTGATAAGAACCCCTCTTCTTACCGTCTGCTTCCCGACATCTATCAGTTCAGTTGTGCCCCCAAGCCGTTCAATGTCTTTTGCAGCAACTTCCATCATCCGTCTGATTTCTTCTCGCTTTTCTGGCCATGCTGACACACTCTGTATTGCGACCCACTCAGCTAGACGCTATTTACAAGCAGTTTAGAAAACAACAAACATGATGGGGAAGAAGAGTGAAAGGGGAAAACATGGAATGAGATCATTTTCTTTAGTGGAGACAGATCCATAAAGAAAAACTTCAAATATTCTGGAATTAATATAGAAGCCAGAATTCTCTTTAATTGTACCAAAGCTTAATGTTCACAAACCACAATCAGCAAGGATTCCTGTTGTTGCTAGTTGTGAAGTCTTGTTCAATTCATCGCAACCCCATGGACAACTTTCCTCTAGGCCTTCCTGTCCTCTACCATCCCCTGGATACCATTTAAGCTCACGACAACTGCTTCAGTGATTCCATCCAGCCACCTCATTCTCTGCCGTCCCCTTTTTCTTTTGCCCTCAATCATTCCCAGCATTAGGCTCTTCTCCAGTGAGTCCTTCCTTCTCATTAAGTGGCCAAAGTATTTCAATTTCATCTTCAGGATCTGGCCTTCTAAAGAGCAGTCAGGGTTGATCTCCTCTAGGACTGACTGGTTTGATTGCCTTGCAGTCCAAGGGACTCACAGGAGTCTTCTCCAGCACCATAGTTCAAAGGATTCCTACTGACTGTTAAATATAATACAGGTAAGCATGTTGAGGGCCCTGTCAGTCAGAGAATTCTGGTTGTGGCTCCTGCCCTCTGGAACTTCTTATCCCCTGATGTGAGATCAGACCTGAAGACCTGGCTCTGTCAGATGGCTTAGGGGTCCAGTGCGAGGAGCATCACACTGGAGATGGTTGATAATTTAAGAGGCAATCCCACCTCCTTCCCCCATGCATCCTGCTCATTCACTCTCCATCTTTTAACTATAATTTTTATTTTTTATATGGTCTATTTATCTTATTATTTTAATGCTTTTAACACTGTAAGCCACCAGAAAAGCCACAGCTTTGAAATGAGATGGGTGGCAAATAATTGTAATAAATGAATAAAAATAAATAGTGCAGCAGAATTGTAGTGGTTTCTACACTCACCTAATCTTGAGCCCAAGAATGGCATATTTCAATATAGCCCCTTAGCTAAACTAGCAAACGATTTTGGATCTCGGGGACAAGTAAGAGAAGGGCTGTTTCTACCCAATGCAATAAAAGTTGTTTCAAAAAAATAGGTGCAGCTCTTAGTTACGAGTCTAAAGAATTGCAACCGGACCAAAATGAGATTCTGTTCTTTTATCAAGGTGAAGTTACAACTCCATAATGAACCTTCCAAAGAAATTCCCTTTACAGTCATAACTACAAAATCATATTCCTCCTACTTTTTAGCCCTCCATCTATTTCAACAATCTTTTAAAGGTAGGTTCACACCAAGGCCTTGCTCACCATTAAGATTTGCAGGAGAGATTCTTCTAAAGATGCTCTGACCACTAGATGGTCATTTATCTAGCACCCAAGAAAGACCCACCTGTGCTGCTCTTGCCCAATTACGGAATGCATTCCCTGAGGGTTTAGATCTCCACTTCTCTGACTTATGTAAAACCTATCACATCCATTATTCGTTTTCTCAATTTTTTGCTTCATACCATGAAGTACTGATGCTGCCATGAAACCAAGCTACTGTAAAGGGGAATCCAGAAATATTTGTAATCAATAAAAGTCAACTTTTGCAACTCAGTATTAAAATGAGGGTTCTTTGGTGCTCTCTGAGCTTGTTTTCTTGCAGAAGTTTTATTACCCAAACTGGGTAACATTAATCTGATGTTATACCTAGGTTGGGTCATGAAACGTCTGCAGCAAAACAACCAAGCTCAAAGAACACCAAGGACCCCTCAGGTTTTTTATTTATTTAGTTTTGTATTTTGTCAAGCATGTATTTGATAACAGATACAAGTGTAAACATAATGATGAATACATGAAATGGATACGAATAAAAGGGAACATTAGGACAGGGACGGTAGGCACGCTGGTGCGCTTATGCACGCCCCTTAAAGACCTCTTAGGAACGGGGTGAGGTCTACAGTAGACAGTCTAAGGTTAAAGTTTTGGGGATTTGGGGAAGAAACCACAGAGTCAGGTAGTGCATTCCAGGTGTTGACAACTCTGTTACTGAAGTCATATTTTCTGCAGTCTAGTTTGGATCGGTTTACCATGAGTTTGTATCTATTGTGTGCTCTTGTATTATTTTGGTTGAAGCTGAAGTATTCATTGGCTGGTAGGACATTGTAGCAGATGATTTTATGTACTACGCTTAGGTTTGTAATCCTGCAGAGTGCTTCTGGTCCTTTAATTTGTTTTTGGCCTCATTAACTTTGAGAATGGACTATTCCATCTCCATCAACCTTGAGATTCACATTATTACACTGTAATGCTGCAATGAAAGAATTGAGTGATCCTCCAAAGGAAAAGTCGGAGTATAAACTTATTCCCAGCCTACAAAAATCTTGGAACAAGCAGAGTCAACTCTTCTTCTATGTTATCAACTAAGATTAGCTGGGAATTGCTTTGCTCCACACCCACTATTCAAGGAAAGAACAATGCAGTTGTGTAAACTCTTTAAAATCTTGTAGTTTCAAAGGAAGAGTTTATGGATTTTATGTTCAGGAAAGAGCTACCTACCTCCACATAAAGATCTTGATGTTTGTCCACATATTCAAAAAGAGATTCCAGAGCAGATGTCATTTTCTGATCAAAATAATGTGATTGAGAAATCTAGAGGGTGGGTTTTTAAAAAAATGAGAAAAAGAGAGAGAGAGAAAAAAGAAATTTTAAACTCTTGCAACAGGTTGCCTCACTTGGGATTCTTCCTTTTTAATTGTTCTATATTCTGGCTAAACTCTAACTTGCAGCTCAGCAGATTTTAGCAAAATCATGAGGACTCACTAAAGGGGAATACTTCTGTGAATAATGCCACTAGTCTCATGACAGGAAAAAGCAATACAAAGAAAGTCATTAGCTGTTGATTTTAAAAGCTTACAGAGCTGAATGGTAACACGAGGAGATAGGAAACAGAATCTGCAAGAAGGCCATCCTGTTTATTGTCTTCACAGATCCTACTCAAAGCCCAGTTCTATTTCTCTCTGGCAGCTGAAGAGTTCATACATAACCTAATCAGGGTATGAACTCTGGGATGACCTGGACTTCTTTTTCACAGATGTCCTGCATATGTAAATTATTATTCTTTTCTTCCAGGCAGTTCCTCTTTCTCATTTTCTCATTGAAACAATCTTGTGAGGCTATGAAATAGTAAGAGGCCTAATTTCTGAATTAAAAAATGCCAATGTATTTTGATTTCTTCTAATGAAAACCAAGTTTGTACAAAGAATTTCAAGTAAATTTTATGTGTTGCCTGATTTCTACTGATAGAAAACTCTGGGCGGTTACTAATACTATTGGTTCTTAATATTAGTAAGCATTAGTATTGATAAGCATTATTAATAATTGTTTATTAAATGTATAAAAATGCATTCACAGCCATCTGGCACCAATGTAATTATAATAAGACATATAAATGAGCATTTATCAAAAAGTTGTAAAACATATACTGAACAAATTTTTGTAAAAATATCTAAGCACTTTTGCTTAAAGAACTCCTTCAGCACAAATCTAATATATGTATATGAAAAGGCAGAATGTACCTATTAAGTTCTATAATAAAATTGTGTGTATTTGTGGGAGCATTTGGCATTAAGCTGGGGTGGGGGGACTAAAGGGGAAGAAAATGAAAGTAAATAGAGGAAACAAAACATTTGTAAGAATATTCCTATTTCCAAGGAATTCAGAGAAAATGCCAGGAGGGCGAGCAGAGTCAGAGAATGACAATGGATTAAATGAGCCTGAAATGGCTAAATCCTGAATTCTTGTGGTGTCTTTTCTGTCATAACTTTGAACAGTAACTGAATAAGTGGCCGCTAAGTAAGGATTCTCTATTTTAGTGCACCTACACAAACATGTAATTTTTCCTCATCAGCCTGAAATAATCCAAAGCAAGGTGAAGGACTCGTCACTGAAAATCACATACTATAATCGGCCATGCCGGTCTAATGTGAATTGGTAAAAATATCCAACTGAATCTATGACTCAGAGAAAGTAATTGGCTGAAAGTCACTCAGCCCAGTTTCTATGTGTATTGGAGGCTTCAGTTCAGCACCTTAACCACTATACCACACTGGCTCTCAGACAGATGTTAGTTAGCTGCAGTTTCATTGCTTTTAAGGACCCCCGGCTTAGATTGTCAATGCATTCTCCTTCATAGCAGTTCCTGCACATCAGTTGACCAATGTAATGAATAAACAAATGGACTGATCACCCTTCAGGGAAGAAAAGCCCTGACAGGCGCCTTGTCTAAGACAGCACAGAGTTCCCCTTCGCGGTTTTGGGCTAGACTCGCAGAGGTCTTCAAACTTGGCAACTTTAAGACTTGTGGACTTCAACTCCCAGAATTCTCCAGCCAGCTATGCTGGCTGGAGATTTCTGGGAGTTGAAGTCCACAAGTCTTAAAGCTGCCAAGTTTGAAGACCTCTGGCTAGAGACTATCCGATTTCTAAACCAGGATTACATGGCTTTAGGGATTTTAAAGCCGGCGGCGGCAGCGAAGAGCTGCGGCTGATAGCAGAGTAAAATAAAAGTGGTCCTTTAAAATGAAGGACTAAAGGCCGGTTCGGTCCGTCCCTCCTGACTTGCAACTCTCAGGAAAGGCTGAAACGGCCCAGGCGAGGGGAGCAGCGGCCGCAGCTAAAGGGCCAAGCTCCACCAAAGCCGCTCCGTCTTACTCACCCTGCGGTTCAGGGCTGGTTTCCAGCCCCGGCGGCAGAAACCACGACTAAGGAAAGCCCTACAGGTTCTAGAGAAGGTGAGCGCTACAGCCATGGCCGATCCTGGCCGGCGGCTGCAAGAAGGCCCGGGCGTGGGAAGGAGGAAGCGGGGGGGGGATAGCGCGCCGGGTAGGGAAGAGAGGCAAATCCCCTGCGGCTCCTCCTTGCTGCCTCCCCTGATGGGAAACTGGGAAGCAGCCGGGATGCCCGGCAAACTTTGCCAACTCGGCAATGAAGGGACCAAGCAAGGTGGGCACGGGACGCCGACATCTACAAGCCGGCGCCTATCCACCCACCCACCCCCATTTTTTTATTTTATTTTTTTTGCCTTCGCCCGTGGGCATTGGCGCTCGGTGGGTCTGCTACTTACCGTGCTTTGTGCCACGCAAGGCGGATCAAACCCCACGCGAAAGCGGGTAATTTCTTAGTGGGAAGCTGAGAAAGGGCGTTAAGAGAACCCAGCGTGGAGCTTAAAGCCTCTTGCTAAGGCCGCCCCTTTGGAATTGCGCGAAGGCCAATCAACGGCCTTCCGAACGATTCGGCTTGGCCCTATTGGTCACCCCGCGCGAAGGAACCCAGGAAATGAAGGGAGTCGTGGATGAAAGGAGGGAGAGCGAAGACCGAAACTGAGATTCAGGCAGCCCAAGAGGGTTCTAATGATACCTTTGCATCTTTCAAAGCGAGGCTCTCTTTTGAAGGGGATGGGGGTGGGGGGTCACCCTAGGCTAGCTAGGATCTTATTCTTGTACTGCTTGCGGTTGAATAAATAATAGTCCAGAAAAATGTAGAAATTGCCAAAAGCGTTTCTATCCTATAATTGGTTTAAGCTTACTTTATAAGCTTTTAATTATTGTTACAAAGGAGGAGAAAGATGCTAAACTCTATCCGAGAAAAAAAAAACAAAAAACAGGTTCATGCTAAAAAGAGAAGCATCAGCTTTATAAATGTGTGTTGCTTCATGTCCTCTGCTATATTAAACAGCTACTTATAAAAATATACTTATAAAAGTATACTTATAAAAGGCTAATTGTTCGGAAAATCAGAGAAAACAAGAATGAAAAATGAAGACTCAAAATACAGGCTGGGGTTTGCTTGATTTTGACCTCCTGGACTTTTTGAAAATTGAAGGGTTTGCCTATGTTTATGCAAACTTCTGTTTTTCAACATATAATGCCATATCTTAATCGTTGTATGTGTTATTTAAAGCATGGGGTTTTAGGGAGGGTCACAACTCCCTAGAGCAGGGGTGTCAAACTCGATTTCTTTGAGGGCCGCATCAGGGTTGTGTTTGACCTGGGGTAGATGGGTGTGGCCAGCTCGACATTGGGGCGCCTGTGGCGGCCTGAGCGCTCTGCCAGTGAAAACAGGCTCCCGAGCTCCATTTTTGGCTGCCACGGCCTCCTGCAACCCTCTGCCACTGAAAGCCCTGTTCCCAGAGTGGCCCCACAGGCCAGATCTGAGTATCTCACAGGCCCGGATCTGGGCCCCGGGCGTTGTGACACCCCTGCCCTAGAGAGTTGCCAGATGCTTCAGAAAAAGATCATAAAAATATGTAAGCCCCAGAGTTAAGTTTTGACAGTGCTCTTCCTTTCACAAAGTGAAGCTCTCAGGCAAAGCAGGAAGGAAATCCAGAGTCAGTTTTGAGAATGCTTCCATTTTAATGATTGTCCATCCATAACAGGAGCACCATCAGAACGCCTCCAGCTTGCAGTATAAGGTTTGGTTTTGCTCTGGTAAAGCAGGGGAAGCGGAACCTGAAGATAATGCTCAGCACACATCAAACCTGATAAAATGTCCAAACAGGCTCCAACTTTATCTGGGCAAAACTGAGAGCAAAGCCCCAAGTGAGTTTTGGGAGAGATGACTAAGCCTGCTGGATCTATCCATCTCTCAAAACTATCTGCCAATCGCATCAATTTTATTTATTATTCTGCTTTTGGTCATTAATTTACTTATTTAATTTTACTTATGCAAATTATTTTAACAGATTGCAATCTCCCCTTTGTAGGAAGAAATATCCTTCTGTGTTCAGCTCCAAGTGGGAAAAAAGACACTGGAAACATGGAGACTGCTTGGAAAGATGGTTTAATGGTGGACAGAATCACATGGTTTGAGTTCCTGAACAGAAAAGGGGCGAGATACAGCAAGTCCCCGGGTTTTATGCTCTCTCTGGCTTTGAACGTCCTGGGGCCCAGAAAGAGTATCCTGATCGGTTGTCAGACTTCCAGGGGGTGGGGTCTTAGCTAGCCTTGCTGGCTGATGTAATCTTCCCAGGTGCTATGTGGTGAGTTTCTGTCCTAGATGAGTCCTATTGTGTTGCAAATGATGGTCCTTTGACAAAGGATTGAGTTTCTGCCTCTGGCCCATTAACAAAGGTGGGGGGAGGGGGGAGACAGGAAGCTGCTTTGTCTTTAAAACATGTTTCTCCATTTCTCATCCAGGGAAACAATATTCTGCCTTTTTAATATTTCCCAAAATATTTCATTCTTCTAGGAAAGGGGTGGGTGCTAACTTCCTACACCATATTGGAAATAAAAATAGTAGTAGAAATAGCCTGGAACAACTATTTAGCCGCTTATATCATCATGGGAATGGAATACATTAGTACAACAATGCAACAGTAGTCTGGAAGGTAAGGGAAAACCATTGCACTATATTTTCCCAGGTTGAGAAAAAAGTTAAACCTCAGTGGCTGAAATAGCACTAATGGTTACCAACCTTTGGTAGGAGGCTGCACTAAAAGAACAAGATTTAATACTACAGTAACTATGAATTATTGTGTAGTCAGCTCAATAGCTCTTGTGGTTGACAGTCTTCAATTTCCAGCAATCTCGATCATCTACCCTTTACATAATGACACACCTCTGCCCAGAATCCTAATAATAAAAAATAATGACTGTAACAGTGTAGCATTATTACATTTAATAACATAGATTAATGGGCTTTACTGTATTGATGGCCATTTGCTTAGGTGGCTTTAGAAGACAATTGGATGACTCATAAAAGATACCTATTAAGGATGACATCTAATCCACCCTTTACCATAGCCAGATTTTAGAACACTAACACTTTACAGAAAAATAGCAACAAAAGAGTATCTAGGAGATATTCTTTTTTAAAAAAGACACTGAGAAAAGACTAGATATAGTAGATTTTTGACTTGATTTGCCAGAATCCCATGTTAATTTTTTCCTGCTCATTAGTACTGCTTATAATAGGGATATGCTCACATATTTCGATGACTGAATTTGCACAACGTGCTAAGTCAAAATGAAACAGAAACATGACTTAGGAGGAGAAGTTTCCAGGCTAAGAAAAATCTAATCTGATAGTTTCTTTTCCATTTTCCTCCCACCTCAAACAATCAGACAATCAGTAATCTATAGTCATGGGAAGCAATCAGATCTTGTATCTTAAAAGAAGTATTTGAAACAAAGAAAGGGCTTGTCCATTGTGCTGTGCCATAATTTGCCTAATATTGTGGACTGCTTAAATTTGTTTATCCACAAAGCCAGAAACTGTGGTTTTCAAATTGCATTAGTGAGGTTTCCATGACCAGCTTAAGATTTTGACATGTGTCTGTCTCGGTAGTTATATATTATAATAGGTCATGATTAAAAATCAAAACCAAAACTTCATTGTGTAATAACTAGAGGAGGCCAGAAGGTGGCCTCTTGTATCTGAATGAAAACTAACTAAAATGTTTGAAAATTTACTCTTTGAACTGAACTGTTTGTATTTATTCCAACAAAAGCCCCTCATTAAAAATCTGTCTCATTAAATCCCATCAGCATCATTCACACAGACTGGTCCTTATGATCCCATCCTTTGAGGCCATAGGAACAGGCCATACCTGTTTTGGAGCAAGCAAAAGGAGAAGTGGGTTGATGGAATTGTGAAAGCAGTATAGAAATACATTTCAGCAGTACAGGAAATAATGTAGAACAGGGGTCCCCAACCCCAGCTGTGGCCCACTACTGGGCTCTGGCCCCCAACTCCAGCCCACAGAAATGGTAGGTGAGCACCTGCATTCAGCTGCACTTGTATTAGCAGCGGGCGAGCACTCAAAGCTGCATTTGCGAGTGCAAAAAGGGCACATGCCTGCTGCTTGTGCAAGTGGAGCTGCACACATGTATGTTTGCTCACTGCTCACACAGAACCATTCTCTCTCTCCAACCTCCCACCATTCTGCAAAGCCAGAAAGATTGAGGAATGCTGATGTAAAATGACTAAATTTCGGCATCCTCTTATGCATATTTTTCTGTCTTTCTTTTTTTCTCAAGCCTTCACACCTCCCAGGGGAAAAAAAGCCAGGTTGAAATCTTTGATTTTCTTTCTTTCTTTTTTTTAAGATTCGCTCCATCTCTGTCTAGGTTGGGCCGCAAATACTAACTAAACTGTGATTCATCCCATTGAATATAATGATACTTAATTCTGAGTAATTGCATACAGTTAGTCTTATGATTCATTTAGCGCTGTTTTAAGTTACAATGGTGCTGAAAAAAAGCAACTGACAACTAATCCTTTTACTTAAAACCATCACAGGTCCATGATCACAGTTCATGCATTTGCCAACTGTCATGTATGTTCAATGGTTGCAGTATCCTGAGCTCATGTGATTGCCATTTGTGACCTTCCCAACTATTTTTTGACCCACAAAGTTAATGGGGAAAGCCAGATTTGCTTAATGACCATAGGAAAAAGGTCAGACAATCAGGCACAGCTCTGATTCAACAACCACAGTACTTAATGATAGAAATTCTGGTCCCAATTTTGGTCATAAGTTGAGGTAAGGCAAGACTTGCATTAAATTAAGCTTAGAGCCTGGTTTCACATCCTCTGCTAAGCTATGGTTGTTTTATGCTTTGCTGAATAAATCACAGAATCTTTGATGCCATGCCATGAGCCATTTACAAACCATAATAGATGGGTTCACAAACCAAAAACAAACCTAAACCAAAAACCCAAGCAGACCATGATAGAGCAAGTACAAGATATGAACAAAATCAGTCTGCTCTCACCTCTAATAAAGCCATGTAGGTTTGCTCTGTTGGTGATGAATGATTTTCAAATGCATGAATTTCCTTAAATCCATGGAATTTGAAAGTAGGGGGAGAGTAGAGGAAATGATAAAATTGGGGTCAGTAGCAGGAATTGTTTTAGCCACAGATTGTTGATTAAAACACAGCAGCTGGTCTTCGCACTGTGCTAAAGCAACACCAAAAGGTTAGAAGCTGCTGCCCTCCTTGCTGAGTATGAACATCATAGGTGTCCATTCCTTAACCAAAATGTTAAAACATAAACCACGATTTCACAACAAAAATTTGACTCTTTATATTGGTGTCAGAATTTTGCTTCAAAATATAAAAAGAGCATCATTTGTGTTTCATCGTTTGTTTTTCCTGCCTATGATGATAATCAGTGGGATGTAGTTAGCCCAGAAATCCCCTCTCCAAGGTCTTTCAGTTTTATAGATTATATTACTGCAAGGATCAGGATAAAAGAGGATACCAGAACTAATATAATTCAGTCCTAACTCTGTAGAGTAGCCTGTAAACTCCTGAGGTTAGGCTGCAGTAAAACGAAAGCATAGCAGCCCAAACAGATGCTGTAGGAGCATTTAAGCCAACCTAAAGAGGAAACCTTTGAACTGAAGCAGAGAAAAATGTGTATGAGGATGGCTTTCAAAGTGAGTGGAGGATTGACGGAGGGTGATGCTGTCTATTTCTGCTTTCTAGAAATGATTGTCAGCTGCTTCTGAGAATCAGGTTAGCAATAGGTCCAGATCAGTGGTGGGTTGCTACCAGTTCGCGGCGGTGGGAGGCTCTACCCACCCACCCAGACGTCATCAAATATGCTCTGCGCATGCGAACCAGTAGCAAAGGTAAGTGAAACTTACCACTGGTCCAGATATGTTACCCATAATAAAGAAAATGCTGCAGGGAGTTATAGAGAAATCTTCCAAGCTGATATTCAGAGTGCCAACCAGAGTTTTAAAAGTGGATTATTTTGTGGAAATCTAAATACTTGAAAGGTCACTTTGTTGCTGCAGTGAAGATGTCCTTTAATACTATCACCACTCGGCCTTCAGTAATCTGTTTCCATTCAGTTCATTTGCTAAACTAAACATTTTGCTTTTCCAAACCTTCTAACGATCACATTTATCCCCTACTTCAAAGTTATCCAAGTGTGTGTTTTATATTGACTTTAAGGTTACCTTGCACACATTGATTTGAATGTTCAGTAAAGTACACATTTGAAAATTCTCCAACTTCTGAACACAAGAATTAAGAAGATGCCTACGTTTATTACAATTTCAATTATTTTTTAGAAAACTCTACAGAAACATGCAACGTTTGGGAATGCTACTACTCCCGTAACTATGAATGGCTATAAATGCTTGATTTGCGATTATGAGACAGAATTCCTAGAAAATGGCTCTTGCTTCTTATTCAGGAAGAAGGCAGATTAGCATAATAAAGATAGAGCTTGTAATACACAGGTGATATGTTCAAGCAGTTGCCAAGCCTTATGATGTTTCAATTTGGCTGTGAGAAATCAGAAATATTTAGATGGTAAAATGCATCAAAAACTGCCTCCCAGTGCATTTGTAAAAGTTGTATGTATTTCCTCTAGGTGTGAAAAAAAGTTAATTTATTCCAAATACAAGTTAAGGGAAAGACCAAATTTTCAAAGACCCTAATACAGGGGTCTCCAAACTTGGCAACTTTAAGACTTGTGGACTTCAACTCCCAGAATTCCTCAGCCAGCTTTGCTTTGTTTTGCTGTCTGAGGAATTCTGGGAGTTGAAGTCCATAAGTCTTAAAGTTGCCAAGTTTGGAGACTCCTGCCCTAATACATAGCATTTTGAACAGTTAGATCAACTGACACGTATGCTCATTCCAAATGGCACCTGCCTTGTTGCATGAGCAAATCATTATATTTCAGGAAAAAGCCAGTTTTTAGAGAATGTTCCCCCAAAAGGCCATTCATTTGTAAACTTCTGACAATCTCAATTTCATTAAGTTGTTGGTTGTTGACCGTGCATCACAACACAGTCAGAAAACAGATGAAGGATAGATATTTTTAATTTACATGACAAATTTCTGTTTTACCGTCATGCCAGCTGTCATTTCGGCCATGCGGATGTGCCAAGCAGCAAAATTCAAGAGCAAGCTAATATAAAAGAATACTTCTTTGATGAGAAAGACAAAGACAGATTTGAAGAATGGAATCCAAAAACTACATGTCTCCTAGATTCATGTTGAACTAGACCATAATGTGGTTTTGTGTTGGCTTAGTTTGCTATATAAATCCAGTAACTGTGGCATATTCAAGAAATCATGAATTCAGTATGCATTGTTTAATGAATTCAGCTGCTATGTGGGGGTAAGGAAAAAATATATAGGGTGTGTAAAAGTAAGTATTGCTTCAAGCAACGAATTACCACCAGGAGGCAGTATATATACACTGTGTAAAAATAGAGAAGGGATGGCAGTCATGTAAATCCTCACACTTGAGGGTACTCGGCATCTGTATATCTCCCTTTCTCTTACCTGTAAGAGAAGGTAGACTGCATATATCATTCGATAGATTATACCATTTGATAGATTCAGATACAATAGTGAAAAATGATTTGAGTAGTATCTGTAGCATTTTGGCTGAAAGAATATTGCGAACATATTACAAGAGTTCATTTGTATGGAGAATGTGAAGGGATAATGAATATGGACAATGTTCAGTAGATTTCTCAAGAATGCCTATGATTCTAAGACCAATTTGAACACTGTAGATTAGCTGTGGGCAATAGAGTTGGACAAGAGCCAGTTTTGATGTAGTGATTGAGGCATCAGACTAGGAATTGAAAGACCTTGGGCTGTAGTCCTGCCTTAGGCAAAAAGGAATGGGGTGACCTTGGGCCAGTCATTTTCTTTCAGCCCTAGGAAGGAAGCAATGGCAAATCACTTCTGAAAACCTTGTCAAGAAAACTTCAGGGATTTGTAGAGGCAGACTCCGAAAATTGGACACAATTGATGGAAGGAAAAACAATAGTAGAGTTAGGCAAATCATTCTTTTCAAAGATGAATCAGTCGCATCTCCATGACTGATTGCAGATTCATCGACTAGCCAATCCAATTGAGAAGTTGGTTTGAATCAGATACCTCTGAATTGATTTGAATGTGTCTGCACATGCAAAGAAACAGTTTTCCTGAATCGATTTGGAAATCTGAATTGAACCGACGCAATTCAACAATTCAGTTTTAAGTCCAAGCTGAACTGATTTTCTGAATCACATCAACAATGGGATTTTGTATAGTACAACTAGCCAGTGGCTTTCTGGCTAAGGTCTTATGATCCTCAGCCCAAATTTCAGAAGTTTCTGCAAGCTCTTAGTTCAAAGTCCTGTCGAGAGTGATTTGTCTGTCCTGACAATCCACTAAGCAGGCAGGAAGCAGGAGAAAGTGGCGGGAGAGGGAAGGGTGGAAATCAGAAAGTGAAAAGAAAAAAAAAAGAGGGAAGAAAATCCTGATCAGCACATGACACATGTATGCCCATTTTGATATAGCTAAAGTTTGGTAAAAGAACTCCCCCCCCCAGGTATATGTTCTTAAGTTTATCTGCATTGATTTTACAACATTTGAATTTTTATTTCATCCCCCACCCACAACCTTAAAGTGTTATTCTGTTAAGGAGTATGATGCTGAGTAAGCACGCTGACTGCAAATGAAAACAAGGAATGAAAGGGGGTGAAGAGGTTAGTAAAAGACCCTACCCATGGGGAAGGGAATAGAGAAGAGTCATTTATAGTACTGTTTCAACCTTTAGGGCATATGGAGGGTGAATAGTGGAGCTTTTGTGTTCTCTTCCTCCTGCCAAAGGAAAGATTTTAAGTCTCTTGCCTCATCCATAACATTTTTTTTACTCTTTAGGTTTCATCCCCGCCTCTCCACCCCCCACCAATAATTCTTAAACACAAGGGACTGTTGTGGAATACTTAAGTGCACAAAATAGATTTTAGCAAGTTCCATTCCTGTAACAGGGGAATTCTAATACAAGCAGACCGGTCTGCATTCAGAAAAGCCTCTAAAAGCCTTTAAAAATGTGTTTTGATTTAGTTTATGCTTAGTTTATGCTATATAAATAAAGTGTTTGAATCTGCTTGATCTATTTGGGGGCTCCAAGTTTGTGATGGGAAGGGGTTTTTTCAGCTATGTGATTTTAGCTTCTATTGTTTGTCTTTAAAATGCTCTATTTTTCCCCACATTCTTCTTTTTCTCTCTTACTCTTTTTCTCCTGGTGCCTACTACCCCAAGTGAAAGGTCTGCCAGATCTGATCTGCAAAAATTCAGCAACAAAAAGTGAGTGTTTTCTGTTTTATTGCCATCTCTAGTCGTGATTGGATTTTAATAGTCCTGGCCTTGGTCAGCCGTCTTCCTGGAGGAAACTCCATCCAAATGATGGTTCAGCATTTGAATGATGAGACGGATCAATAATTTTCCTTCAAGGCAGTAAGCTGAAATAGCTTCCCAAGAGTGATTTTAGTATTTGGAGTTTCTTCACACTCTCCTATTTACTGCCCCATTAATTTCAATTGACAAAAAAGTAAGGGAGGGGAAAAAAAATGCACTGAGATCGGATGTAACCTAAGGACAAGGCCCCGTCCTCACGATCCGATCTGTTCATCTCTGCTAAAGCACATTCATCTTACCTGCCGTTATTGAGTTCTGTTTGATTTAGCCTCTGGTCCTTTTCCTGTTTACCTTCTACAAAGCTTAGAAAGGCCTGAAAAAAAAATCTATTTTAACTCACTCCTGGCAATAAGCAGAAACGGCCTCTTACGGATGACAATTTCCCCAATAGCTTGAATAAGTTAGTCCAGAGTGAGAAGAAAAATGTACTATTAAAAGGAGAGGGCAGTGAGCTTTTAACTTTACACCCCACTTTGTGAGTCTCATCAGTAGGGCTACAGGTAGTCCTCAACGTACAACCCTTTGTTTAGTGACCGTTTGAAGTTACAACAGCACTGAAAAAAGTTACTTATGGCTGCTTTTTCACACTTCCAACTCTTGCAGCATCTCCAGGGTCACATGACAGATACTTGGCAACTGGCATGCATTTAGGATGGTTGCAGTATCCCGGATCATGTCATGTGGCGAGCTTCTGACAAGCAAAGTCAGTGGGGAAGCCAGATTAACCAATTAACAGCTGTATATACTAATTTAACAACTGCACTGGTTTACATAACAACAGTGGCAAGAAAGACGATAAAATAGAGCAAAATTTACTTGACTGTATTGCTTAGCAATGGACATTTTAGATTCATAAGTTGGTCATTAGTTGAGGATCGTCTGGACTGTATTTGGGCTGTGGGAATCCTGATGAACCCCAGATAACAGAAAAGTAAAATTAGTGAGCCCATAAAAAAGAGTAGGTTAAAAAGAAATAGGAAGACTCACAGAGGCATAGTGTGAAAATGAAGAACTGTGACTCCAGGTATTAGGGTGGGCAATCTATGGTCCCAATGTGGCCCCCAGTTGATCTTATACAAGTAGTTGTTATACTATATATAGCGTATGTGTGTATGTGCATATATGCACCTTCGAGTTAGTCTTGCCTCCTGGGAACTGCCTGGACTAGTCCCTGCAATTTTCTTGGCAAGATTGCAGAAGTACTTTACTGTTGCCAACCTTATTCATAGAGCTGAGTGAGTGACTGGCCCAAAGTCATCCTGCTAGCTTTGTTCCTAAGGGGAGACTACAATTCACAGTCTCCGAGTTTCTACCTGGTGTTTTAACCACTACACGATGCTAGCATTCTACATGTAGTAGTAACAGCTATTGTCTGAAGAAGAACCAACTTAACTCATTTGTTGTGTGTCTTATTTGCTAGTCGCATTGTTCTAGGGGTATTCAAATAAATTCTAGCAATTTTGTGTCTGTTTTGGAGAGATCATTTCGATTTTTATGTTATGTTTTTATCAAATGGGACATTTCTTAAGGGCTGGGTGGCGCGTCTTTGAAAGTAACCTAAAAGCAGATATAAACAAGAATAATAAATCATGCAACTTATTACAGTTATTTATTTGAATTTCCCATATCATATCGCTCAAATAAAAAAAGCTGTGGTGGCTAAAGATAATATCCCCCTTCCCCCCAAAAGATACAGACAAGTGATGCCCTGCAAATTAAGGATGTTTTGACATAAGTTTTTATTATTATTATAAAGCCAGTCTAAGCCTTTCATCCTTCTGAGGTGGGTAAAAATGAGGACCCAGATTGTTGGGGGCAATATGTTGACTCTGTAAACGGTTTAGAGAGATGTAAAGCACTATGGGTCAGTATATAAGTCTAAGTGCTATTGCTCTTACTAAGGTTTTTATTATGAAGCCAGTTTTAGGAATATATGGCTTTTTTCAGAGCTACGGAACAACAGCTCCAGGCCACATAAACGGAAGAAGCAACATCTAAAGCAGGGCTGTCATACCCTATAAGACTTATAGATTTCAACTCCCAGAATTCCATAGCCAGCATGAGGAAATGGCTGGGTGGGGAATTCTGGGAGTTGAAGTCCATAAGTCTTAAAGTTGCCAAGTTTGGACATCCCTGATCTAAAGTATAGGTTAGTGCTTGAATAATCAGATCAATAGTTGACATGTCATTTAAGGCAAGCCAATTACTGAAAGCAAATTAGAGATCCTAAATTATATTTATAATATAAAATATATTATATTTAAACTTTGGGGCCAAATTTATATATATATATTTAAATTGCTTTTAATGTTTGTATTTATGTTTTATACTTTGGCTGTACACCGCCCTGAGTCCTTCCGGAGAAGGGTGGTCTATAAATTTAATAATAAATAAATAAAATATATTCCGGGTTATATGATTCTCCCCCCCCCCCCATTTCTCCAAAACTCCGGTTTGTTAAGCTATTGGTTTTACTGGTCAAGCTACCATGGGCGGAGTGGAGCGAATGCTTTGATATAGGATCCAGCGAGAAGAACGTCAGCTCGCCATACAAAAAGCAGAGAAGCGATCCTGCTTCTTTTAGGAACATCGAGGCACATTGGCCGCTAATTTAAAGGGAAGCCGTCCGCCCTACCGGAGGCGCAGGTCGGAAGCGTCTCTTTAAAGGTGTCGCTCAGCCGGTCTGAATTTCCAGAGGCAGACCTGCCTTCCTTTCTCTCGCTCCCCCCCCCCCGCGCCCCCCCCCCGTCTCCCCGGCACGTGAAAACTTTGTCGGGCGAGAGGAGCCGCGAAGAAAAACTGTCCGAGAGCCGCAGCAGACAAAAGAAGAAGGGAGGCGGCGGCACGACGTGGCTGGAGCTGGAGGAGAAGGCTGCGCTTTCCCCGAGGCCCCCGCAAGTCCCCACCGCGGCGGCTCGCCGGCACTGCGCGTCGTGGGCGACTGGAGCCGCAGGGAGCGGAACCCTCGGGGTTTGGCGGGCGGTCGCTCGGCCGGGAAATGTGCGAGCGTCTCCCGTCCGCGGCTCCGGCTCTCGCACCTTTGGACGTCGGTTTGCAGGGAGCCGAGCTGCAAGACTTCTTCGCCTTTTGCTCCGCGTGATCCGGACAACTCGGAATCCAACCGAGGTGGGCTGATGGACGCCGCCGGCTGCTGCTGCTGCTGCTGCTGCCGCCGCCGCCACCGGCGGTGCTGAGGTGAAAGCGGGAAGCTCAGCGACCAGGCGACCGTCGGTGCGAAGGATGCCCGGGTTGAAGCGGCTGCTGAGAGGCAGGCTGGGCTGCCGCCGATGCTCCGCCGCGCAGTGCCTCTTCTGGGCAGCGTGCTGGGCGGTAGGGGGCGGCCTCTTCGCCTTCTTCTTCCTGGCGCACGGGGGCGTCTTCTCGGGCCGATGCACGGACGAGCAGAGTCGCCGGATCCTGGCCAAGCTGGTAGGTGGCAGCAGCGGGAGTGGCGGGTGCAGGACCTGGGATCTGGCCTCAGGAGCACCCCCCCCCCCCTCAAATAGGGCCGGTGACCTTTAAGGGCTGCCCTGGCAAAGGGCGCCTCCCAAATCCAATTATCTCCAGGGCCATCGAGATGCGCCTTCAAGATCATCCCAGCGACTTGCATTTGCAATGGGTTCTTTGCTGTCCTTTCCTCCAGAGTTCGGTGAGGAAATTACTCACCGGGTGGGAGAATCGTTTTCTGTGACCGTAACTCTGATCTTTGCATCTTCCAGATGAGGAGCCCTTGGTGCTCTCTGAGTTTTCTTTCTTGCGGACCTTTTGATTCCCTAACTAGGGAACATCATCAGTGCTAGTCTTCCAGATATGTTGTGTCACCGTTTCTAAAATTGCAATCCAGAAAAATACATCTGGACCTAGCTGAGAAAGGTGGTCTTAAAGCAGGGGTGAAATCCAGCAGGTTCTGGAGAACCGGTAGCAGAAATTTTGAGCAGTTCAGAGAACTGGTACCGGAAATTTTGAATAGTTTGGAGAACTGGCTAATACCACCTTTGGCTGGCCCCAGAGTGGGGTGGGAATGGAGAATTTGCAATATCCTTCCCCCAGCAGTGAGGAGGGAATTGAGATTTTGCTGTATCCTTCCCCTGCCACGCCCATCAAGCCTCACCATGCCCACCAAACCACGCCCACAGAACCGATAGTAAAAAATATTGGATTTCACCACTGTCTTAAAGCAACAAGATAGAAGTGTGGCATTACCACACTTTTGGATCACTCTCTCCTTATGAATGTGTCTAAAGTGAACAGGCACAGCCAGGAGTGCCTTTTGTAAATTTCTATATAAGCAGCATCACTTACACAGTAGAAATGCGTTGTTAGTGTAATGGCTTGGGATGCTTTCCTCTCTGGGCTAGTCCAGATATAGTCCATTTCAGTCCTCAGAATTTCCAGCCAACATTTCTGAAGAGTAACAAACTGGAAAAGGCTGGAATATAACTGGGAAAGTCTGGACTTAAATGTCCATTCAACCATGCAGTTCATTCACTAATAAAGGAGAATATTTGTAGCTCAGAGTTGACATGAGTTGGTGTTGTAGGACAAAATATCTTTCTGGGTTCAGCTCCAAGTAGGGAAAAAGACACTGGAAACATGGAGACTGCTTGGAAAGATGGTTTAATGGTGGACAGGATCACATGGCTTGAGTTCCTGAACAGAAAAAGGGCGAGATATAGCGAGTCCCTGGGTTTTATGCTCTC
This sequence comes from Arizona elegans, assembly GCA_022577455.1. Lineage (NCBI taxonomy): Eukaryota > Metazoa > Chordata > Lepidosauria > Squamata > Colubridae > Arizona > Arizona elegans. The sequence goes on along the minus strand of JAKOOJ010000002.1, from coordinate 49,875,095 downwards.
TCTGGCTTTGAACTTCCTAGGGCCCAGAAAGAGTGTCCTGATTAGTTGTCAGACTCCCAGGTGGTGGGGGTCTTAGCTAGCCTTGCTGGCTGATGTAATTTTCCCAGGTGCCATGTGGTGAGTTTCTGTCCTAGATGGGTCCCATTGTGTTAGTGTCTGTTGCTATTGTGTTGCAGATGGGTCCTATTGTCAAAGATTGAGTTTCTGCCTCTGGCCCATTAACAAAGTAGGGGAGGCAGGAAGGTGGGAGTGTCTTTAAAACATGTTTCTCCATTTCTCAACCAGGGAAACATAATATTCTGCCTTTTTAATATTTCCTAAAATATTTCATTCTTCCAGGAAAGGGGTGGGTGCTAACTTCCTACAGTGTTCTCTGAGGTTGCTCGCTTTCTTGCAGGTGTTTCATTACCCAAACTAGGTAGCATCATCAATGCTCGCAAGGAGTGTAGTTTGCTATGAGTTTATATTCTGGTGGCCACCAACAATGACAGGGCAAGCCACCAGAATATAAGCTGACAGTGAACTACATTCCTTACTAGCACTGATGATGTTACCTAGTTTGGATGATGAAATGTCTGCAAGAAATCAGGCAAGCTCAGAAGCACCAAGGACCCCTTCAGTTCATTCACTCCGTAGCCATCCTTAATTCTGAACCCACTTTCCTGGGTTGATGTGAAATTGAAATAGGGAAATGGCTTGACAGTCATATGTCCTTCCATGAGAATAAGACATGACAAAAATAATAGTATGTTAAATAACTGGCACATGTTGCACAAATTGAGTGCTGCATAGTCTAAATTATGGGTGTTCAATCTTGACAACTTTAAGACTTGTGGACTTCAGCTCCCAGAATTCCCCATCTTGGCTGGGCATTTTGGGAGTTGAAGTTTAGTCACCGGAAACCCATTATGGACTTTTTGCTTAAGCATTGCTTATGGAAACAAGGAAATTATGATGTAACCTTAGGGGGCAAAATATAATTATAACTGCTGCTAAGAAGATTGGAAGCCACTTCTTTCTTACTGTTTTTCTTTTCTCTATTTGTTTTGCTTTATTTCTTTTTCACGTTCTTTTCCTTATTCTTCTTCTCTTCAATTCAATTCAAAATTTGTTTTGTTTTTGTTCTGTTGGAGAATAGACATTTCTGTAAGTCATATTGAGAACTGTGTTAGAGGGGAGCCTATACATTTGATAATGAGATAAAATATTGATAAAAAGCGGGCAAGATAGGTAGTCCTCGCTTAACAACTGGTCGTGTAGTGACAGTTCAGTTATCACGGTCTTCCAAAAAGGTACTTATGACGATTGATTACAAAGTTATTGTGATGGCTACACATCTTCATGGTCATATGATTGCATTGTGGGTGCTTGGTAACTGGCATGCATTTATGGCTGTGTGAAGCATCCCATGGTGACATGACCACAATTTTCAGCATTTTTTGCTAGTTTCCAGCATTTATTTCTGGTTTCTGGCAAAACCGTCTGTTGCGTATAATGCAGGGGTGAAATCCAGCAGATTCTGGAGAACCAATAGCGGAAATTTTGAGTAGTTTGGAGAACCGGCAAATACCACCTCTGGCTGGTCCCAGAATGCAGTGGGAATGGAGATTTTGCAATATCCTTTCCCCAGGAGTGGGGTGGAAATGGAGATTTTGCAGTATCCTTCCCCTGCCACGCCCACCAAGCCCACTAAGCCATGCCCACAGAACCAGTAGTAAAAAATTTGAATTTCACCACTGGTATAATGGATTTGTTTAACAATCATTGTGTTCGCTTAATAACTGCAACATTCTTTAATGACCATGGCATTTGCTTAATAACCGTCATGATAAAGGTTGTAAAATCAGGTGCAGTCATGTGATGACTTGCTTAACAACTGCCACAACCTATGATCCTAATTACATAATCGAGCGCTACCTTTAATCATTTAATAATTTTAAAATCCAGACCTTGTGCAGTGGCTCTCTCACTACTTTGAACCTATCTCTGTGACCAGTGAAAGAGCTGAAACCTTTTTCACTGCTTCCTTTTTCTTAAAAAGCAAGAGAGACATGTGCTGCCAGAAAGAAGGCATGTGCTACTTAATAAAAAAAAAAGTACAACAGGTTCCAATAAATGGCTGTCTACTATCTGCTTTCTCTGCTTTATGGTATGCAGGTCCTTCCCCTCCACTCCAGTCTGCCAAATGTAACTGATTACTTTTTCACAATGCTAAATGGTGACCCAAATACGATCAGGAATGAATCTTTTGAGCAGAGGCTGTCTAAGAACTCCCGAATGCTTGATGCTCTGAATAGGAGGCTTGTGAATATATTGCCATGAAAGGAGACGAGGACTGTAGTCCATGCTGATGAAGTTTTGCCTGGATTTTGAAAGGAAAAGGGGAGAGGAAGGAAAGGAGTCAGGCTGCTGATTAAGGGAAACAGTTGCTTGCCTGAAAAGCCTTTGCCACTACGATGGCATTTTTAGCCTTCTAGGCAACCATTAAGTGTCAATTAAACAAGACAGAGTACTCAGCTGATGGATCTCACTGATAAAACTTACTCAAAACAGACAAGAATTTACATTTCCCAATGGGATGTAAAATCAACGTTGGATGTAGATAAAAGGATGGCTTTCAGTGCATTTATTTTCCTTTTTTTTTTTTGAACTGTAATCTATTTCATGAGATATATCTGATTTGTTGCAATAGAGTAATTCGACAACTGTGGGGATAGATTTTAGGAACATTTCTTTGTTGTGATAAAAGAAGATTGTTCTGTATTATCTATAATATATCATGATATAATATATGGCAACATAGTGATAAAGTCAAAAAGTTATTCCATTATTTCTGTTTCTTTCCACAGTGAATTATTTTCTTCCTAAACAGGATGTTTAGGAAGTTAAAGTGAATGTTAAATTGAATTTGCTCGATCGGTTATAACTATAATTTATTAAACTCATGTGCCACCTGACTCTCAATGACTCTGGATAGCTCACAACAATCAAAGAAATTACAATAAAATCAATGAAAGATGAGAAGCATGACAGTCCAGATGGAATGGAGGGAGGGGCTCACTCTCCCTTGCCAGAGGCCTGGGTGAAAAGCCAGGTCTTCACAGATCTTTTAAGCAACAGTAGAGTTGGGGGGGGGGTCATCTAGATCTGGGGGAAACCTCAATCCAGGGGTACTCATTGCTAAGGAGAAGGTGCACTTTTGGGATCCTGAGAGATTACATTGTTTAATCAAAGGAACCCAGAGTGTGCCAAGGACCAAATTGGCAAGGCAGATGTTATGGGAGATGGGTGGTCCCTCAAGTAACCAGGCTATATGCCATGTACCTTTGTCACTGTAAACATTTTAATAAGCAAATGTTATCTGCTATGTTTCACAATTGTTCCATAACATTCCCTGAAAATAAAATTATATTAAGGTCATGTGTTGTTGTTCATCTGAGGTTGCGGTGAGTAAAATGAGGAGCCAGATTTTTGAGGGCAATATGCTGACTCTGTAAACTGCTTAGAGAGGGCTGTAAAGCATGGTGAAGCAGTATATAAGTCTAAGTGCTATTGCTGTTTATCTAATTTTAAGAACTGCAAGGGTGTTAAGGTGTAAAGTCAGATGAAGCTCTGTTTCTTGTTTTCTTCATCAAACAGAAAAGTAACTTTAAGAGATATAATTCTATTATGGTAACTACCAATTGATGACTATAAATGTCCATTGCGTGATATATAACAAACTACAGCAAATAATATGTTGTGGCAGCAGCTTTGCCGATTTGGTGGAAATGGAACAATATTGATGATGTTACCTAGTTGGGTAATGAAACATTTGCTAGAAAACAATCTAAAGCACCAAAGACCCCCAGTTCAACTCTGAATTATAAATATCCTCTTCTATTGGCAACAATACTGCATATTTTTCTTCTGACAGGCAGCTGGGAAATTTTGATCATTCTGAGATACTGTATGGAATATTTGCCATTTCCCACAGAGCTGCATTATTATCCCCAAAGGATTTGGAGCCATTGGGCCTGATTTGAGAATTGCATTTTGCATTCATCCTTGAGTCAGCCTCTGCACTGATTTCAGAAGGAGAAAAGTTATTTACTGCTTATCCACAAGCCAGATAAGACAGTACTCTGCTTGGGTTTAAGCCAGTGGTTTTATTGCCCTTGAAGAAACCAAATTGTTTTATAAGTGAACATTATAATTTTAGCAATTTCTGATTAAATCCCTGAAAAGGTTTGCTGATTTTAACTGCTTGTAATTTGAAGTAGTCATTTAAAGTTATTGCATTTGTTTGTTATTTATCTTTAATATCTGAAAAAAAACTATTATGTTGTATTAATAGATGTGTTTGGATTAAGAATTGGGGAATTCACCTTCCCCAAAGTTGAAAAAGTTGTTTTAGAACCTTCTATTGATTAACTTTTGACTTACTTCAAGTAAGCACTGGGGAAGCTACTAGCAGAGCTCCTACTCATATAATACTACTTGCATGAATCTTCAAGCAAAATCAAGGTTATTATATAGATTTAATTTTAGAATGCTTGCATGCAAAAAAAGCTTGATACAGATGTAAATATGAAACTTTTAAATTTTAGATGTTATAAAAAGTTTTCTTTATAAGTGTTTTAATATGTACATTATGTTCCTTTATTATATTATGCTTTATTAAGCCATTTTTTTTTAAAAAAAAACTATGTGTATTACATTATTCATATCCTTTGGATCTGGTTACAGGGTTTCCAGACCTTTCAACTTCTTTGACTCTAGAGAGTTGTGAGGTAGGTGGATTTGTTCTTGGAGTAATCTGGGGTCATGTCTTCCAATTTGCAAACTTCGGAAAATATACTTAAGTAGGATTTTCCAGCTAATATGGAGGTACAAAATTTTCCCCTTGGCTAGGGTGAAAGAACTGAGGAAAGAGTACAATAGACTGATTGATAACTGCATCTGGAAATGGGCTGGAGAAGTTTGAAAATTCTCGCAAGGGTTGTATTTTCTGCAGTCAGCATTTCTGAAGGCGCCTGATGCTCCTTCAGAATTGTTGACTAAAAGGTCAGAGAAAAACACGGAGGAAGTTGGTATAAGGTCTCTATCTGACTATTTTGTTTTTGGCATCTTCTAATCCACATCAACAAGTGTCTCCTTTAGAGATGTGCCCAGAATAAACGTTTGCAGCTGCACTTTCTCGATTGTGGTTGTGGTTATTGAATGGATGTGGTTATACAGGCTGCCTATGCCTATCTTAGAAATGGAAGAATGGAAACAATTATGAGTGGAAGAAGGGACTGGCAGGGGAAATCCTCTTTGTTTCTTCCATGCATTTGAAATGACTACATAACTACAGACTTTCAATCTCCTTTTAAGCTTTGCAGTCATGAATTATGAAATATATAAACTGCACAAATATATTTGGCTTCCATTCCCTTTGTTCAGGGATGTGAAGTTAGTTTAATAACGCAGTAAAGAAAGAGGCCGGTGCTGTGATCTAATCTTTTTTTTTTAATCATTGGTTTCTGCATTTATTGGGCTTTGTAACATAAAAATAGACCGAATGCCGTGTTTTATATGGAACAAACACAAATTGTAGTTCACATTCACTTTTTATCAAGTGAAATTTGTATTGAATGTAATGAAATAATTAGAGTTGTGTTCCCTGTTTTTTATGACTTCAACTTCATTCCACAGGGTATCATCGCATGATATTAGGTGACCACTGTTCTGGATAGAAGAATGGATTGGATGCAACATACCTCTTTGGAGTTAATGGAGACTCAATATCTAGAAGGCTACATCTTGCCCATATTTTCATTCATGTCTTACTAATATTTATATATTAATCACTGGTTTTCAACATCATGTACAGAAAAGCCGTACATTTTAACAATTTTAAATATTATAAAAATATGTTTCTGAAGAGGTAATTTTTAATTTGTTCTCTCTATGGGATTTGAACTCTTAATTACATGGTGATTAGCTAAGAGGACAGCTCTAAGCTACAGAGGTCTAGAGCTGGGCTTTCATCATGAGACAGAAAAGCGACAAAAGTTATGATTTACTGTAAAACAGACACGGTTATAATTTACCATTTACCATTTACCATAAATTTACCATTTACCATAAATTTACCATTTACCATTATTTACTGTGGGCAAAGCTTGTTATCACAGCACTAGCCTTAAATGAGGCAACCATAGCTTTCTATGCTTATTTCTTTTATAGTAGTTTTCTTGCTTATTGCTCTTGCTTATTGCTCAGCCAGTTTTTCAGGAAAGGCAAATAAAAAGGGTTTTTAAAAAGTCCCATTCGGCCCATCACTTTGTTTGCATTTTTTGCTTCCTATAGGATGAAAAATATATTTTCAAGATAAGAATCAATGATTTTCAAAGTGCTTGGAAAATTTTACTTTCCTGCCATTAGCCTTTTGTTGTTTGTTTGTTTCCATTTTCCTGCAGTGTTTTGACTACGGGACGGGCATGTTGACTGGGGATCTTTGTGAAGACTTATGTGTGGCCCAGACTTTGACCTATAAACGCTGCCTTTATTATGACCAGGGGAAAAAGGTAATCCAAGCTGACTGGAGAGGCCGCCCTGTGATCCTAAAATCAAAAAATGAAATATTTTCTAGCTACCATGGTCTTGGATTTTTGGAAGAAATGGAATCACAAGGAATTCCGGAAACAGAGCTGCTTCTGATGGTTGCTTTGGAAGTCAAGAACACATTGGGTTTGGAACTTCCTAACAAAACTGTGGGACCCTTGTGGAAAAGAAGTGGCCCACATTGGAAAGCACAGCTGGCTAGTTTGTGGTCTTTACTCCAGCAGGAAGAGTACATTTATTTTAGTGTTTTACAAGACATCAGTAAACATGTTCTAAGAGTTATCGGTTCTTGTGGCCACTTTTATGCGGTGGAATATCTGACAGCCGGACACGCGTGGCATAGTACGCTTTTCTCCGTGGAAGATGCCGTTGGTGCTTCCCTCTCTGGGATTAAACACAAGGCCAAAGCCATAATCCAAATTGCAATCAGCTTTTTGGATATGGTGAATCATTTTGACAATGACTTTTCTTATCCTCTTCATCTCTGTGATATTAAGCCGGAAAATTTTGCCATCCGGAATGATCTGACGGTAAGTTAGGACCCAGCTTTTCATAACTAAATGTAGAATTTGTTGTTGTAACGAAAGTTGTGAGCACCAGCATGTTGACTTTGTGGATCTTTGTGAAGACTTATGCGTGGCACAGACTTTGACCTATATTGTGCTCAGGGTAATAAGGTTAGATAACAGGGAAATGTCTTGCTCTTTGTTGAGAGCAAGGCAACAGTTTTCTAGATATTGCCAGCATTATATATTGAACCAGACTATGAAATTTTGCTATTTAAAGCTCTGCCCTTTACACTTGTGCTGTTCTAATATTCTACATTTAAGAGTCTCATTTCCTATGTGCTGTTCTGCAGTGTCAGCAAGAATTTTCTTGAATATATAAGCTATTTGCAAAAAATACTAATGGCAGGTTGAATAAGTAGAAGCTGTGCAAAAATGTTGATCTGCTTCTGTTTCAGATTGCAATAGACCAGACTTGCCTTCTACGTGAATATCTGACCACACTTATTCTTCTCTTGTGCTTTCTTCCCCCTCCCCTCCAACACACCAAACACACTCCCTTTCAGCATTACATAGTCATCAAAGTTTCTGACTTTGGGTTCTCACCATACCCAAAGTCAGTAAGTGGAAGCGTATATACCGTAGTATCTACGTTTCTACTCACCATAAGTAGAAATGTATATCTACTTCTGCCATAAGTAGAAATGTATATATGTTTCTACTTATATTTTAAAAATGCATAAGTATTTTGAACAGAAGCTATCACCTTGTGCAAAGATGATACTGGTTTGGTTTTATAAGAAATGTTATTTGGAGTTCCAACATCAGAAGCATGTAATTATGAAAGTGAAAAAAGAGTGAAGGTTCTCACTTGTAGATTCCATCTCCTTGGAGATAGAAATCCCAGTCTCCAACATTTTTCAAAGCTATTATAAATGTATAGCCTGGGTGGCAATTGGGGAATGTGTGTTATAGTCACATACCTACAGGTGACAGTGGCTGAAGCCTGCAGAGTAGGGATGGATAGTGTTCGTGTTAATTCCACAAATGGATGAAATCAAAATCAAGAGTGATGAAGGCACTAGCTCTTCTTTCTCCACATTTATCGGTTCTGTAAGCACACATTTTTTTACATGCACTGATCCATTTGCACAAATATTAGCCACCTCTCCATTAATTGTGGAAAACAGCAAAGTGGTTTCAATTGCTTCCTTTTCTTGTGCTGTTTCCCATTCTACCTTTTTCACACCTACACAATCAGGCAAATACACCTACAGTCACGTACCCATTAGTTTATCTCCATTCTGACACTTTCTATCAATCAATACATAATCCTTGATACAATTTCCTTTGCCTCATTCCTATACTTTCTTCCATTTTATACATTCATACAGGATTCATACATTAATGTTTAATCCACATCTCCTTCTCTTTTGGTCAGCATACCAGGAAAGGGGTAAATGAAATACCAGGAAGCAGGGAAATTCAGCAGAGCTTGGTATTTGTTGAGGGCCACCCTGGAGGCAAAACCAGGAGGCTGCCCTCCTGTGTCAGAGATGAGTGGGAGAGATTTATATTCTATTGCATTTCCTGACAGTCTTGAAATACACTGGGCAGTTTGCAAGAAAGCATATTATTGATTTAACCCATCGTGAGCTTTTGGGGAAGATGGAATAGATATTCAACTGAGTTCTGATCTCAGCATTAGTTTTATAAGGACTGAAAGGTCTATAAAAGTGCTTTCAACTCATGTTTTCAACTTTAATTAACTTTTTAATTAACTTTATTTTTGTGACGTGAAAGCTAGCATAGCTGCTAACAGAATCGGTATTTATTTAAGTAGCAATAGCAATAGCATTTAGATTTATAAACAACTTCACAGTGCTTTACAGCCCTCTCTAAGCGGTTTACAGACTCAGCATATTGTCCCCAACAACCTGGGTCCTCATTTTATCCACTTTGGAAGGATGGAAGGTTGAGTCAAACTTGAGCTGGTGAGAATCGATCTGCTAAACTGCAGCTAGCAGCCAGCTGAAGTAGCTTGCAGTACTGCACTCTAACCACTGTGCTACCATGGCTCAAGTACTTATACAGGTAGTCCTTGACCTATGACTGGTCATTCAATGCCTGTTGAAGTTATCCTTCAAAAGCTACAGATGATCTTTTTGAAATTATGATGGCCATACAGCAGCCCCTCCCACAATCACATGATTGCATTTTGGGTATTTGGCATAAAAGTTCACTTTTATGGCTATTTTCACCATCCCGCAGTCATGTGACTGCTCTTTATGATGCTATTTTGCCAATTTCTGGCATTTACTTCCGGTAAGGGACCCTTGGTGCTGTCTGAGCTTGATGTGACTAGGACTGATGATGTTAATTTGGGTAATGAAACATCTGCAAGAAAATATCTGCAAGAAAAGCTCAGAGAACATCAAGGACCTCTCATTTCAATCCTGAGCTATATTGTCCTTTATTAATTTACTTCCGGTTTCTGTCAAAAATGCCAATTGGGGAAAATTAATCCCCTTAATGACCATTGGAAAAAATATTGAAAAATCGGCTCAAGCCACATGATGCTTGATACCTATCTGCAGCAACTTAATGCTGAACTCAATTACAATTGTAAGTCAAGGATACCTGCATAGAATTCCACACTGGAAAGTCTGATGCTAAGGTGACTTAAAGGTATAAGAATAATTCAATTTTCTATTTCTTAGGCCATAAGGCAGTCTGAATTATTAAGTGGTGAACAGATTAATTTTCCTGGATTAATTATACTTATATGTTTACTCAAATTCAGCACAATCATTGCAGAATGTCCTTTTATGCATGCATGCATGCAGGACTCTTTCCAACTGACTGGAAGACATTAGCTCCTGCCACTATCGGCACTGCTAGCCATTGCTCAACGTCATAGATACATAGTGCTGACTCAGCTGCAATAACATTGGTATTCATCTCACTTGTTAATCATGCATATCTATCCAAGCAACACACGTGCAGCTGCAATGCAACATGGAATAGTGCCTTTCTTCAAGAGAAGATTGAAGTCCCCAGTTACAGTTAATTGCAAAAATTAGAAGTATCAAGGGCAAGTGCACAAAATGACTGCAGAAAGTGGAAGAAGAGAAAGAAAACACAGTAAAACTTCAGTTTAACCAGAGTTCCACTTTGCAGACTTCAGATGCAAAGGACAAAATTTCTACTTCACCTCCTGAAAATAATTGACAAGCTTTTGCATTTAAAGAGGTCTAGAAGAAACACTTGAATTTGTGCTAATTGACATTATTTGTTTATTGAGATCTTCATGTAAATTGATGCAAATGAGGTGATCTGTGTCAGTTGCATAATGACATAATGCAAATAATGTAGGTCACATTTGTGTAGACCACAAATAACATACTTTGAGATGTAATGAACATTTAAAAGTGAAAAGACACCTCTCACTCAAATTATTCCATTAAATAGAAAAAATATGTATAATTATTCCTACTAGTATTAAAAGTATTTCTAATTCCACTTAGTAACTGGAATTCTCTGGGCACGGGCAAGTTACGGTGCTAGTTAAAACATTAAATGATTCTGTGCATATAATCCAAGCAAAATAATACTGTAGTGAAATCACAAAATACATTTAATGAATAGTGCAGGAGACCAAAAATGCTGTTCTCTTAAAATTAAACCAAATGGAAAGTTATAGAAATGTCAGAGAGAACAGGAATGTCTTTGACTCACTGGGAGGTGGGTGGCATTGATATCAATTTAATTTATTGTTGTTGCTGTTGTTATTAATTGCTTGGGGTCAAAAAGATACTGGGGCAGAGGATGAAATAACAGATTTTTTTTTAGAAAAAAACAATCCCTGTGCTGGCATTTGGAATAGGGAAGAGAAAATAAGTCATTTTCAGATTTTTTTTTTTTTTTAAAAAGTAGGGAAATGCATGGGGTTTGAATGGGGAAGAGGAATCTGAGAAACAAATGACAATCTGCCTGGCATTTTGAATAGTCAGCCTAGAATGTGTTTCAAATTCCTATTCATGTTTTTGTTGAAGGCTTCCTGTAATTTTGTTCCAAACGCTGCCCTTAGAGGACTCTCTGACCAATCTGCCAGTTTTGCTAATACAAATTAATGAAGTGGCCAGCAATGATACCAAGAGAGAAAGGTTATTTTACTAATGCTGCATATAATTGCTTTTTGAATATGAAAGAAAACTCTATGAAGCTTCTGAGTTATAGCTTAGCCTTCTCATAATATTTGGGCCACAATCTAAATGTGGCCCGCTTACTTGCTTGCATTCCAATAAATATAATGAAACAAAAGGCAATGAACCGGAAATGTTTTCCATTAGAAGTTCTTAATGAAAGAGAAACTCAAAAGAAGTTGCAAACATAAGAAGAGATGTCAAGAATTACCGATGTTCTTGATAGTGCCTGCATTAATCTGTGGAAAGCCCAGGGCTATTTTCAAAGGATAGAATAGAATTCTTTTATTGGCCAAGTGTGATTGGACACACAAGTAATTTGTCTTTGGTGTATATGCTTTCAGTATACATAAGGAGAATAAAATACATTCAAAGAATGGAAGGGAGTGGGAATGTGTTGGAGTTCAGGAAAATTAGAAGAAAGTTTCAAATTCAGAAATCTCACCCTGTCACTCGGGCTAATGGGATTTTAGATGTGTTTTCTTCATCTGCTGTCTTTCTTTTTCATTTTTGACATAGATCATTGAAAGACAAAAATTCACAGAGTATGTCATTTAAAAATAAATACGAATCAGCTTTGGAATTATTTTTAATCACACAGAGGGCTGGAAATGATTGAAATGCAATAAATAAATCTGGAAACCAGCAATATTTGGAACAGCCTCAGTCAGCTCCATTGCTATTTTTAAAACTCTCCTCGGTCTTGTTCATACAACATGCTTAACTGGATCAGTGGAGAAAGTTGCTGGAGAACTTCCAGAAGAGGTGAAATGATCTCACCAACTAATTTCTAGGGCAGTAGTTTGCAAACTTTGTATTTGCATGACTCTCTGAAATGATAAATGTGTTTGTGTGACCTCTTTGCCATGGCTAAACCTCATTATTTCGTTGGTGTTAGCAATAGCAATAGACTTATATACTGCTTTACAGTGCTTTACAGCCCTCTCTAAGCGGTTTACAGAGTCAGCCTATTGCCCCCAACAATCTGGGTCCTCATTTTACCGATCTTGGAAGGATGGAAGGCTGAGTCAACCTTGAGCCTGGTGAGACCCAAACTGCCAAACTGCTGACAGCCGGTGATCAACAGAAGTAGCTTGCAGTATTGCACTCTAACCACTGTGCCACTGCGGCTCTTAGGGATGAGCGAGTCTTTTTTGGGAGGGAAAAAAAAGACTAACAAAAGACTGACATGGCTGTCCTGGGTCATGTGCTGCCAATGAATTATACCAAGAAAAGGGACATCTTGGAAGCAGGACTTTTAGGTACAAGCTTATCCTGGAAATCTGTTGGCTTTAGCTGTGGCAGAGCTGAGCCTTATGCTACAAGACCTTTTCAACTGACATTGGTTTATAAATTACTCTTCTGTCACTCACTGTAAATGCTGACATAAATAATTAGGGATAGATTTTCGGATGAGCCCTGTTAAGTTTTTTTCATGAAACAAGCCATTAGAAGCTGTGATTACGTTTTATAGTTTAGTCTGTTATAGCTCACAAGCAAATCATGTTAATCAAACCACGACTTAAGAAGAACACGTAAACCCAGCATAAGAGTAACACTTTGGATCAAGGATAAGAAATTCAAATTATCTTGAGAATTCTCTAATCTAGAACCTAACATGAAACATATGGTTCAGCACTGGCTAGATTCAAATTGAGTAATTATATAAACAAGGTTGTGTCCTATAGATTAAGATTGGGTCCAAAACCCAGTGCATCTCAAGTAAGTCCTATTGGATTCAGATGTGCAGCCATATGGGCATTGAGCTTCCAATTCTGAGCCTTAGCCCAACGCACTTTCAACTACAGGTAGTCCTTGACTCACAACACTTCATTTAATGATTGTTCAAAGTTACAGTGGCTCTGAAAAAAGTGACTTATGACAGTTTTTCACACTTACAACCATTTCTGGTCACGTGATCAAAATTCAGATGCTTGGCAAAAGACTCATCCTGTATTTATGACAGCTGCTGTGTCCTGGGATTTCATGATCTCCTTTTGCGACCTTCTAGCAAGCAAAATCAATGGGGAAGCCAGATTCACTTAACAACTGTGTTATTAACTTAACAACTGCAATGATTCATTTAACAGCTGTGGCAAGAAAAGTCCTAAAATGAGATTCACTTAACAAGAGAAGCCCTAAAACGAGGCAAAACTCACATGACAAATGTTTCATTTAGCAACAGAAATGTTGGGCTCAATTGTGGTCATAAGTCGAGGGCTCCCTGGAATCAAAATATTTTGTCTCTTTCAGTACTGAAGCTGATTGAATGGAGTAAACCTCCAGAGTTTATCAGCAACTTTTGACTCATTCTGACCATTGCATTTACTGTGTATCGGGTGAAATCCAGCAGGTTCTAACAGGTTCTGGAGAACTGGTAGTGGAAATTTTGAGTAGTTCAGAGAACCACCTTGGCTAGCCCCAGAGTGGGGTGGGAATGGAGATTTTGCAATATCCTTCCCCTGCCACGCCCACCAAGCCATGCCCACAGAATTACTACGGAAAAATTTTGGATTTCACCCCTGCTGTGTATCCATTAAACAAAGGAATACATTTTTTTTTAAAAAAAAATATGGGCTGCAATAGGATGCTCAGTACCTCTGGGGTTTTATTCAGTTCTGGAAAATAGTGGTACCATATAAAAAAAACCCAGGAATCTCTGTATGAAAAAGATGTGTTTTATCACTGAGAAGGGATATGCCGGTCCTTTTGCAAAAGTACCTAAAGGTACTTTTATTTCATTGATGAAATAAAAGAAGGATATGTCTTTCGGTGGCATTTGCAGCAAGTTCTGACAAAATGACAATAAATGGTACTTGATGGTCATTATACATATTCAGGTGGTGAATTCCCGCACATTTGTCAGCTGTTTGTCCTCAGCTGCAGAGGCCCAGGGTGTCCTTAAAGAATTGTAATAATTGCAAGGCTCACACTTTCTCCACCATTTCCAAGGAAAGCTTATGTTTTCTTTTATAGATAGTAGTCAGTTTGAGTTTCAGAGGTAGTGATCAACACAGGTCCCCTGTATAATTTCTCATTTTCTCTTGAATTTATCCTGCATTGCTTTCTCTCAGAACTCAGAATGTCCTAAATTGCATGCGGTTTTGGCTCAGAGTAAGTCAACCTAAATGCATTGCTCTGATTGCAGGTGGTTGCCATCGATGTAGATATGGCCTTTTTTGAACCTAAAATGAGAGACATCCTCGAACAAAACTGCTCAGAAGATGAAGACTGTGTTTTTTTCGATTGCTTTTCCAAATGCGATCTGAAGAATGGAAAATGTGGAGCAGAAAGAGCCAATACTAACCTTCAAGTGAGAGGCTAAGTGGAAATATTTTTATTTAAGTGGCTGTGTGCCTCTGCTTTAAAATCCTAATTACTGCACTGATTAAAATGAATGTATCCATGATTGGCATTTGGGCATGTTCACATACATCAGCATAATCACTAGGTGCATGAAGTTCCAAGTAGTGACTTCAAGATATAGCTATAAATGTGCCCAGAAACACCAGCCACAGACAGATCATGCAGGGTCATATCATGTCATATTTTTTAGGGTTAAGACAATTAACAGGTTCTGTTACTATTCTAGTCTCTGCAATAGCATCTGTACTGACAACATCTGGTGTAGCATCCTCCACCACAGTGCCAGTGGTAGCTAATGATGCTGAACCCAGAGCATGGCATTTCATAATGCAATAACATTGTATAACTTAGCAAGTTGTTCTAAAGCAGTGTTTCTCAACCTTTACAATTTTTAAGATATGTGGACTTCAACTCCCAGAATTCCATGCTGGCTAGGAGTTGAAACCTGCACATCTTAAAGCTGCCAAGGTTGAAAAACACTGTCCCAGATGTTACAATATGGAAGGAGAAGAATTTGCCAGAGGAGTGATCTTAGTAGCCTTTCCCTGAGTAAATGAGTAAAACATATAGCTCCACTCTCAATAAGGAGTCAAACTATGTGTATGTGGTAAAAATGGGCCCTTACTGCTTGTTAATATTAGTATGACTATGCACAATATTTGCATAGGTAAACAACAGCAATTTATGTCTATAATGTTCAGTTACAAAAGAGCTAGAGCAGGGGTCTCCAATCTTGGCAACTTTGAGACTTGTGGACTTCAAACTTGCAGAGCCAACATAGCTGGCTGAGGAACTCTTGAGAGTTGAAGTCCACAAGTCTTAAGTTGCCAAGGTTGGAGACCCTGAACTAGAGGACTTTATTATCACATAACGTATTCTTACTTCCAGTACTTATATTGTATAACTGGTTGCTATGTTTTTCTTCTGTGAATGGATTAACTTCATATGGAGGTTTTGCTCTGAATGGTTGATGGTCAAAAATGGTTCTCTGCCTCACATTTTACAATCAGTGTAAAGGTCAAATATATTAATCTGATCGTGTTCCTATTCATTTTATTGGAAACCACTTCTATGCTTTCCTCAGAGTAATTCTTGAAGTTGGATTAAGTATTTACCTAAGAGAGGAGTAGGCAGAATAAAATTTTATTGAGTTTTTATTCCTATAGTTGGGTGGAGAACCATTTTTACTGCTTTGTGCGTCACCAAGGGTTAGAATTACAATATGGGCAGCTATATAAATCTTTTAAAATAAACAATAAATAAAACAGTGGGGAAATTTGTCAGCAGCCAGAAGAGAGGAAAAACCTAAAGCATAACCTGCCTCCAGTGCAGAGCAATGCAATTTATTTAGATGCCAGAAGTCAGTCTTTTGGGCCAGATGGGATGTGTATGTGTTTGCATTGATTTATTTAGTGAAAAATGGGCTGGGGAACTC
Organism: Arizona elegans; assembly: GCA_022577455.1. Lineage (NCBI taxonomy): Eukaryota > Metazoa > Chordata > Lepidosauria > Squamata > Colubridae > Arizona > Arizona elegans. The sequence goes on along the minus strand of JAKOOJ010000002.1, from coordinate 49,858,992 downwards.
TTCTGCCTGGGGATAAAATGTTGTCTTTGGGTCTTATCAGGGGGCATTGAAGTCTGTGGACTCAACAGATTTTCAACTTTTTGGTCTAGGAGAGGGGGAGTTAAAAAGTGTCCTTAAGCCTCTACAGCTTTAAGGTGCCCATGAAACCTCCAAGTCCCCTGTATAAAGCAAAAAAACAAACAAAGAAAAAAAAACCCAACAAACCCTGAGACTGATCACATTGGCCACCAATGGGGCTGGAAGCCACAACTAAAATCCTTGGGTGGAGGGCTGATTGCTGGTTGTTTCCTTTGCCACACAGTGTATAGATTTTTCTCTGCCCAAGCAGAGTGAGTCACTTGTATAAAAATTGCTCTGAGCCAAGATCTCATTACAGAATGGCCCTGTCATGGTCTGTGTAGTGTTTATGTGTCAGATTTTTATTTTATAGCCCTTATTGTGAGGGCTTTTTGAGCCATATAGAGCCAATGGGAATTTAGCAGCATAGAAGCCTTAACAAATAATTTTAAAAATACATCCATAAATTGCAAAGCGCAACAGGACTGAACAACTCATGTGATTCTTCAGTACAAGACTCTGTTTTTCTTTTTTTTCAATAGGTCATCTGTGATAAAATATTTCGTCCCTGGTTCGCTCTAAACCTTGGAGGATCAGCCGTTTCCTTTCCCATGCAGCTGCAGTTACAGGAGGCTGTGCATGATTGTGCACAACCAAGGATCAAGGATATTTCCAACATCCAGAGCAATTCTGCAAATTCTTTTTCTCAGCTGTACCACTTGCTCCAAGTCAGCCAAAAAGAACTTCAGAAATCTAGTCTAGCAGATTCATTAGTTATGGCTATCCAGAATACATAGCTTTTTCTTATTGCTGTTGCTGAATTAAATTATTTTCTACTTATTTTTTATTTTACTATATTTTGAAAACCACAACTGAGCTTCATATATATATGAATGAAATCCTGATTTAACAGACTTACATTCAGTAGACTTTGGATACAGTGGACCAAATTTATATTTGGACAGCTCCCCTGAAATAACAGAAGTCTGTTGCACATAGATTTGTTTATATTAATTTACACGAATTTTAATTTACACAAATTTTATCTTAATTTTATGATACAACACTTTATGCCATTTGCATAATGATATCATTATGTAAGTGATGCCAATCACTGTGAAGATGTACTTTTGTATTTATCAGGCATTGGGAGTAACAGATATATCCTCCTTTCATCAAATGGTACATTCAGTTGAGGTTTAGCAGTATTAATTCTTTCTGAAATGTGGAAAGCAGTAATTTTAGCCAAACTAATACAAGACTCAATCATTTACATTTCAAAGTATTTAAGGGAGGAGAAAAATAGAACATCTTAGTAATTTAATTTTACTTCTAAAATGAATAGTTGAGGATGTGACTTGAGTGTTTCATAAACATGGTCAATGAAGATCTTTGCAAAGGTAGCGTTTCATATTTTAACAAACGGTTAAAAGTTTTTAAATAAATTTATCAGTTACAGCCTCCTTGTTGCTCATATTTAGGTCAAATTATTTTAGCTTAACAACGTTTAGTGATGGAACTGGAATAGAGAATAAATGCAATGTCATATTGTTGTTATATCTGGACCAGCAAGTTATGTTCTCTGTTTGAGTGATGCTGTAACACTGATGGAATTAACTAGCAACTTTATGAAGGACAAATACATATATTTGACACTGTTTACTAGATTGTAATCCAAGGATAGCTTTAAATCAGGACCAGCTTGTTTTATGGCTGCAGTCTCTTATGGTAAACAGGTCTGAGACGGCATGACATTGCTTGGGACCAAAACTCAGTGCTAATACCCAATGATAAAACACTGTTTTTTTCTCTCTAACATCCCTGCCAGTTCTTATTTTCTTCAACATCCTCGTTCTTTCCCAGGCTGGGAAAGCTATAAAAACTATAAGTGAAATAACTTTTACAGTGGTTTAATGCACCCTGTTATTAACACAGCTGCCTGCAATTTCTGCTGGTTCGAATCTCTCCAAGGCTCAAGGTTGACTCAGCCTTCCATCCTTTCTAAGGTAGGTGAAATGAGGACCCAGTTTGTGGGGGCAATAAGCTGACTTTGTATAAAATATACAAAAGAATGAAGGCTATTGCTTAACGCATTGTAAACCGCCCTGAGTCTCCGGAGAAGGGCGGCATATAAATCAAATTAAAAAAAAAACAAACTTTTAGCAGAAATCTGACAAATCTTTTCCAAGTGGTTTTTAAATTTAACTTCTGTGATGAAGTTGGATTCTCCTTATTCATGATTCTCCTTATTCATGATTCTCCCACCTGTATTTTTCCTCTTATTTGAACCAATTCCTTTGAACTGCATATTCCACAAAAGTGTGAGAGGAGTAGGGGTGAAATGCTACCAGTTCGCACCGGTTCAGGTAAACTGCTAGCGGTGGCGGCGAGTGATTTGGAGAAGCGGTAGCGGCGGCGGCCCACCTGCCCGGATGCTGTTACTTCCTGATTTGAGGACTACCTATGTTCATAAAACATGCTTCACCTAGTTCAGGGGTGACAAACTCACGTCATCAGATCAGTGTCACATGACATATTGGGACTTTTTTCCCCCTTCACTAAACCAGGCTTGGGTGTGGCCAGCACATGATGCATCTGGCCTGTGGGCCGTGAGTTTGACAACCCTGACCTAGTTACTGGGTTAGCCTGCTTGGTGGGGTTTGTATCATGCCTTGATATGCAAACAAAACCAAGTACTTCCAAATAAATAAGGACAGGTTTTCAGCCTGGGTAAAAAATATTTGTCAAGTGGAGCTTCCTTTTTTTCCTTCCATAACATCATCATAAATGAAATGAAACAGACGTTTTTTCCTAGTTCCAAAGCTTTAAACAAAACTTTTAAATGAGCAAATTATAGTTCTGTGCCATTACTTAGAAGGTTGCAGTCCTAGCTGATTTATCTGTAAGTCAAAATGAGATTTATTTATGAGGAAATAGGCAATAAAAATACTGGAACATGTTTTCCTTGCTTTATCGTAAGTAAAAGCTTTGGATATCTTTCTTGGATAACTGTCTATGGCAAAGTGAATGAATAATGTGCATTTCAAACAAAAGGAGTGGAAGTCATTAATAACGTTCTGAAATATACTTAATGTTGTTTACAGATGATCAAATGAAACTTTGAAAAAAAGTGTGGCTAGTGAGAGAGCCAGTTTGACACAAAGGTTAAAGATACTGAATTAAAAACTGAGGAATCATGAATTCTAGTCCGGCCATAGACGCAAAGCCAACTGGATGATCCTGGGCAATCATTCTCTCTCAGTTCTAGGAAGATGACAATGGCAAACCACTCCTGAAATTATTGGCAAGGAAACTTGCAGGGTTTTGTCCAGGCAGTTGCCAAGAGTCACAGTTGACTTGACAACAACAGTAAAGTTATTTGGAAACAAATAAAAATTGCCTATTATGTTTAGTCTGCTTTTGGATTTCATGTTATCATAGCTCAGAAATAAAAGTGTTACACCTTACATTTTTGAATAGCAAACTTAAGTTTAAAAGATTGTACGCAGTCTGATTTGAGAAAACAAAAAGCCAGAATTTTCTGTTGCTAACCTATTGCCTAATGGGAAATTAACAAGCAACTGCAGGCACCTCTGTGGCACATTTGGCTGAGGAAAGGACACTTATCACACTTTTCACACAGTTGGAATTATTTCTTGAAATGGGATTAGTTTCCCTGGCACACATTTTTGAGCAAAGAAAGCCCTAATACCTGCCAGAACCAGGCCAGAGCCAGATTCACGTCTCCCGTTTTTTTCTGCTGGAGAAAAAATGAGCCAAAATATCCCAAATAATATAGCGATGAGGTTCTAACTTCCTTAAATGATGTCCTAACTTCCTCTCATCTTCCCTAATCTCTGAAGGTGAGGATAATTAAGTAATTCAAGAAGCCAATCTGCTAGAGATCTCTTGCACTTGGAGCACACTGTAACTACAGTTACTAGAATTCAGCATTCGCTTCTAGGAAAAGAAACTCCAAATCCTGGCTTTTGCATCATCATTTCACCTACTTGTGATCCTTGGCCCTTTCAGAAGCCTTACATGTGGCTTCTGAAAAGTTCGTTCATTCATTCATTCATTCATTCATTCATTCATTCATTCGTATTCTAGAGTCACCCAGCTCGGTCAATGACTTTGGGTGGCTTACCATTCAAAAAATATACTACAATGAAAATACTAAAAATATTTTGAAACAGTAGATACAGCCAAAATACATAGCAGCCTAGACACATGGCCAGTTTGCAAGGCAACCAGAAACAGGATCCTTAATACATTCAGCACCCTAGGCTCAGGAATCTAGCCAGGTATTTAAGATCTTACGAAAGGCGAACAGATTTGGGGCCATTCCAATCTTTGAAGAGACAATGTTCCATAGATCAGGGGCTACTGCAGAAAAGGCCTGTCTTCTAGCCAACACTCTTTGTCTGACAGGACCTGCAACATGTCTGTGCTGTTAGAACTGGTTGGAAAAGAAGAGATGCTTGGAAAAAGTTGATCCCAAGGTATCCTAGTCCCAAGCCATGTAGGCCTTTAAAGGGAACCACCAACACTTTGAATTGCACCCAGAAACACATTGGTAACCAATGAAGGTCACACAGAAGTGGTGTTACATCTGCTGTATATCCGGCATAAAGTTTTGTGCAGACCCTGGCAACTGTAATTTATTCAATAACCTGGGTTTAGCTCTATGGCATAGAGCCAATATCAAAGTAAGCCAACAATTCTTTATCTCCCTAATAAGTAATCCCTTAGAAAGTTTCAGGCTTGAGCCAGCTGTTAGATCGGCGCAGGAATGAAGACGTGACCAGCTCGTTACATGAGTAACTTTATTAACAGCAACAGTAGCAAGACTGCCGTGCGCTGCCGGAGCTCTCCTTATATTCGCTCCGGCAGACGCACCGCCCCCTGACAGGGATTCAAACTTTCCCGCCCGGTGGCTGGCAGCCAATCCGGGCGGATGTCCTTATAAGGACATAACACTCCTCCCCCCTAGTCCAAAGAAAAAAACGTTCAGTGTTCGTCAATAAACGTGACGTAGTCCTGCAGGTACGTAGGACGCCTAGGCACCCTACTTGACCTGCGCAGTCTCATTTCTCCCGTGTCCCCGCCCTGGACGGACGGGGTTCCTGTGGCTCCTGGATCCTTCCCCGGAACCGGGCTTGGTTCGGCTGGCGAGTGTGCGGGGTCACCCTCAGCGCCTCCGGCCGGACCGCAGACCTTGGATGGCTGGTTCTGGTGGTCTTCCTCTTGGCCTGTGGATCTTTCACCTCGGCGGTGCTGTTCGGTTCCGACCCGGGAAGAGCGTCTGAGTCTCGGTAAGACCCCGGCTGTCACTTGCTCCTCCTCGGTCTCCCGGTGGCTGCGGTTCTGCTGCGGCCCGGCCCGCTGTGGTCTGGAGGGTGGTTCGGGCCGGTGCCCTTGGGTCCGGTCTGCCCGCTGTGGGTGATGTTGGCTCGGGTAGCGGTGTTCGACCTTGCAGTGTTGGCGCAGGTCTCCCTGGCCCGGCAGGCGTTGGCCTTCCCCGTCGGGTTGGTGGTGGTCGACCTGGTCGGGGTGTCGTTGTGGGGATACCTCCTCGGGTCGGTGGAGGTCTCCCCTGCCGGGGTGGCGCAGGCCTCCCTGGCCGGGTTGTTGTCGGCTTTCCCTTCCCCCTAGTCCCTGGTCTACCGCCCGTTGGTGGTTGGGGTCGTCTGGGTTGGGATGTTGTTGTTGCCGGGTTGTTTCTTGTGTTGGGCGGGGGTCCCTCTCGCCGGGGAGTCGTGTGCCACCCTCGCCCATGTGCTGTGGTGTGCCCATCTGCGATGGTCCCCGGTCTACTCGCCTTGCGTTGAGGTCTCCCTGGTAGGGCTGCCGTGGGCTGCCTTCACTGGTAGGGTGCGGTGCTTCCCTTCTGGGCAGGTCCCGGTCTACCTGCGGGCTGGGTCGGGGGTCCCTGGGCCTGTTGTGCCGGGTGCCCACCTGGCCGGGTTGGTGTTGCCATCCCCCGTGCGGTTGGCCCCGGTCTACCTCGCTGCACTGCCGGCGTGACAGTGCCTGGTAGTGTGCTGGGCCGACCTCGTCGGGATGGCGTTGCTCTGCCTCGTAGGGGTGTGGTAGGCCTACCTCGTCTGGGTATGGTAGGTCTACCTCGCTGGGGTGTTGTAGGCCTACCCCGTCTGGGTGTTGTAGGCCTCCCTCGTCAGGCTGGTTTTCGTTTGCTCCCCCCCACCTTTTCCGGAGTTGGTCGATGTGACGTCTCACGACCTGTCCATCCTCCAACTCGACGGTGTAGGATTTGGGGCCGGTTGTGCTGGCAATCTTCCCTTTCAGCCACTTAGGAGAGCCGTTGAAATTCAGTGCGAAAACTGAATCTCCTTTGCTGAAAGCGCGAAGCGCCGGCTGGCGGTTGCGGTCACTTCCGGGCTGTATTGGAGGTGCAGCCGGTCCAAGGGTGACCTCAACCTTCTGCCCATGAGGAGTTCGGCTGGGCTCTTGTGGGTGGTGGCATGCGGCGTGATGTGCTGGGTGAGGAGGAAGTTGTCGATGCGTTCTTGCCAGTCTCCCGGGCCCATCTTGGTGAGGGCTTCTTTTGTGAGCCGGACCATCCGTTCCGCTTGTCCGTTTCCGGCCGGCCTGTACGGAGCGGAGAGGGCATGGCGGATGCCCAGTCCTGCCAGGAAAGACTCCATGGCCAGGGATGTGAGCTGGGGGCCGTTGTCCGAGACCAGCACGTCCGGTAGTCCGTGTGTGGCAAACAGGCGGCGCAGGGCTCGGATCGTCGCTTCTGTTGTGGTAGATGCCATGGGTATCACCTCGAGCCACTTGGAGAAGGCATCTACCACGATGAGGAGGTGTCGCCCCTGCATCGGGCCTGCGAAGTCGATGTGGACCCTCGACCAGGGGTTGCTGGGGGTCTCCCAGTTTGTGACTTCGGATTGCGGTGGCGCGGGGCGGACTTCTTGGCACGGGTCACATCTGGAGACCCATTGTTCGATGTCTCTGTCCAGTGAGGGCCACCAGACGTAACTCCGTGCCAGGGCCTTCATGCGTACGATGCCCGGGTGCCCGTTGTGCAGTGTCTCTAGCGTCCGCCGTTGCAGAGTGCTTGGAATCAGCACCCTGTCTCCCCATAGCAGACAGCCCTTTATGGTGGACAGCTCCGTCTGTTTCCTGGTGAACGGGCTGAACCTCTCTTCCGTCTGTTTCGATGGCCACCCCCTGAGGATCCAGGACCTTACTTGGCGGAGGGTGGGGTCTCTCTGGGTGTGTGCGGCCACATCTGCGGAGGAGACTGGACAGCTGGCGTCGTCATCTATGTGGAATAGATGGAGCGTGGGGGCTGGGTCTTCCACCGGGTTCTTCGATGGGCATCTACTGAGTGCGTCGGCGTTTCCTATGGCTGTGCCTGGCTGGTGCACGAGCCTATAGGAGTAGCCGGCCAGGAAGATGGCCCATCTCGTCATCCGCGGGGACATGAAGGTCGGGGTGGGTTGGTCGCCTGCGAGGAGTCCCAGGAGTGGCTTGTGATCGGTGACTATGGTGAAGCGTCTTCCATAGAGATATTCGTGGAAGCGCTTCACTCCTGCCACGATGGCCAGGGCTTCTTTGTCCAGCTGACTGTAGTTCCGTTCTGCTCCGGACATGGTCTTCGAGAAATATGCGATTGGGGCTTCGGTGCCATTGGGCAGTTCGTGGCTGAGGACTGCCCCCACCCCGTAGGGCGACGCATCACAGGTCAGCTTGATAGGGAGCGTCTCGCTGTATTGGATGAGGACGCTTTTGGACGTCAATAGTCCTTTGATGGCCCGGAACGCTGCTTCCTCTTCCTGGCCTCACTTCCAGGGCGCCGATTTCCCCAGCAGGCGGTGAAGTGGCTCAGCAACTGTGGCTTTCTGTTTTAGAAAGATTGCATAGAAGTTGAGCAACCCAAGGAATGCCTGAAGCTCCGTTTTGTTTTTTGGGCTTGGAGCTTCATGGATTGCTTCCACTTTTGATTTGGTGGGGTGGATGCCCGTGCTATCAATGAGATAGCCCAGGAACTCGACTTCCTGTACTCCTATGATGCACTTGTCCCGCCTGACTCTCAAGCCCTTGGCCTTGAACCGCTGCAGGACAAGCCTGAGCCTTTCAAGGAGTTGGGCTCTTGAGTCCCCGGAGATGAGCACATCGTCGAAGTAAGGCACCACCCCTGGAACGCCTTGGAGCAGGCGTTCCATCATGGATTGGAAAATGCTGGGGGCAGCGCTGACTCCAAATTGGAGGCGGTTGCATTTGAATGCCCCCCTGTGCGTGACAATTGTTTGTGCCTCCGCCGTTTTTTCATCCACTGGCAATTGCTGGTAAGCCTGGGCCAGGTCCAGTTTGGCGAATATTGAGCCAGATCCCAGGGAATGCAGCAGGTGTTGCACTACTGGGACTGGGTATGCGCTCTGTGCCAACGCCTTGTTGATGGTACAACGGTAGTCGGCGCAGATGCGCACAGACCCATCATGCTTCAGTGGGGTCACAATGGGGGTCTCCCATGAGGCATGATCGATCGGTTCCAGGACGCCCTGGGCGATCAGCTTATTCAGCTGTTCGTCTACTTTCGGCCACAGGGCGAATGGAACTCGGCGGGGCTTGAGCCTAATTGGGGTGACTCCCTTATCCAGATTGAAAGAGATTGGCCTCCCCACAAATTTCCCCAGCTTACCATCGAAGACTTCCTTGAATTCTTCGATGAGGTTGTCGAGTTCATCCCTGCCAATTTGGTTGATGCCTTCGATTGAAAGCCCCAGCGGCTTGAACCACTCCACTCCTAGCAGGTTCGGACGGCTGTCCTTTACGACGGTGATGGGGAGCTTGCCTTCGAACTGCTTGTAGGTGACTCAGATGTTGGCTCTTCCTAACACTCCGATGGGGTTTCCCCCAAAGTCGACGAGCTTGGAGTGTAGTGGCTTCAGCTCTCGCTTGGTGATGCTGGGTTGCAGGCGCTTCAACTGCTGCCAGTCCATGATGGAGTAGACCGAGCCGGAGTCTACCTCCATTTTGCAGGGTGCTCCCTCCACGTGGATGGTCACGTGGAACTTGGTGGCATTGTCTGATGTCGTGTGAGCGATGGTCGTCTGGTGGACCGCTCCGCTCCGGGGAAATTCGTCGTCTCTGCGTCTGGAAGGGCCAGAGGACCGTTTGGATGACCTCTGGTAATCCTTCCGATTCTCGCGGGGACGGTGGCTGGAGGGCTCTGGGGCTGGTTCCTCAGCTCTGCAAGCTTCGGCGATGTGACCCCTTCTGTTGCAGTGTCGGCAGGTCGCATCTCTCCACTTGCAGGTCGCTCTGGCATGGTCCCCTCTGCAGCTGGCGCAGCGCTCCCCCTTGTAGTTCCGTTGGGCGGTTTCCCGCCTTGGGGGTCTGGATACCTTGTGGACGGTGGATTCTCCCTCCGATTCGGATCCAGCTGTGGAATCCTCTGTTGACGATTGCGCTGTGGAGCAAATCTTGTGGACTCCCTTTGCTCTGCTTACTGCGGCGGCTGCTTTCTCCGAGATTTCGGATGCGGTGGCTTCCTCCACCACATCCTTGAGCACGAGCTTCTTCCTGCTCAGGAATTTCTTTTGGAGGCCCCTGTCCCTCATGCCGAAAACCACGCGGTCAGCGATGGCGTTGTCCACGTGGTCAAACTCACAGCTGGCTGTGATCTGGCATAGGGCGGCCACGAATTCTTTGATGGTCTCACCTTCCTTCTGATCCCTCTGGTGGAAGGTGAAACGGTTCGCCACTGGTGTTCCCGTTGGGGCGTAGTGGTCTTCCAGGATCTGCAGCAGGTCTGCCCATGGCACTTCCTCGATGTCTCGTGGTGCTACGTGATCGATTGCCATGTCGAGGACTTCGGAGCCGCAGTTGGCCAGGAAGATGCCCTTCTTCCGGTCATCGTCGGCGTCCCTGATGTTGTTGCCTCTCAGGTATTGCCGAAATTTGACCACATAGGATTTCCACTTGTCCTTCCCTGGGCGGAAAGGAGCAAGGGCTGGCAAAGTGACTTCAGCGGATGCCATGCCTTTGGAAATGCCTACTGTGGTTCCAGGTGCCGGAGTCTTGGTTTTGTTGGCTTGGTGCCACAAGGTTCGTTTCTTCTCTCTAGTCCTTCGTCGCCAGTGTTAGATCGGCGCAGGAATGAAGACGTGACCAGCTCGTTACATGAGTAACTTTATTAACAGCAACAGTAGCAAGACTGCCGTGCGCTGCCGGAGCTCTCCTTATATTCGCTCCGGCAGACGCACCGCCCCCTGACAGGGATTCAAACTTTCCCGCCCGGTGGCTGGCAGCCAATCCGGGCGGATGTCCTTATAAGGACATAACACCAGCAATGGCCAAATTTTTTCACAGATCATAGAAGCTGTGTAGATATGAATTAGGGGAGATCCCCAGCTAGGAGTGGGGGGGATGGGGAAACGGGACTGTTAGAGAAGAATGTCCATACTTTATTTTTCATTTGGCATCCAAGGCTATCCTTTTCCTTGTTTTCTGTTCCTGCTTTCTTGTCAGCCCCAGAGCCAATTTTTTTCCCTTCTCCGCTTGAGTTTTCTTATGCATGTGTTTACCTCTGTTAATACAACAGCTGTGGCTTTTCAGATGAAGCATGAAGAAATCAATTGCATTTCTGAAAAGAAAAAATCCCAGGCTATTTCCCTACTACAGTAGGTCCCATTCAGATGTATACAGAGTTTCTGATGAACCAATTGTGCAAATACAGTTGTCTCTTTAGGAACAAATAATCAGATTTGAGCATCAAGCTGTAAACAAAGGTAAGTCCTTCCATTTCTTACAGAGAATAATTTCACGTGGTGGGACTGGCTGTCCTTTTATTGTATATCCTGACTGCCAGTTTTCTAGTTCCCAGGATAAAATAGAAGTCACTCCCCCCACCTTTTTTTTTCCAAAACACATTTCAAGATTGTTTTTAAAAGTCCCCTAGGGCTTTAAAATACAATGCTAAATAATTGTTTGATCATCTAAAACAGCCAACATCTGGGGTTTGTTTTGTTTTGATGTCAAAACGGTCTTTGAATCCATGCTGGATTTGGAGCTGGGTGTGGGTATCCTTTCTGAGTTCTTCCCATATTGTCCACCATCCTTTAAAGAGGTAAGTCTGTATACATCCTTAATCTGGTATGAAGTTTTTATATTCCGCTTTTTGTTCACTCATTGAATGTTATGGATGTTACTATTGTATTGGAATAAAAACCGGTTGGGCAATTAATATTTTTGCCTCAAACTACTCTATGAACTTTTACCTGAAACATTTCAAACAGAAATTTCCCAGCCAACAGCACTCTTGTTTTAACCTCCCCACACGTATCTCATTTGGATCACATAAGTGGATTACACAACCTGAACTTGTTGCAAAATCCCACCCACATTATTTTAATAATTACAGGGTTGCTGAAGTTCCATACTTGACATTTAAGTTCTGAGTGATTGGCAGGAGAAAACAATGCTCGTCTAAAAGTAATGTGATTTTTGATAGCAGGGATCATTGTTGTGGATGAAGAAAACAGCCTTTTTTATTTTTAAAGAAAAGATGTTTCAAATCAGAGGATGTATATCATTATTGTCCTCTAAAATGAGCTTATGTGACATCTTTCTGAATAATAGCCCACGCTTAATATGAAAGCTGTCAAAAGATTGGCTGAAAGACTTCTGTTCAATTCCCCTGGGATTAATCATTTCTTATGCTCCCTTGCTCTCACACAGCTGTATAAAATATGACATTCATTCTCCCTAAATTTAATTTCCTCTCAAGTGGCTTTTGATTTGTTTCCCTTTGAAAGGAAAAATATGGTAAATTCACAGCTTCCTTTGTTATGGGATTGTTAGAACCAATTCATATTTGAGGGTTGAGGATAGGCTTGCTTCCAACTCATTGACACTGTAGACACCAAGGATACAAAGGCATGTAAAGACCATCCATACCTTGTATATTGCTCTGTCACCACTGCTTTAAGGTGTTTAAATTTAAACTAAATTTAAGGGAATTTCCTTAAGGGACAAGAGGAAGTGCCACCACCAAAGCAACAGTCAGATAAAAGGGGTTGAGTCTAGGGGAAAAATGTAATGTGAGCAAATATTTCACACAAGCTCTTTCCTAGATATCATGAGGATAAAGCAGAGCGAACACATTCAGACTTGCCAGATTCTATTACTACAGCTTTACAATAAAAGTAGTATTGAACTATTGGCATTGGTTTCCTAGCCTGATTTGCTTTGAAGGACTGACATGCATGGAAGTTTCTGACTAGCTAAGATTGGCTCTGAACTATAATTAAGCATTCTGTTTTCAACGGTCTCATCTCAGTGGAGTTTGCCAAGGACAAGGAGTATAAGTCTATCCTGTAGTCAGAATGCTTCACCTATTCTTGGCAAGAATCAGAGCTCAGGATTAAGAATTATAATATAAATATAAACTAATAAGATTATTTTAGTGATGAGATTATGGAGCATTTGTTTTCTAAGGTTTTTGAATTGAAATGAGAAAGATCATCCTACACTACATATGTCTCCCCCTAAGCCCAGAACAAAACAAAACATAACCCAAATATCACTATATTTTTTCATACATTGCCTTTTATTCTTCAATATAGGTTAATGGATGGTGCTTTCATCAGGACCAATGAAAACAGCATTTCTTTAGAACTCTTTATTGTGCATAATGTTACATAAATAAGAATGTTTAATCCTAGTTTAGGTCAAATATATAAACTGTAACATTTCAGAGTCAAAATTAGTCCCAAGAGGAAAATTATGCACTGGAAAAGGAAGACTAAGTGTTAGGCGCCAATTGTAAGAGTTAAATGTTTATTTTTCTGGTCCTGAAACATTTTAAAAAAATGATTGCAAGGATATTCAGTCTGGAGCTTTCCCAGGCTTGTAAAAAATGTGGAAGTCTATTTTTATACAGGTGGACATCTATGGCTGGTATCAGCATCTGCCAACATTTAGACTGTTACTATTGCCTGAGCTCCCCAGTACAACTTCCTGGTGATGACAGTTATGCCTCTTGTGCTTGCCTACAGCTTTGGCACCTAGATCTATGGATGGGGACTTTAAATTTTGCACAATAACCCAGGTGATGTAGAAAGGTCTTAAATGGCATTCTTTCAAACACCATGGGCCATGGTGGCGGGAGGTATTTGAAAAAAAAAAGGTCTACTTTGCCCCCACCTATAGTACCGTATATAGTTCTGCAGTTTGTTCCTTCCAAATACTTTTATTCTCACTCAAGTTTAAGTTTCAGAATTATTTTTAATTGGTGGGAAAATGCAACTGGGAAGAAGAAAAAATCCAGCAGGAATTGATTTGTACTTTTCTGCATGCTTTTGCTGTATTTTCTTACAGTATTTAAAGCTAAGCCCACTAACCTAGATAACCTGCAAATAACACATTTTAAATACATGGATCTGCCTGCTTTATATTTAATTGGTCCCTGTAATACATCTTGTTCATTCTCTTACTGGTATCAGAGTTAAACCACTCCTGCCGAGCTCAGTGGAAGCCCCAGGAAAACCCCACAGCTTCTGCCAAAACAGAAAACAGATTCCAACTGATTCTGCAGCCAGAAGTCCTTTTAAAGTCCAGCCAGAAAAGAAGTACTCACATGCAATTAACACTGATGTATTTTGATATTTGGTGAACATATTTGCAAGGGTACAAAAATAGCCTTATTATGAAATATAAAATTAAACTTCTCAAATCATTATGTGCTTTTAACAAGCAAATCTGGTTCTCAGATTTATAGCCTGATCCAAGATAACTCACTGTAATTAGGAAAAGGGAAAAAGAGAAAAAGGAAGACAGTTCTGTCCAAAGAAGATATAATGAAAACATGGCACACACTGAAAATTGCAATAGGGGATGGGAATTAGATGCTGAGGAAAATAAGAGAGAAGAAAGTGGAAGGATAAGAGTGAATATAGACGGCAAAAGCTGATTAGCGAAATTCCAATTATTTCAAAGCAACTTTGCATTTGCATGTGCCTAATTCAGTGTTTCTCAAACTTGGCAGCTTTAAGATGTGTGGAGTTGAACTTCCAGAATCCCCCAGTTGGCATGCTTGCTAATATATGCAATTAGAGTGGAGAATATGCCTGAAGAGCTGCATCACGACATACCTGGCAGAAATATTGTACCTCAGTGGAAAGGCTCTTACTTTGTATTTGAAATATAATTTCATTTTTCATAAAGTAAGATTATGAAATATAGAGAAGCTAGATCTCCTGTACAATATACATTCTAATGCAAGAGCCTAACTGGAATCCCTAAAAGATTAAGATCCAGATAGATATAAGTCCTAGTATTTCTTTTCCTGCATGAGGGAACTACGTTATGTTGGTGGATCACAAGGCAGGTTGGGCTGACACAGCAAAAATAGTAGTACCAGCCATGATTGCTTATACCTATGTCATATATTTCCAGAACCTGCCTAAATTCCTACCTTTTGATGGTGCTCAGCTTGCCCACTTTGAAGTTCCCAAAGAAGAGTAGAGAAAATGGTGTTCTTGAAAAGGCAGAATCAAGTATCAATGTACAAATTTGATTGATGACCTCAAGTCATCAATGTTGGTTCCTCAAAACACAGTGCATTACATACAGAAAATCTAGATGTGTTGGTGTCATCTTCCAAGAGGGATCTTTTTGGCATGAAAAGTGTTATGTGGATTTCCCTTCCCACATGCTGCAAGATGAACAACAATAGTCTTAACAATCCACCCCTTTTCTCTCAGTGAAATCAGCTCGTATAATTCTTCCAGCTTGGGTAGTTCATCATATCACCTCCTCAGAAGAAGTCTTCTAAAAATTGATGGATCAAATATTGTATTATTCAATATTTGCATTCTAAGTGTGACAGTATTTTTTGTTACATACTGTGTTTTCTTCATATCTTCCTCCTATGAACTGAAATAATTCCTAGCTTCTGGGACAAATCCTTAGCTTAAAGAAAAATGCATCTCTTTGACAAGTCTAAAAGCAGCAGTTACTTAAGAGAACTGATTTAGCATAAATGTATGCGTCCACGGAAAGGATCTGCACAATTTGTTGTGAACTAAATTATGTTTATCCATAGTTCTCTGGTTGTTTAAAAATGGTTCTACGCAGGTCCATTGTATTTAGGTTTAGGTCTCGAAAAGGTTTAAAATCTTGCCTAGGAGATATAGGTAGAATGTCCTGTTCAATGTATTTTAGCCAACATATCTGGGTCATTCCATGTCAAGTGGTCTGATTTCAGAAAAAAGCCCAGCTCAACCCTCATGGATTTCGATGAAATTTGGTGTGAACATGGACACATGTCCCCAATGAACATTGGTAAAGTGTTACATTTGCCGATGCAATACTTGTGGATAGTTAGTCATTTGTGTGACCCCATACCGCAGCCTTCTACAGTATGATTCTAAGATTTCAGCAACTTTGAGACATAATATCTCTGCAATATTTTGTTGAGAAAAACAAAACTTGGCCATCTTGTACAACTTGTTGTGCTCTATTAAACAAAATAATAAAAACATTCCCATGAGCGATCGCCATCTAGATAATTTCAAGCAAAGATAGCCAAAAATGACCTAGGTGCGAAAAAAGTGTAAAGTTTGGCTTTTTATATCTCTGGAAGGAAAGGTATGAGAAACATGAAACTTTGCGCGTAATAACTTAGCAACATAAGGTTTTTAATATAAAATTTCATTCTCCTACTGCTTTCCAATAGTTCACAAATTGTGTGTAAAGGTGACGGTTTTTGTAAAAATGCCAAAAATAGAGTATTTTCAGCCCAATTTTACAAAAAAAGTCATTCTGGAAACTTTGTTAAATCATTCTTATTAGAAAGATCATGTTTCAAACCCTCTAAAAAAGTAGGGTTGGTGTTTCATCTCTGATGTATAAAGTCCTAAAAATAGGGACAAAGTTGAAAGTGTTGCTGTGGCAGCTTCACATGCATTCTATTATTGTTTCGTCTTGTTTATTTTATATAGACATCATTTCTACTATTATATTGCATTGGTTCATGGTGACATTGTCACTACCAGTTCAGGCACTTAACCCAGCAACCTCATCGCTATAGGGGGCATGCCTGATAGCTATGCAATACCAGCCAGATCCTGGTTCAGGATCCCAAGCCTGTAGTTTGGTTTCTTCCTTGAGGTTCCAAAGCCTTGTGTGGGTAGTTCTCCAGTTCCCAAGCCAGCAATTGGGGAGCTTATCCTAGGTTCCCAAGCCTAAAGTGGGTGTCTTATATGTTTCCAAGCCGAAGTCTATACTGTTCATATGAACTGCCAAATTCCAATGATTGCCTAATTATTATTAAATTTACGTTCTTTAGCATCACTTCTGGGAATTGATACTGTTGACCTGACAATGTAACTGAAGGTGCTGGAACCCCGCGAATAAGATGTGGTTCTGGAACCTGACAAACATCTTGTCTTTCAGGCCAATAAAATGGATGAGCAGGGCCTTGCGGATGCATAAATGTTAACCAACGCATCATTTTGTTTGATCGAAATTTCCACGATTTTGCCTACCCACCATTTTTTGTCATAAATGCAGGCAACATAACAACTGAGAAATATGTCAATCAATTTTAAATTCGGATCGACGGTATTGGACATTTTGGCCACAAAGTTAATTGTGTCATTTGAAACTTTGCTGACAGAAATCGAATTTGAATCAACTGCCACAAACTGGTGATGATCTCTTGAGCCAGCTATTGTGCTGCTGACTTTCCATCTTTCTTCTTGCAGTATCCTGCTTTCTTCGATTTCTTCCTTTGGAACGTATATATATTTAAGTCCGGGAATGTTTCTCTCGCAAAAGTTGAACAGATCTGTCGGCGTCAGTATTTGGTCAGTTGATGGTCGCTGGAGGCTGGCTTGAGCAGCCAATCATTTAGTCATGCCACCAACTCCATCGCATAGTGATTTGGTGAAACAAAATCAAATGGTGAAACATACACGGACTTAAATATATATATATTCCAAAGGAAAAAATTGAAGAAAGCAGGATGATGCAAGAAGAAAGATGGAAAGTTAGCAGTATAATAGATCATCACCAGTTTGTGGGAGCGCCCACGCGCCCACGCGCCCACGAGTAAACCGGTAGTGGCCTTGGTGTACAGTCATGCTGGCCAAACCATGGAAGGTGTTGTGTCCTTATAAGGACACCCGCCGGGGATTGGCTAATCCACCGGCGGGAAATTTGAAATGCTGTCTCTGGGCGGCGCAACTTGCCGGAGTGCATAAAAGGAGAGCTCCAGCAGTGCAGCTGCCAGTCTAGTTCTGTACTAAATAAAGTGCTGAATGGACCAATGCTGGTCGCATCTGTTTTCCCTGCGCCTGATCTAACAGAAAACGTCATCTGAAAATGCAGGCTCTCTTGGCTAAGAAAGAGAGATAAGCACCAACCCCTAGAATCGGACACACTTGGACAGAGGAAACCTTTACCTTTATCTTTAATTAGAAAGCATTTAACCTTGAAAGAAGAACTCAGTGAAAATTACATAAACACTGAGTATTTACCCAATATCAGCAGTTAATACCTGCTGAGATTTCCGTGGCACACCTAAAATAAAACTGTTGTTAGCCAACTTATCTGTCAAAAGAGGCATCTGTGGTGCTCAGTGAGATAATACTGCTACTACTTTTAACAATTAATGGCAGAGCTGAAATTTCAGTGAGGAAATTCCTGTTTTATAGCTCAAATTCCAACAGGATAATCCTCAAAAGTAAATGCCACTGAGTATAATGGTGTGAACCCTCTAGATAAGTGGACCAGGTTCGCAGCCTTAAACCTTAAGCTACACTTCAACTTTTGTACCTATATCAGCACACTGGATTGTTTCCATGCATCGATATGTTTTCTTAAATCAGAATGATTAATTTCCATTAATCTTACTGAAGTTAATTGGTCTTTGACTTGCATATACAAATCAGTTTAGCATTGAAGTGTAACTCCATGTGTAATCCAGAAGTCTTATAATCAATTGAAGAAATGCCATTCAGTTGAACTGTATGTGGATGTCCTTAAACATAAATTAACGGGTTTCAAAAGTTTTCTACCCCTCCCCTACCCCTCCCCTATCCCTGCCTCCAGCTTCTCTAAAAAGTGTTTGAAAGAAATAACCAGATCACTTTGTACTTGAAAAAGATTCCAGAGGGCTTTTTTCTTTCTCTCTTCAGAATGAGGACATTAAACAATGTTTCTTTGAAAATTATATATATATTTTAAAATAGCACTTTGTAGTGTAGAAAGCCCTGTAACACTTATAGCATGTATTCTCTAAGTAGCTCTGTTACTTGCGGCAAATGAAGGAGCCCAAGGCCACCTAGGTTTACTTCACGATTTAGCAAGGATTTGGATGTAATGGAATTTATTTTTGTAGGAAACCACAAGAATTTCAAGATCATCTCTCTCTCTCTCTCTCTCTCTCTCTCTCTCTCTCTCTCTCTCTCTCTCTCTCTCTCTGTGTGTGTGTGTGTGTGTGTGTGTGTATGCATCTATGTGTTATAAGATGAACATTATGCATTTAATCTCAGGCTTCAAAAGGATCTCAAACCAATGGTTACACAATTCATTTTGTTGTGAAGATGTAAACTACGCACAGTGTTAGGGAAAAAAAGCAGCAATCATTTGTTTATATATCTTCATGAATCAATTATCACAATAATACTAGGCATGGAAAAACATTTGGACAACCAATTGCACATTTGTCAATTCTATAAATACAGAATCCATTTCTATGTCTCGCCATGAACTGCAGAAAAAAAATAACAATTGAGCTAGGGGTGTTCAGTTTTTAGCCTCAGGCCACAGCAGCTTCTTCAAACACTTGGATAGTCCCATATCTTTTTCAAAAGTGGCTTCTGGATTACAATTTTTAATATGACAGGAAGATAAAGAAACATAATGTGAATGATATTATTTGCATTTAATGTAGTATGGCTCAGTGGTGAAATCCAAATATTTTTACTATCGGTTCTGTGGGCATGGCTTGGTGGGCATGGTGTGGCTTGGTGAGCATGCCTTGATGGGCATGGCAGGGAAAGAATACTGCAAAATCTCCATTCCCACCATATCCCCACCATATTCCAAGGGAAGGATATTGCAAAATCCCCATTCTCTCCCCTCTCCTGGGGGAATGATATTGCAAAATCTCCATTCCCACCCCACTCTGGGGCCAGCCAGAGGTGGTATTTGCCGGTTCTCCGAACTACTCAAAATTTCTGCTACCGGTTCTCTGGACTGCTCAAAATTTCCACTACTGGTTCTCCAGAACCTGTCAGAACCTGCTGGATTTCACCCCTGGTATGGCTGTCTTACTGTTATCCTTCTTATCTTTTATACTATCTTCTCCTATTGGTATTTTATGATTATATTACTTTCTTGTTTGTATGTACACTGAGATCTTATGCACCGGAGACAAATTCCTTGTGTGTACAATCACACTTGGCCAATAAAGTATTTTATTTTATTTAAATTATTTAAATATTTTAAATTATCATCATTTCCATATTCAAATTCCATTCATTTTTGGAATGCATCCTTCAGCATGTCATTCAAAGCACTTGGCCTAAAAAAAGATTATATGCCCTCCCTCAAGTTAAATGAAAATGGCATCCTTCCAATTTCACTCTATTCTGCACTCTTTGACCTTTTCAGCCCTGCCACAATCTTGTGATTTATGAAGTTAAAAATCATAAACTTACAAATGTAGAAGTAATATTTTAGGGTAGACTATCTCATCCAACACCCAATGTAGGGGATTCAGAGTGAGAACATCTTCAGAAGATGACTGTTCAGATTTTGGCTGATTCCCAGAACTGGTACCAGTAGTGAACTACTCTTACCATTAGAGTCATTTTTCCCAATGTTCTACCAAAATTAACTCTTATTGATGGAGAAGAAATCCATGTATGCAGACTTGTGCAGACACACATATTGCTGCATTTATTTCAGTTCCTATACCTACCCACCTCTGTATTTCCAGTGCTCCTCATTACCATATTTCTGCTAATTCCTTTAGATACATTCCAAATTACAAGGCCAAAGCTATATTATATTTTCCATTTTGTTGTGGTTGTTTTTTTTATACCCAACAATAACAAGAGGGAAAGAAGAAAGCATCATGTGGTCTAAAACACAGCAGGAGCCAATTGTTTCTCTGGCTTTCTCTAACTCATGCATTTAAACAAACAAAAGACTCATAAATCATCGCCAAGTGTGGTTGCCAAGACACCGCATACCCTCTGTTTGGCCTACTTGCCATGCTGAAAAGCAATGCCATCACAATCTCTGCACACACTGATGAAACCTTGCTATGGAGAAGCCTCTAGCCAGACAAACTCTGCTTGTGCTGATCCTCAAAATCTAATATTAAACAGACATTGATTTTATTGTTGCATTTCTCTCCATAAAGTTCTTGCTGAACCGTTACTGTTTATTAAGGAAAAAAATAATAAAAAGGATTTTGCTATTAAATGCTAACAAAGGCTGCTACTTATTTTATATCAGCAGTTTTCAATGGCAATGTGATTACTGTGCAATAAAGGCCAAAGACAACTTTTAAACACCAATATGAAAGGAATGCAGAACTTTTTGAAGCAATAAATCTCTGAAAACCTCCTCTAGTTTCTTTCCATTGTTTTCTTTGGCTCCTTTCCATGTCTTTGAATCATTTACTCTGACAGCTCCCACGTTGGCCATTTTTAAAGATTTTTTCTCTTTCTCTAATAAGTCTCAAATCTTTCACATGGCGTCTTTCAGGTACCATACACCTTAGCAGAATCAATATAGAGCTTCTTGTTGTAAATAAAAAGAGAGGCAAATGTAGTTTGTGTTACTATAAGTTGCCTGCTGCCCAATAAGATATACTTCCATCAGTATCTCCAAATAAGTTCCAAACTATCTGGAGGATACTAAATTAGAAAAAGGATCAATTGAACATTAACAGATTAAGAAATCAGAGCATCTAGATGGCATGCATTTGACCTTCAAGAAATGTGAAATTATGCTAACAAAAGATATGGTAGTATATCTAAGCCATGCTATGTATCTTGAGGCCTGATGAATGTAACATTGTTTTCTAAACAAAAAATCAGAGAAAACCAGCAAATTAGGAGCTTGTTGGCTTGATGTCTCTTGCAAGTAGAAAAAAAAAGCTCATTAAAATCAATTTGCTGAGTGAGCAACTGTAAGGCACAATTTGAGTAATAAGTTCAACCAAATCCATTGCTTCTTAACTTTAGCAACTTTAAGCTGTGTGGACTTCAACTCATAGAGTTCTCCAGCATGGAATTACATCCACACAGCTTAGAGTTGCTGAAGCTGAGAACACTGACATTGTCAATGGCCTCCTTATTAATGGGTCTGCCAGTACACAAGCAAAACAAATGAGGCAAAAGTCACTCTTTTTGAGAACCCAGAGTCCCTGCCTATTCTCTTAGGGAAAGTGCATGGTATCCCATGAGCCCATGTACCAAGTGAGTACTGATAAGGCTTGATTGAATCAATGGCCCTTCCTGATTGGCCAGACAACAGGAGGCATAGCTTGAGTACAATAAGTATTTGGGAAATGTGTTCTATGCTACTAGATCAGGAGTCAGCAAACTGCGGCTCTGGAGCCACATGTGGCTCTTTCACCCCTCTGCTGCAGCTCCCTGTCACTCAAAATATGCGTCATAACCGCCAATGTGCGACACCCGCTGGCACATAATTTATTGAGCTTTTCAACCCCCGGTAGGCCAACCATGGATAAATCCAAGAAAAGAAAAGTTTCAGAAGAAAACAGAATGTTTAATTCATCTACATATGCTAGTTTTGTGGCCGCTCAAGAAATAGTCAGGCACGGGAAGAGTTTTGTGGTTCCCGGTGTTTTCTTTTCTGTGGGAAATGGGTCCAAATGGCTCTTTGAGCATTTAAGTTTGCAGACCCCTGTACTAGACCTTAGTGGATTATTTTAGTCACACTATTGAAGGAGCATGGTGATCAAATTAATATTGGCTATTTGCTTTTGTTATGAATTCCTTATGCTACTATATATTTGTTAGTGATCAAACCAATATTTACTGTTTGATATGAAATACTGCTAGAAATCATTTGTTAGGAATTGAGCTTTGTTATTGGCTTTTGCTTATGTTATTGTATACTGTCAGAAGTTAGTTGTTAGGAATTAATTGTAGCTTAGTAAATTGTAGCCTTGATAATGGTTGACATTAGTGCAAAGCTTGTTATCTTGCTTCTGTGTCTTGCTTCTGTGTCTTTGCTTCAAAGCTAGGCATCTCCTTGAAAATATAAAAGAAATCGTTACCCAGGAATATCAGGCCCATAGATAAAGGAACCAGAGTAGGGAGCTCCCGGCCTCACAGATAGTACCACAACAGGGAGTTACCTGAAAGCATTCTGCTGAATAAACAATTTGGCTAGGGAGGGAACACCCCCCCTCCCAAGGATGCTCCATAGATAAGTGGGGCAGAGACAGGGGCCTGAACAAAGAAACCTTTGAAGATAAAGACCCACATTGTTAAGTTGGGTGAATGAGGACGCAGCAAGCCAGAGTAGTAAGTGACAACAGCTCTTTATTATAGGGTGAGACTCCAGCAACTGACCTGGGGAGCCAGCTCCCTTTATATACCTTGCAGCTGTGGTGGTCAGCCAATCAGCTGAGGGTCAGTTAATTCGAACTTCCCGCCAAACAAACCTATTTACATAACACTCCTCCCCTCCCAGAAGTCACTTGGGGTGTTATTTGCATACAAAGTCTCTCAGGTGACTAGGGCGTGTGCGAGTCCTAGCTGACCTGCGCAGTTCAGTTGGAGGGGCGGCGTTGAGCAGGTCGGAGGGACTTTCTGTTTCTCCCTGCTCCGCCAATGAGGCCTCCGGGACCTCCTCGTGGGCGGCGACTTCTCCTGCTGTTGGGACTACCTCGACGGGGCGGCGCTGGATACCAGAGTCCTCAGCTAAGTCCTCCGCTCTACTCAGGCTAGTGGTTTGTGCTTCTGGTTGGTAGTCGTGGTCGGAGATGGGGTCGTCTGGTGTGTCTTCGGTGTCTGTGGTTACTCTTTTTCTTAATTGGTCAATGTGCCTGCGCCAAACTCTCCCGTCCCCCATGTCTACCCTGTATGACTTGGGGCCTGTGATTTCTGTGATTGTTCCGGCCTCCCAGAGTGGGCCCTGTCCATAGTTTCTAGCGTGTACCGGTGTTCCTATGGTGAACTCTCTAAGTTTCCTCTCCCCCCCCTTGAAGACCTCTGGGGAGTAGTTGGGGTTTAGTCTGTCTAGTATTCCCCGGAGTTTCCGCCCCATTAGTAGTTCGGCCAGACTTCGGCCTGTGGCTGTACAGGGTGTGGAGTGCTGGGCTATTAAGAATTTGTCTACCCTTTCCTGCCAGTCTCCGGGGCTTAAGCGTGAGAGGGCCTCCTTTGCTGACCTCACAAATCTCTCCGCCTGTCCGTTACTAGCCGGGTGAAACGGGGCAGAAAGGACATGTCTGATCCCAAGTCCCGCTCCCTGAATTTCCTTAGGACCTCCCTCAGCCTTTCTCTTAGCTGCTGCTCATTGTCCGTGGTGATGAGCACGTCATCAAAATAGGGCACCACCCCGGGGATCCCTTGTAGAAGCCGCTCCATGGTACTTTGGAACAGTCCGGGGGCCACGCTTACTCCGAATTGCAAACGGGTGCACTTGAAGACCCCTCTGTGGGTTACGATAGTCTGTGCCTCTGCGGTAGTGCCATCTACTGGCAGCTGCTGGTACGCCTGTGCAAGATCGAGTTTTGTGAATATCTTGCCGGGGCCCAGGGAATGCAATAAGTGGTGAACGACTGGCACTGGATAGGCGCTCTGCTGCAGGGCCTTATTAATTGTGCATTTATAATCAGCGCATATGCGCACTGATCCGTCCGGCTTGACCGGTGTCACAATTGGGGTCTCCCATTTGGCGTGGTCGACTGGAATGAGCACCCCTTGTTTGATCAATTTATCCAGCTCAATGTCTATTTTGGGCTTCAGGGCAAATGGTACACGCCTGGGCTTTAAGCGGATGGGTGCGATGTTGGGGTCTAGATTAAATGAAATCGGGGTCCCCACATACTTGCCAAGCCTCTCGTCGAACACGTCCTGGAACTCCTGCATCAGGTCTTCCTTCAGGGTGCTTCGAACGTTCCTTACCCCGGTGAATCCCATGCCTAGGGCTCTAAACCAGTCCATGCCCAGTAGGCTGGGAAGGTTGTCTCTGACGATGGTGAGGGGCAGTTTCTCGGTAAACTCCCCGTACTGGACTTGGAACTCGCCTCTGCCTTCGACGGGTATGCGGTTCCCTTGGTAATCCTTCAGTCTGCGAAGCTGTGGCTGGAGCTGTCGCTTGTGTGCGCTGGGGATGACTCTCTTTAGGGTTTCCCAAGACATGATGGATATCGGCGATCCCGTGTCGATCTCCATCTGGCACTCCCGTCCCTCGATCTCGACCGTGGTGTAGGTCTTTTCTCCGGGCAAGGTGCAGGTCCGTGCGATGCGAATGGTGTAGGCCCCAGCGTCTTCAAATTTCGCGCCCTTCCGGTTTCCGCCATCCCTGTTGGGCCTTCGGTGTGGCGCTGTCTCGGATTGGGCCGTTTGGCCACGTGGTCTGTAGCTCTGGTGTGTTTTCGACCTACAGACTCTAGCGATGTGGCCCCTCTTCTCACAGGAACGGCAAACGGCATCCCTGAACTTACAGTTTTGTCGTGAGTGGGACCCTCCGCAGCTGGCGCATCCGTCTCTGGGCTCTCTGCGGGCTGTGCGGGGCTGCTCGGTGCGGTAGACCTCTTCTTCAGACTCCCCCTCGCTGGCGGTGCTTACGGCCTCTCGGTGCACAGGCGCCGTCTTCTGCGTTGTTCTGGTGAGGCGGGAGCTCTTTAGTTTCTCTGCGGCCTTTACTGACGACTCTTGCGCCCTGGCCTCGTCTAGCGCGATGTGTAGGGTCAGGTTTGACCTCGCAAGCAGTCTTCTCTGGAGCCGGCTATCTCTCACTCTGCAAATTAGTTGCTCTAGGAGCATCTCATCCAGGTCTCGGTACTCACATTGGGTTGCGGCCTTACGCAGGGCGGCGACGTACTCGCTGATCGATTCGCCCTCCTGCTGTAGCCGTTGCCTGAAGTCGTAGCGCTGGACGTACTTCGATGGCGTTGGCGCATAGTGGTCTTTCAGCAGGGTCTGCAGCGTCGACCAGGAGATGTTGTGGACCGAATTCGGCTCTGACAATGCCTCGGCTGTGTCGAAGACCCTTGGCCCGCAGTGACTCAGGAACAGGGCTTTCTTCCGAACGTCCGGTAGCCCTTGCATGTCGTTTGCCACCATGAAGCACTCGAACCGGGACATGTAGGATCCCCACTTCTCTTCCTTGGGGTCGAAAGGCGCTGGCGGGGTGTAGGCAGACATCGTTTCGGGATTCTCCTGTGTTCCGCTCGCTCGCCTGGCTGGATTCGGATGCGGTCTCGGGTCCCCTTCTCTGAACGTGGCTTCAGCTCCTTTGAGTGTGGCTTCAGCTCTCCTCTGCTTCTGGCCTCAAAATCCCACCTTCGTCACCAATGTTAAGTTGGGTGAATGAGGACGCAGCAAGCCAGAGTAGTAAGTGACAACAGCTCTTTATTATAGGGTGAGACTCCAGCAACTGACCTGGGGAGCCAGCTCCCTTTATATACCTTGCAGCTGTGGTGGTCAGCCAATCAGCTGAGGGTCAGTTAATTCGAACTTCCCGCCAAACAAACCTATTTATATAACACACATTGGTAACAAACCTTTGTCTTTGATTGGGTAAACTTTGTCTCTAACTGAGTAAAAATGTGTATAATACTCTGGGCCACTCTCGCAAAGGTGTGGCTATTTCTTACATGCTTTTGCCTGTGTGTTTTGGAAATATTTTCACACAGATTCTTTTTGCTTTGGCCAAAATAAAAGGCTGATACTTTTGCAAGCCTTGTATCGAGTCTCACTCTCTTTGGTGGCTCGGGAAACACTTGGGACCTTACACTATCATTCTTTTTTCTTGGAGTGTTGATTGGACTAGTTTGGAATGCAAAAATCTGGACAATCACTAGATGGCAGTCGGTAGTGCAGAAATTTATAACTCTTGGTCACCATCTAGTGAATGTTTGGAGATTTGAATATTGCCCCAGGTTTGACTAAGTTAAAATATTTGCACAAGATAAGTGATTGTTGAGGGTACTTTAGTTCAAAATGAACTTGGGCTGTTCTGAGTTCTGAGCACATTTTAAAATCTTCTTGCCAAGTGGCCTGACCTGGTCATCCTACTACAAATTAACTCACCATGAATTGATTATTATTGCCAAATATGCTGTCTTTTTGCAAA
Organism: Arizona elegans; assembly: GCA_022577455.1. NCBI lineage: Eukaryota > Metazoa > Chordata > Lepidosauria > Squamata > Colubridae > Arizona > Arizona elegans. The sequence goes on along the minus strand of JAKOOJ010000002.1, from coordinate 49,832,598 downwards.
AATCATACATACAGTAATGTTTGAACTTCCAGAGTACCACAGTTTCATTGATTTCAGGGGGTATAAACTAAGTATGATTAAATCTGAATCCACTCCAATTTTTTCATTGGCTGTCAGCCTTAATAACTAACCCTACTATGATGCATTTGGCCCTGTTTCAATATATTTTCTTTCAAAAATGTGTTACTTTTTCTTGCGGTCTTCTCAAAATGCTATATTGAAAAATATTCTAATAATAAATCAATTTCAATTGAATCGTGATTTAATTTTGCTGCATCATGCTTGTGATATTGCCTTTAAAGACTGTAAAGATGTTCATAGGAAAAACTTATCTCGGAAAAATTACATATTATCTAATGAAAGAACATTTTTTTTTACAGTCAATGTATCTTTTGACATTTTGGATCATGTGAACAGGAATACCACCTTGTCTCTCAGACTGTGATCATTGGGTAAAATAAATTGCTAATATATTCTGCTTCATTAAAAGGATGAGCCAAAACTGCCTTAAGTTCTTTGAAATAAGTATTTTTCTCTGACTCATGACTATTGGAGGAACATGTGAAATTATAGGAGAAAGCATTCCAGTAGTGTTGACCCCCAGGGATAGAGAGTCAACATCTGCAAGATAACAAGCATGGTATTGCAATTGAGGTCTTCTTCCTTGCACAAACATATAAAAAGAGCGGGGCTTCAATCATAATGCCATTGACTTTGACCTTCCCCTCTGGATGCCCACAGGGTTTTCTAATGGATACTTCTAACCAGGGGTGAAATTAAAATTTGTTACTACCAGTTCTGTGGGTGTGGCTTAGTGGGGGGGGGTTAATGTGACTGGGTAGGCGTGGCCAACTTTTTTTTTTTTTAACTTTTCAAAGCATTTTTTCTGCGAATGCGAATGCCTCTGCCGATCAGGAACACAGCTGGGATCATCAGAGCCTTTTCAAAACATTTTTAAACTTTGAAACTTTAGAAAAAGTGCAAAGAAGAACAGATGATTAAAAGCCTGGAGATTAAAACATATGAAGAATGGCTGCAGGATTTGGATTTGGCTAGTCTAGAGAAAAGAAAGACTAGTGGGGACATGATAGCAATATTCCAGTATTTGAGAGGCTGCCACAAAGATGAGATGGTCAATTTATTTTTAAAAGCACCAGAGAGCAGGACAAGAAACAATGGATGGAAACTAATCAAGGAAAGAAGCAACCTGGAATTGAGGAGAAACTTTCTAACAGTGAGGACAATTAACCAGTGGAGCTGCTTGCCTTCAGAAGTTGTGGGTGCTTCATCACTGGAGGTTTTTAAGAAGAGGCTGGACAATCACTTGTCTGAAATGGTATAGGATTTCCTGCTTGAGTAGTGGGCTATAATCTTTACTGTGCCTTAACTCTATGTATAAATATAATTTACCTTGTATATGTGTGCATATTCATATGTACACAGGTACAACAGATACACACACACCCCTTATCCCAATGGGAAGACATAAAAGATTGCTGTTTGGAGTGAAATACTTGCCAAAACATCTTAGTCTGGTCAGGAGTATCTTAAGCAGACTCATTTTACAGGATAGAATTAGCTTAAACAGGAAATTTGGATATGCCTTGTATCATACTTGCATTAGTTTAAAGGTTATTGGTTCAGACAAATGGAATTAAATTGCACGCTGATAAATATTAATGCTTGCTAATGCTAGAAGTATTTATATTCATTACCAACTGACCTTTTCACAATAATTTTGCGTTTTTGTTCTCTTTTTTCTTCTTGACTATGTATCTTGCTTTCCTCCCTCATAATCATTTTTGGATATTGCAAAAGAGGCTTCAGCAGCCGAGTGAACTCATTACTAACAAACCTGGATTCATATTTCATTTTAAGCTCCTCTGGCACTCATCACTGTTGAAGCAGTACTCAGAAACTGACATGCTTACTCTTCATATGTCCTTTTTCAACCAATCATTCTGTTAAAAAAAAAAATTAGGTTGCTAGGCCTGTACTTCTGGTTTAAGCAATTACAGATAGCATCAGGATGAAAATATATCCCCATTTCAACAAAGTCCCAATCCTACGTGAGCTTGCCTGCAAATATGTTCTGAGCAGTGACAGTCAAAATCATTGAGAGAACTGTTGGCAGGACACAGTCCAAGGCTCTAGGAATCATAGTTAGGGTATTAGTTAGATTCAGTGTGAGAATTTGGGAGGCAAAAGTGCATATTTTGAGATGAACATTCCAGAGTGTTTCTTGAACTAACAATGGCTCTTAAGTATAGCCTATGCCAGAAAATTTTCAGTCTTGCAAGACAGAAATTAGCTCATCAAAGTTGTCCAAAAGAAGAACAACCAGGAACATAAGCACCATCTGTATTGTGAGGTTACATTAAACAGAATCTTGGACACAGAAAGCATTTTTATTCTCCTCTCTTTTTAGTCTCTGGAAAACTAGGAAAAGTACCTTTTCCTCCACTTGTGGATTGAGCCACTTCTTACCAAATTGTTGCCTAGGCTGCAGATATTCCTCCAGTCTCCCAAATTCATTCTCAGATGCCATTACAGTTTAAAGATCTGGAGAGAGGTCATCCTGGAGAAGGTCCATCTGTGTGGTCTCCAAGAACCATCACCAACTTAATGACATATAATCAATCACTCGTTGGCGTTCTGGTTTTCGGTAAGGACTGGGGTAGATGGGAAGTGAAGGACAGAGGGAAGAAAATGCATTTCTTGCTTTTCTCCTATCCTTAATATAGCCGTAACAAATGAGGGCCAAAAAAAAAAAAAAAAAGGATGGAAAATAAATACAGTAGATGTTTTGGTACAGCACAGCATAAGGCAGGCATTTCTTCTAAATCAACAGTGGCAAATTATATTAGGTTCATCAGATTTAGACTGCAATGCTCCAGATGACTAGGAGATGGTAGTAAAGAGATATTAAAAACTCTTTGCTGCCACTTACTGGTCTTCTGAAGTTTTGCAACCCATGTGGCATGTGGCAACTTTGAAGTGCATATAAAGAGGGAAAATATTCTAGACATGGGCATGAACAATTTATATGATATTTAAATGTTAGGTTTCTGAGAATTTGTTTTTATTTATTTGTATCCTGCCTTTATTATTTATACAAATAACTCAAAGCAGAAAATATATCCGATATACCTTCCTTCTCCTATTTTCTCCACAATTATAACCTGTGAGGTACGGTGGTAAGAGAGAGAGGGAGGGAGGGGGGGACTGACCCAAGGTCATCCACCCAACTTTCATGAGTGAGGTGGGACTAGAACTCACAGTCCCACTTTCTAGCCTGGTGCCTTAACTACTAGACCACCATGATTATCCTGGATAATATTAATGCAAAATGCAAAAAGTATACTGATGCTAATTTCTCTCTTTCACAGAAAGCCATATGCATTAATTACTTCTGATAGTAAAATTCTTCTGAGAATAACTCACAGAGGATACAAAAAGAGGTAAAACAGATGGTGATTCATGGAACAAAGAGGAAAGTATTGGTCAAGAAAATTGCAGTAAGAAGGCGTAGCTGTTCCATAGCTCAGCTCACAAGCTATTTAACAGATATTTGATTTTTTTCAGTGTACTAAATGACTTTCCGAATTAAACTTCCAGAATCTTCAATAAAAGGACCAAATAAAAGTAATTTCTTCACTGGAAGTTGAAATGTTATGTTTATTGAAACTACACCAAGAACAGCTGGTACCATGTCCCCTCAGATTCATTAAAGACCCTGAACAGTTAGCAGAAAAATTGATTTTAGAGAATTAATATACTTATGGAGAAGTTTGGTTAAGTCTATTGGCTCCTATTGTTGCTTGAATTAATTGAAGGGGGCATGTAATTTCATTTGGAATATGCACATCTTTACTCATCCCTGAATGTCTTTTTTTAAAAAATATGTATGGGAACCAAATAACAATACATTCTGATAATTATATAAATTGATATAAATCCTGAAAAGCACACATTATTTATTTTGTTTACCTTCTGGAATATTACTCTGCTTTCCAAGGCAGAGTCCTCCCAAGTCAGCTCACAGAATTAAAGCAATGCCATTTGTAAAGACTGGGAGTTGAATTGTTGTTTTGTATTTAATAGTTCAATAGTTTTTGACACGTTGCAGATCCTAAAACCAAAACATCTGTAGAATCAATTTACAGTTAAATGTGGGAAAATGTACATTTTCTTCAGAGAAAACAAAAATCCACAGCTAGGAGACAATCTGATAAACCAGATTTCTAGGATGATTGCATGATTACAAACAGATGTAAATTAGAGCTCTAAAGGCAGCCATATCTGGTCTCCTGGAGGGGAAGAAGCTATGAATTTGGTAGGATGGTAGAAAAGCCAATGACTTTAAATTTATAATCCATATAATATCTTCTTTGATGTCTTTCCACTGGATTGTTGAGTCCATCATCCATATTAGGGTAACATAGCATCCTGGTGCAACAGTTTGTTCAAAATCCTCAGTCATCATCTGCCCCCATCAGTAATGAATATCCTCATATATATATAAAAGAAAAAAACAACCACCCGAGTGACATTATGATTATATTCCATATAGTTGTAATTGTGGCTTTCATCAGGATTATTAATTCCCATCATCCTAATGGGTAACAACCAGATCTTCTGCGTGCCCCAGCGTAGCTCTCTTGCCTTATAGCTCAAGATAATTATAATATATTTATCAATAAAAGAAAGAAATCCAAAATAGATAATTCAAATCCAACAATTTAAGGCTCTTTTCACATCCCAAAATTACGGCATTGCAGAGGTCTGTCACTCTCCTCAGGATAATATTAACCAATACTTCGCCTCCACTATCTTTTCATATATTCATTCATTTAAAAATAACTGGCTTCACTGTTGCTTAATTTAGAAATTTTTATTTTTGTGAGACCTATTTCTTTTTTTCTTTTCTTTTTGTGGGTTTGATCTCCATCCTGGTTTCCTTTCTACAAGTTGTATATCAACTGATCGGTTTTCATTCTGCTTTATAACTTGATCTTGTTGGTTTTGCTTTTGTGTCTCATATTTCTTTTTTATCAATTGTGTATCAGCTAATTGGTTTCCATACTTGTCTGTGACTTGATGAATCATCACGTTAGAGTCCGATGCCACTTCTCTCGTATTTGTAAATAATCCAGCTGAGGTGTCTAAAGAATCCAAAGGCGGTTTGTCCACAACGGCCTCTATAATTCGATGTTTTCCCTTTATTTCCAATTCCTTCTGCTTATCCTGTATTGTGCCTAAAGATGTTAAGTTCATTTTCAAGATTTTTTGATAAAATTCTTCCGCTTTTTCAACAGTATTTAGTTGGTATCTTTCTCCTTGATATCTCAATATTATACCAACTGGAGCGTCCCACCTGAATAGAATATTTCTTTTTTTTAGCTCAGTCACCAGAAAACCAAATTTCTTCCTTTCCAATAACATTTTAGGCGGGAGCTCTTTGTAAATCCAAATCTTTCTTCCAAACAATTGCAAAGTAGAATTAAAAGAATTTTGCACAATATTATTTCTTATATCTTTATCTGTAAAATAAATCACCACATCTCTAGGCAATTGCCTTTGCTTTGCAATCCAGGAATTTATTCTATAAACTCTGTCAATCCTACAAAATACTTCCTCAGGTTGAACCTTTAAGATCCCAGCCAGAATTTCAGAAGATATTTTCCTTAAATCATCTCTATCATTTTCCTGCAGTCCTCTGAGTCTAATTGCATATTCAGTAAAATTATATTGCATCATTAAAACTTCTCTTTCAATCCGTTGTTGTATGTTTTCTGCATTACAAGTCTTTTGATCAGCCTCCATTTTAGGTTTTTCTTCTGAGCTATTGTCTTGAGTGTTTGTCAAATCATTTTCAATTTTTTGTATTCTATTATCCAAATTGTCCTCGATTTCTTCCACTTTAGACTCTAATAAATTAGTATTTGCATCCAACTTGATCATAAATTCTGCAAAACCATTAGCCATTTTTATAATCTTTCGGTCCAAAATATCAAACTTTGATTGCACTAATTCTTTAATTTTCTGCTTAAATTTTTCAAAGTTCTGATTCACAATCTCATCCCTTCTTACAATCTCCTCCAAGAGAAATTCAATTATATTAAAATCAGTTTTCTGAGACTGGAGATTTAGAACTTGTTCACGTAATTTTTTAATGGGGGAATCCCCCCCCCACTGCTTGTTTGTCCGGCTTTGCAAACTTTAATGCCATATTTCCACACAGACAAACTATTTTTAAAAAAAGAAAAGAGAGGCAAAGAAGAAAAAAAAAACTTCTTTTCAACCAAGATCAATATCAGATCTCCAGGAAGAACAAAACACAAAAGTAGAGCTTTATCTTCAATTGTAGCCAGAAGTATTTATTTCGCTACTTTGTATCTTAATAGAAAATGGAAGGACTCTCCCTTTCAGCCCCTTCTCAAGCCTCGGCAGTCGCCATTTTTAAAAATTCTTTTTCTCCTTTTCCTTTTCCTTCTTCAATAATTGTTATAAAATAGATGAAATACTTGCGATTCAGGGTCACAGGTCCAGCTCATATCTTTTTTAATTGTTCTGTTAGTTTTTGTAGGCTTGATCTTGTCGCCTACCTCTGCATAAGCAGAGGTCTCCCAAAGCCCGGAGTGACGGCGAGGGAAATAGGGAGCCTCATCTGCTTCGTCCCCAAAAGTAAAAAAAAACTTTTGGGGCTAGGCAGAGAGCTCTACCTGCCCCCGCCGGCTCTATCTCCATTTCCACATGGAAATGGAGTTTTTTCGAGCCGCCTTTCAGTTGTAAAGGCGGCTCTTTACAGGCAATGGGGCGGCGATCCCAAGGGATCGTCTAGTGGCGGCAAGAAGCAAACCGGAAGTCCCTCTATTGGCTCCTATTGTTGCTTGAATTAATTGAAGGGGGCATGTAATTTCATTTGGAATATGCACATCTTTACTCATCCCTGAATGTCTTTTTTTAAAAAATATGTATGGGAACCAAATAACAATACATTCTGATAATTATATAAATTGATATAAATCCTGAAAAGCACACATTATTTATTTTGTTTACCTTCTGGAATATTACTCTGCTTTCCAAGGCAGAGTCCTCCCAAGTCAGCTCACAGAATTAAAGCAATGCCAGTTGTAAAGACTGGGAGTTGAATTGTTGTTTTGTATTTAATAGTTCAATAGTTTTTGACACGTTGCAGATCCTAAAACCAAAACATCTGTAGAATCAATTTACAGTTAAATGTGGGAAAATGTACATTTTCTTCAGAGAAAACAAAAATCCACAGCTAGGAGACAATCTGATAAACCAGATTTCTAGGATGATTGCATGATTACAAACAGATGTAAATTAGAGCTCTAAAGGCAGCCATATCTGGTCTCCTGGAGGGGAAGAAGCTATGAATTTGGTAGGATGGTAGAGAATATTGTATCACACCAGTTGAGTCATAAGGGGGTGTAGTCTACCATGCAGTGCCAATTGCATGATTGTCTCCAAGACCTAGGGAATGATGGTTTTGCTCTGCAACCAGTGTCTAATGAAAAATACCAGATATTATACCAATATTGGTATAATGTTCCAAACAAATGATTTCCACATTCATTAGCAACAAATTGAAATGCTTGAACTACGGTTTGTTCAAAAGCAGGGCTTATAGAGAAGAGTGCAATAATTCAGACTGGATACTAATGGAAGATAAATAATAGTGATAGATTTGCTTTTCACAAGTAAAGTCTTACATGCTGAACTAACTGATGTTTTTCAAAAATTCTGAATCTGGAAAAACTCCCAGTCAACATGATGTACATTGGTATCTATCAAATATTGTCTGATACACAGAACATCTGACTTTTCTGCTTTCAGGGAGCTGCCAAACTAGCTTAAACCATTTAATTAAGAAAATAAACAATATTAATAATTAAAATTGTTATAAATATTTTATTCTTTCTTTATGCAATAAGAAATAATGATTGATGAGCTCTGTCTTTGTCTTCAGTGTAAGAGGGAAATGGCTGTGCACATTATATTGAAAAGGAAGCTTTACTATTGTGCTGAGAATTCACTATAATATGTTGTATTAAGCATTCATAATAGCTTCAAATGACATAAACTTTGGCTCTGCTTTCCCTTGAGCAACATTAGGAACTATGCAATAGGGAAACAGTTCTGTATTTTAGAATGTCATCTATTTTAAGAGGCTTCAGAATAAATATGTGATATTAAAAAGTACATTTTGAAAGTACATTTGGCTATATCAAAGTTCGGTTTCCCACTCTTTTAAAATTGTTTGACTTAGCAATTAATAGTAGATATTTAAATTTATTTCTAGCAGAAATATCAATTAATGGGTGCTAACTAAGCGCTTGAGAAGGGAGCATCTAAAGCAGGGATTCCCAAAAGTCATGGTATCTTGATCTAATAAAATTATACATTAAGTTGCATGATACACCACCACCACTATCACACCACCCCATTATAGAAATACTAGATGCCATATTGGAAGTCACCAGCTGGCACAGTCCTAGTAAATTTATGAGAATCCCTTTCTCAAAGGAAGAATTTATAGGGCAGACATATTCACAGAGAAAAATTCAGGGAAACTCCAATTTTCTATTTTGTGTTAATTTAAATTTGCATATAAATTGATCTTCCCAGTAATGGTGTACATGTGACATATGGTACTTGTAGGATCCTTGCTTTTACAAAAGGCATGACCAAAACTGCAATCCCAATCTCCCCATCTCTGTGGGATTCAAGAAGTTCAAAATTACAAAAGAGAAAGTTTTGCTATCAAAGGGGCAAGACAGATGGAAGAAAAACAGCTTGACTATCCATTAGGGACAGTAACGTGACAGAGGGACCAAGGCAGGAGTGGATAAAAATGTTTATGCAGGGATAAAAACATATAATACCTTCATAATGGAAGGCATGATAATGGTGATAACAATAGTAATAAATATTAATTAAATTATATGTACATAATAAATAATGATGAAAAAATATGGATCATTGAGATAAAACCATGCAGATTAATTTACTAATTGGTGCATCTAGTGCATATTCCTCAAAACTAATGGAGGGGAGACATTTTGTGTCATCACTATAATTACTTCCACCACCCCTTGCTCCCTTACCCAAGTTCCCTTGTTATATTTGTATTCTGTGCATTTTTATCCTCCTTTCTGGAAATTAGTGGCAGAGAGATGACTCTGTCAAAGAAAAACCAAGCAAGCATAATCCCAGTGCCTCTTGCTCTAAGGTTTGAGTTTTATCACAGAGTCATCAGGATGCTGCCAGAATTTGTTCCTCTGAGCAACTTGGGTTTGTAAGATGTGACTATGTATAGTTTTGTCCTTGGATTCGGTATGTTTTAGCCTCTCCACCAATTTTTTTCCTGAGAAACATTGCTGATCTCTGCAGGTGCAGGTAGAGAGATGGAGAAGAATAAAGTATATTTGAATCCCTGGCAGTTGTGTCAGCTTAAAATTTGTTTACAACCCCTGCATATTTAATACACCATAGGAGACACAGTCATTTTGTGGAAATGTAGAGCTGTTCTTGACAATGAATATATTTTTGAGTAAACCTTCCCCCCCTCCCCCTCCCCAATTCTGGGTTACTTTCTAAATGGTATTTTAACTGCTTTTTCTCCTGTTGTGGTTCCTATCTCTACCGTACAATTTCATATGAATTAAATGAAAAAAACTGCCCTTTGCTCTGGAAGTTGTTTAAAGAGTATAATATGTAAGGAATATTGTATGTACTGTATATTTTAGATACTACAAAGTCAATATAAAGAAAGAAAAAAAGCACATAAAGCCTGACTTCAGGATGTTTTCCCCCCAACTATTTTACCAGGAGTGCATTTTTTTTCTGCTCCATATCACATTGCTCTGTGCATTTCTGCTCTCTCCATTTTGGACTGTCACTGGTGTCTTTATCCTGTAGTTTTCAGAGTTATCCTGCTGCCAGAAGCAGACTGACAGACAGAATTCTGAACGTCATCACATACATTTCTTTCCAACTTTCCATTAGGTTGGAAAGAATAATAAGCTTAGGAAAGCATCTTGAGCATTGCTTTGGGCATTTTTTCTTTAATAAAATTTCTGCTTTAGAGCAGCCCACTCTAGGGGGCTTAGAAAAGAATTATTTCTTAAATGATATTGACCTGTCCCATGGGAATCTAACCTATTTTCAAACTGATTTCTTTTGGTTACTTTCTCCTCCCCCTCCCCATTTGATTGCATTTAATTTCAGTTTTGGAGGGTTATCCCACTGACAGATAGAGGCCTGAACCTTACAGATATTTTTTGCAATCTCCAATGGAAAGAGGTGTTGCACTACAAGTTCTGCCCTTATTGTTCATGCATCTTCATAATGAAGGGTAGATGTGTTTGATGAGGAAACACTATTTTCAGTATTCTTTCCCCATCTTGCACTCTCCCAATGTTGCAGCATATTGTTGTACAGTACATGAAGTGCTTTTCCAAACTTCTTATATAGTTTATCTATTTAACACATTAAAGCATAAATGAACTGTTCCTTTTTCTGCTCTGAATGAAATACGATGTATCTTGGGGTTAGGTGATGTATGACATTGTACCTTGCGAATTGAACAACAATATCCACTGAAATAATGGAAATTCTTACAATATTTGATGTTTCGGTTCAACTGCAAAAATCCAGGGATCTTTTCAAGAGTTATCTTTTTAGAATAAAACAATTGGTAGTCTAATAGAGCTAATGACAAAGCATTGCTGAAAATTGAACAGTCCTTTGCTACTTAAAATAAGCCTGCCTACCTAATAAGCAGTATTCTTTAAATATCATTCTTCTTCCAGGAAAGGTAAAGTAATGATGACTGAACTATTCTTTAAAACAGCATGTAGGCCCTAATAGGGGAACCCTAGCAGAAAATATAAAGTGCAGTACCTTTTTCCAGGTCGTCAGATACTGGGTTTTCTGAGAGCCTTTTTATTAGGCTGGGGAAAAATGGCCAATGGATGAAAGCTGTCTCTCTCACACACACACCCCATACCCACACTTTTTCTAATTACCAAGGCAGAAAGAGTGGGGTGATTTCTATTTTATTTAATAATTGAATTGAATAAAGTACCCAAATCTACCACATACTCGCCTTTTTAATTATATTTGATATAGCATTGACGGTCCGTTTTTCTAGGATTAATGGATCAAATGCATTCCAGCTGACATTGTTTGGAGATGTGCCCACATGTTTTCAATTATTGTAGTGCACTGACTTCCTCCCTCCACATTCTGAAATTTATTGGTCATCGTATTCTTAAATATCTCAGCAACAGATATTGACATTAGTCCAATAAACTGTACATTTAATCAGATAAGTTTTTATCAATAGGGCAAAACATGGTATCTAGATACAGTATAGTATAGCAATGCATAGCACAGTAAAGGTAACACATGCCCTCCAGCATAATCCTACTCAAAATAAAGGGCAACTAAATTGAATGGAATTCTCATAATAAATGTACAGATTTTAAGCTTAAAAACTAATTACCAAATTCAACTTGGAACATGATTAAATTAAGATTCCACTGCAGAGTCTATATAAGTAAGAAAAAAAGTCATTTCTCCAGAAGCCTACTTTTAATACAACATTTGTTATTATTATTATTTTAGCATTTTGGAACATACTGCATTAGAAACATGAACTTCCTAGATCTGTTTCAAAATAGGGGGAAATAGTTGTGAATTTCAGCTGTAATATTAAGAAGAAAATCTCTAGATTTTTAAAAAAATCCAGGCTCTTAACATTTCTTTTGAGTTTAGGAAAGGGTACTTTATTGCTGATTTGGAATAGTGAACTGAATCCATAGAGAGGGGATTTTGAGACATGACCTTCAATAGCAGTCATCGATCATAAACCAAGTTGGGACCATTTCTCTGCATGTGATGCAGACCAGAAGAAGGTTCAATATCACTCCTGTTTTATAGCAAATCAATTTTTCTTTGTTTGTTGTCAGCTTTTCAATTCCATGTGCATGTTTTTAAAATGTTACAAATACAATGCAGGAGATTTGTTGGGCAGTGATATTAAACTATTATGATTTCTGTTCATCTGCCTAAAACATGCAGAGGGCCTTCTCTGTGGCTGCCCCAGCTCTCTGGAACCAGTTACCTCCTGAGGTCTGGACCATCCCCACTCTATTGGCCTTCCGAAAAGCGGTGAAGAGCTGGCTTTTCCGGCAGGCTTGGGGCTGTTGATCTCACTTTGCGATCTGACGAGATCCGGCCATGAATGGTGTGAATGGGTTTTAATGTCTTTAATGTTTTTAATTTTTAAGTGTTTTTATAGTGATTTTTTGAGTGTATTGTGAGCTGCCCTGGGTCTTCGGAGAGGGGCGGCATATAAATTGAATAAATAAATAAATAAATAAATAAAATCAGGATGACCTCTGGAATCACTGTATGCTTTTAAATTTCTACCACAAGAGATCAGCATTATAACAGGCAAAGTGTCCTTATGCTTCATTTCTGTTTTTGTATTTGTATTCATAACTTTTAAGAGATTCTGTGGAAAACACCTCTATCAGAAAATTTAGAGGAACATTCAAAAGCAGCTTGATGAGCCCAACCAAATGGGTGATTCATATAGCCAAAATACTTTTTGGACCATCTCTTAAGAGTTGTATCTTTTCTGAACTATTCTTTTCCAGAGAAAGATTCAGAGTTACCTGAATGGGATGTATGGAAGGTCAGCATTTAATATATAACTGACTTAAAATCATGTCATTGAAATGATCTGCTATATCTGATTGGAAGGTCTCTATTAATTAAACTAAATGATTTTAATAATAATAATAATAATAAAATGCAGCAAAATCGCACAAACTGATTACAAAGCTAGACATGATGGAGTTGTTAAATTAATCCACTGGTCATTATGTAAAAAATACGATTTACCTGTATCCAAAAAGTCATGGGAACATAAAGTGGAAAAAGTTATAGAAAATGAGAAGGTGAAGATTTTGTGGAACTTTCGAATACAGACGGATCGTCACTTGGAACACAACACGCCAGATATCACAGATGTTGAAAACCGAAACGTATAATTTATTGACATTGCGGTACCAGGATGAAGAGACGAAGAAAAAGAACTGGAAAAAATCATGAAATATTGCGACCTGGCCATAGAAACTACACGGCTACGGATGAAACATGTCACAGTGATACTTATTGTCATCGGGGCACTTGGTACCATGTCCAAGTGCCCCAAGAATTTCACAAAATACTTCAAGAAATTGCAGCTTCCTGCAATAACACCAGCGGAACTGCAAAAAACTGCCCTACTCCGAACATCATATATTTTAAGAAGGTACTTGGGTGATACCTAGGACGCTGGCAGCAACCCGTATCAACCATTAGCACCAGTCAATGGTATTTGTGACATATTTTTAAATGTCCAGTTGACTGAGTTTCATTTTTAATGAATAAAAGAAATAATAATAATAATAATAATAATAATAATAATAATAATAATTTAATATCCATCATCTACTTCAGGATGGCTATCCTTGAACTAAACAATACTAAAATTCTGAGATTATTTTATGGATCTTTTTAATCACATTGAAGATTATTAATTTAACAATGGCAGCATTTATTTGCTACATTTCTATAATGTCGTATTTCCATAGGACTTATGACAAAATGTTTCTATTATCACTGACTCGGCCTTTTTTTGACATCATTGTTTTGTCTTTTGCTTTCTTATGGTTTCACTACAATTCATTCATATCTTAATATACTATTTAATATTTTGCAAATTGTGCAATCCACAAATTAAATTTTAGGACAATATATACAGTATACAATTTTGAGATCTGCTATAAACATGTAGGTAATACAGTAAATCTGTTGTAGTGTATACACACATGCATCCCCAGAGAGACAGGAGGTGGGGAGGAATCAGGAAAAGAGTGAGCTAAAAGACAGGATATAAATGAGAATAAAGAAATAAATTAGCTAGCTAGCTAATTGACATGCTGAGCGGGAATTCTGGAAGTTGCAGATCTAATGCTTCTACAAAATGCTAGGATGGAGAAAACAGGCATAGGTTAATATCCCTGATACAGTACAATGAAGTTACCTCAAATTTTAATATAAGGTACAGTACAATTATATGTGCAGATATTACTTTGTTTTAAAATCTATCTTTACGGGAAACTAACATGTTTGGGAAGAGCTATAACTCAGCTTTTTTGTCCAAACACCATGTTCTGTATAACTGTAAAAGTCAAAAATCTGTAAACTTATCTTGGGATATACCGGTAAATCCTTTTCAACTCAGTGATGCTTATTCAAAGTACACATGTATAAGATTATATTTGCATGCAGAATATTCTGACAAATTATTCCCACTTTACCCATTATAAAGCCTTTAAATTAAAACACATGCATATTAGAATTCAAATATGATTTACAATAAAGCATGATTACAATTTTTTGATTCATACACCAAAGAATCAAGATGTATATTCTTTAAGCCAATCAACACAAGCTAGACTGTATATCAATACAATTACGGTATTTAGTATAATTTTAAAGTACTTTAGTTTCTGCTGCATTATAAATGTCTTTCTTGCAGAAACTGTTCAAAATTTTGTTTCAGGTTCAACATATCTTGTCTATTTCGGTATCAAGGAATATAAGTACATGCCAAAATAGGGTGCATTTGAATCTAGGCCACTGTTGCTATTTTAAAGCTGTATTTTACCTTAATCTATTTCATAAAAAATGGATCTTAATATGCAAAACTGTACTTGCTTTGTATTGTGAAATATTACTTATAACAATGGACACTACAGATGGTTCTCAGTTAATGAAGGCAATTGGGACTGGAGTTTCTGTTACTAAGTGACACAGTCATAAAGTCATTTAGCCACAGCAATTCCAGCAGTTCCAGGTTGTTGTTATTTATTTTATTTTATTTTATTTATTTATTAGTTTGTCAAACATGTACAAGAGAGCAGGTATGAATATGAACATGGACATGAATGAGGGAAATGAATACAAATAAATGGGGACAGTAGGACAGGGATGGTAGGCACGCTGGTGCACTTATGCATGCTGTTGTGGTTGTTAAGAAATCCCACACCTCATAAAGTGAGGACATCACATGGTAACCATTCAGCACCGTCGTAAGTTTGAATAAACTTACTAAAAAACTGGTAATTAAATTAGGACCACCTCTACATAGTTATCATTTTTATAACTGTTACATATGTATAACTTGTTTGAATAACTTCTTGATATATTATAGATGCACACTGCACGTTTATGATCATAAATACCAATCAAAATTAGGAATTTTATATTGATACAGAAAGGAAGTAAAGTACGCAAGAATGTTCTTTTAATACTTTTCAGAGGAACAAATCAACTACAATAATTATGTAACAACTTTTGAAGAGAAGTGTGTATTTTGATTTATAATCACATAAATATATTCTTTTGTCTGCAGAAGAGAAGTATGGCGTCTTTACAGGACAGAGGAAATATAAGAGAAGAAATTGATAAAAACAGTCTGAATGATAACTTTTAAAGAAAGTATCAAGAATTAAATTCATGTTTTTAACAAAAGTTTATGTTTTAAACAACAGCAAGAACAAAAACACTATTATTTCAAAATACTTTTGTTGAGTGAACAAATAGTGGAGTTTTTAAAAATCCCATTAGGAAATAGTAAATAAATCACAATTCATGACATGTAATGATGATTGAATATATGCTTTAGACTGAAAGTGGAAAATTCTTTTTGCATCTGCAGTCCTTCACATTTTCCTGTCATTACTGCCTTAGATAGGGGTTGGCAGATCACCAATGTTTTTACAATTTTATTATAATTATAATTCCTGGTTTAAATTTAATGATAAGCCAGGATTTGAATAAAGTCAACCAGAATCCTATTTCGTTCTTCCTCTTAATGCAGAGAATTAGAATTGTATATCTGCACCAAGCACTTCATGGTTTTCTTTCTGCTGGGATGTAGAACTAAACTACAGTTAGCATTGCATATGAACAATAGCAGTCCGTTTGGTCAAACTAATTATACATTCAGAACATAAGAGTTATACTGGAGGTTATTGTCTTACTGTTTCCATTATTTTCAATGCAAATAATTTATAAGCATATGTATTACTTGCTCAGAGAATATCTGTTATTGGCAGCTTAGAAATTTAATCAGTAATTCTAATTTGCACATAGAAGATATGTTGTATGAGTTGGATTCTATCCATGAATTGGAGACTTATTTGTCTGTTTTAATGTGTATGGTTTCTTGACTGCTGTGGGAAAAAAATTGGAACTTCGCCATTTTCTAATCATAAATTATTCAATCATGAAACAGGAAAAGCACAATATGAATTAAATACTTCAAGTCTTAAATGAAAACACCACCACCCTTTCAAGGTTTAGTTTTGACAAACCTGCTGTTTATTTTCTCTTTTGCATCTTTTTTCTACTTTGATGATTTACTGGTTCTTGATTTCTTAGGTTTTGCATAACTTCGTTCTTTTTCCTGTCAATAAAATATATTAAGCATTAAAATAAATTATATTTACATTTAAGAAATCAAAATTGCTATCACAAATGTTATCTCTGTCTATTATTAATTTATGTTAAAATGTATATATGATTTTCCAATAATTGTTGGCTGATTATCATTCATTTATCTATCAAAAGCTATGATTTAAAAAGTAATCAAAGTATCAGTACATCTTAGGCCTAAAACTACATATTTTACTATAACAAGCATATCAAAACTGTAGCTTAAATAAAAGCTGAATAAGCAGTGAAATGCATTTTGGGTATTTCCAAATTTATATAGGGAGATCCATATACTATACTAACAAATCAATACTTAATAGTCTTAAAGAATATTAGGTATATTTCTTGTTAAGATAAGTTTTATTCAAAAATATTTGATAATGTTCAATGGACACATCAAAGAAAGTTTAAAAGGAGATGGCTATGAATTTCATTAGGCTGATAGCAAGGCACATTTGCACATGTGATATGAACCTGGTCTAATGTCATCCCATTTGATTTATGTATGCGAAAGTAGTTTTGGGAAGAATAATATGATTTAAAGATGTGGGTGTCATGATGAATTATGAACCAAAAAATTGGATTTTTTTATCCCCATTTAGATCTGTGAATTTATTGAGCAAAAAAGAAGAGAGTGGAAAGACAAAAAAGAAAAGACAGTGCTGACCCAGATTTACAAAACTGGATTGATAACATATTTTCATTTCCTTCTTAGGAGCTGGCTCTTTATTCATGTAATGGAAAGTCTAATCAACATTATTTTGTGTACTCAAGGCTTAAAACTATATTTAAGGTTTGTTTTTTTAAAAAAATCCTTTTTGTTACTTGTGTATAATTCCTCCCTTTTTGTATATAAATAAAAAAACACAAAATCAGAATATGGAACAGGGAATGCGAATATGAATATTTGTGAACAAATATTTAGAAAAACTGTACAGTTATTTTTCAATTAGTCTTGTTTTAATCTATTTTATTTCATTTGTTACTATACATAATAATATTCACACTGGACTGGTTGATCCAAAATGATGTGGTTGCTTTTCTTGGGAAAATAGCTTAGTAAAACATTTTGAGACTGGACCTACTTCTTTCAGACTTTCTCTCAGGCTATGAGACTAAGACATCTTTGTTTATCTCAAAAGATGACCTATATAGAAGAAAGAATTTTAATTCTGCTAGTTCTATTGGACATGTTGGCATCTTTTGTTATGGTCAATTATGATAACTTGAGCTGTCTAGTTGGTTTGGGCTTTGTGGTGGTTATTTTGCAGTGGCCCTGATCTTTCTTGCTGGGACAAGAAGGTGGTTCTGGGGGGACAATGATTCAATATCTAGGCCAGTTATTAATACTATTCCACAATATAATTTAGCATTTACATGGAACTCCCAAGGATGGTCACCCATAATTCTAGAATAGAATGCCATCAATACACCAATAAGACCTAACTCTGCTATTCCATACTCTCTTATTTGAAGGGACCAATCAGTACCATTGAGCACTACCTACGAATAATGGGACTACATGATGGAAAATAATTTGAAATTTAATGCATAGAAGACAGGTGGTCCCGGAGTAAGGAGAAAGCTGAATTTCCAAATTGAGATGTCTCTCCTCCACTGAACTGCGAGATTGTGGGTAGTAACTGTGATGTGGGGCATGTCTTGTACAATTATGCTTCCTGTGCCAGATGAAGTAAAGTGACAGTTATCTATGGCATGCTTTCTTGAAGAATGCAGTTGCTTTATCTCTCTCTCTTTCTGTATCTTTATTATTATTTATTATTAATCTTACATAGCTCTAGCTTTTAAAGCAATGCAGACTTTAATTCAGTGTAAAACTGCATAATATTAATATTATTTTCCAAATAGTTTTATAAACAGAATTTGGAATATCAATGACTTAATAAAGAGTACATTTGAAAAACAAAATTGATCTAAAATGGTATATATGCTTTTAAATACCTTGGAAGTTTACATTGAAGTTTAAAAGTATATATAATGTTCATTATATAGTTAAATGAATTATTGTGGTCATTCATTCTTATGCAACATGAAATAGTTTCCTTAGGATCAGCAATAGAAATCTAGGGAGTTACTTGCCATCTCCAGGTTCTACAACTGGGATGGGCTACAAATGTTTTGAACAATCTTGCAGCTCTTTGCTGTTTTTCATCTTGGCTGATGCTGATCAGAGCTGAAATATCTACAAGGTACCAGTTTGACATTCCTAGCTAAAACATTTTAATTCAATTCTACAACCTAACTGTTTTTAGGACATCAGCTATTAGACTGCATATTCATATCAGTATCAATTCATATAATGTTGATTTTCAAACAAACAAAAGATATTCCTAATAACCACTTTTTCTGTTTCTGTTTGTCTCTATATAAGACAATAGAAATTCAGAGAAAATTGGAAAAGTTCATGATTTTTCCAAGTTAGTTCCTAGGCCTGAAATTGATTCTGAATGTTAAATGTTTTTCAGTTGCACTGAACTTTTCTTCTTTGAAATATTGATAATGGTAATTAATGTATCCTAAAATTAAAAAGAAGTGTACAGCACGTTATAAAATTTTAAATTAGCCTTTATGAAAATTATACAAATTTCAAAAGTTATATCAACTAATATTTTCTGCCATCTAATGTCATAGTTTCTCTTAACTATTCTTATTAGAGTCAGTTTCTAAGATTTATTCATTTGTAACCTATAAAAGGAACTACATGAAAGGTAAGAAAGGGTTAATTTTATATCATGCTATTTCACAATCAATACTTTTAATTTAAGAAGCTCAGAGATTCTCATGATGTACAGGCCAGGAAGTTTTCTATCCTGGTGCTCACTGCCAATGCATTATCAATATCTGGTTCAGATCAATTTTTAAAGAAAAACAAATACATAACTTCTCTGTATAGCTCAGATACTCCCTTTTTATGACCCTATAATCCCTTAGTTCGGGATAGAGTCCAGGCGACTGGATGAAGTTTACTGCTTACTGGCCTCCCTGATGCCATGTGGAGTTTGCAGCAGATTTCTTGACATCCTAGGAGAGAAACATCTGCTGCTACCTAGGATTGAACTTTCAACCTTCCAAGTGGGAGGTGAAAGTCTTCACCATTAGGCCACCATGCCCACTCTCTGTATATCTCAGATCTGATTGAATTAATTGACTTGATACATGTAGATCACATAAACAGTTTCATATGAAAAAGCAAGTGTCATGACAAATTTCTGGTTAAGCATGAGGAGTAACATACTAAAAGTATATGCATGGAAGTCAGCAGTCACATGCTTGCTTTTTATTCATTGTGTAAATCAGTATAATGAAAAACTTGTGAGCTGCCATTTTTACGCACATCTATATTATTTACTATACCTGCAGATGAGGTCTTAAGGTCTTGGTGATGTCTTGATAGGACACTGATTCTTTCCAATCTCTTTTACTTTTGGATTTATTGGATGCTGTCAGCCCTTCAAATCCTGAACCGGTTAATCTGTAAGTATTTGTTTTCGTTTCCTTCATTGGATTTTGTATCTGATTCTGAAATACTCTGAGAGCTCCTTCAGCTATTTCATCAGTTTTCTTCGACCTCAGAAGATTCTGACCTGCACTGAGATGTGCAGGTTTATTCAAAAGCTGACAGATGCTTGCTGTATGATGGTTTGATTGGTTATCAGCAGATATCAAAGAAAAATGTAGCTTTGTAGCTTTGGTTTTATTGGAATGTTTGGTTAAAACTGTTCCATTAAGTAAAGGGAAGTTTAACAGATAACCAACATCTTTATTTTCTTCTTTTAATACAAGTTTGTTAGCTGTAATATTTTTTCTCATCTTCTGAGAAACATTTTTATTTGTAACATTTTGAAATGATGTATCAGGTAGTGATTTGTTAATCTGATCTGCATTTGGGTTGAATACAGCTGATTTAGCAATTGCATGATCTGTTACTAGTTTTGATAAATCTTTTGAAACATTTTTTCTTTTCTTTTCATTGATTCTTTTAGTGAACTGCCTATCCATTTGCAATAACTTTCCTCTGAAAATGGGTATGATCCTCTTGGCATCATTTGATTTCAATGTTGAACCAGAATTTTCTGAGGTTTTCCACTGTTGTCCAATATTGTTTTTGTTTCCTACTCCACCATGCTCATCATCTGCAGAAGTATATAGTATTTAAAGAAAACATCAGTTTTCAGATGGTTGACTTTAAGCTCCACCTTGTGGCTATTATTTATAGTACATGCTTAAAGTTTGAAATACCTTTCTTTGGAACTACTTGAGTCAAAGGTACCTTGCAGTTCCTTCCTACAGTAAGGTTGGCTGGTTTAGAGTTTACGTTCTAAAACACAGGAACCAAATAAAACAATTTGAATCACATTACACATCACTAATTAATTTTATATATAATTGTAAATATTTTGGAATTAACAATTATAACTGAATAATGCAATACCAGAAAATTAATATGGTAAGAAATGTAATTTTCTAGATATTAGTAACACATAAAATCTTCTCATAAAAATTGACACTGGATAAAAATCCATTCAAATGGACCTGTACGTTTTATTGAGAGACTGAATGTGAACAATAATTCAATTCCATATCAACTGTATTGGAATGAACAATTATACAGATAGTCTTTGAGTTACAAGTTACAACCATTCATTCAATGACCGTTTGCAGTCAACGACGGGTGTTGAATGAAAGAATTTATGGTCGTTCCTCAAAGTGCCTTCGTGATCAGGTGAACAAAATTTGGATGCTTGGCAACGAGTTTATATTTTTGACAGGCTGCAGTGTTCTGCTGTCATTGCCAATTTGGAACCTTCCTTGCTGGCTTCCCACAAGCAAAGTCAGTGGGGAAGCCAGTAAGGAAGATTCCAAGTTGCTTGAATAAGTTTCCTTCCTGGGGCCTTTCTTTATTCTCACTCCCTCTTTCCTGGCTTCACTTACAGACACCCTGCACCTTCTTTCCTTTGCCTCCCTATACTTGCACACATGTATGCTCCCTAGTCCCAGCTGATGTTTCCTCTCTTCTTCCTCCCACTGCTGATGTGGTGTGCCTGGCCTGGCTGGGTTGTGACTAGGCTTTGTGCTGCACTGGAGTACAGGGGCTGCGTTTTGCAGGCTTCATACATTGAAAAAGAAGAAAGGAAAGGAAGTAGCAGTTTTAAGCCACAGCATGCCCAAACACCTGTTTGCACAGAGATCCTGGATGGAGATGGATATATGCTGCCCAAAAAAAAAAAAAAAAAAGGAAAGAGCAATCAAAAGCAGGGAAGCAGAGAGATAAAAGGGCATAAATGGAAGGAAAATAGGGTTGCTGCAATGACCGTGCCTTCAGGCACAGGTCCAAAATCCCTTCTTTCAAAACTGGTGTAATTTCAAATGATCACTGAATTAATGGTCGGATGTCAATAATCTATAATTCATTCTAGCTTCACTATATTTGCTGGTATCAGCACTTTTCACTATAAAGCTATATTACCAAAAGTAAGATATAGAGGAATTTTCACATTACCCCTGGCAGTTATATCATAGAAAACATATTTTCTAAGCTGAATTACCTTGTTTCTACCATATAATAAAAATACTACTGCTAAACATTTCTGAATAAGATAACGAAGTTAAATTAAACCCCTTTTAGATTAATTTCAGATTTCAGCACAGATCAGATATACCTGAATGGGCATGATACAGCATCTGTTTTCAAATTAAAGATGGGACAACATACTGACAGCACCTTCAGTATCAATTCCATTTTTCAACACTGCTTGGTGTGGTGAATTTCTTCCAGAAATATCTAGAATTCTTTGTTAACTAAGACCAGATGGGAAGCTAGTTATATTCCCTTCTTCCCTGGAAGATCATCATGTAAAATGATGTAATCAAATTCCATCTCTCATTCAGAAAATGTCAGGTTGTTTTTACTTTTATGCCAGAAACAGTACTCATTGCCTTTGAACTAAAAAAAAATGAAGAGAGGCATAACCTGCCTTCAATTACTAGCCAAAGATAGCACAGATGCTTAAATGCTTCTTTTCATGTTTCCAACTTTCTTTTTTCATTCTTTTCCATTACTATAACATGGTGAGAAAATTATTTTATTTTTTAATTTTTGAGCATCACTGAAAAAAATATTAGGCAATGTATGCATTATAAATTACTAAATCAATAGCAAGAGCCATCATGGTTTACTATTACCATCATATTTATACAATATAGATTTTAAAAATGGATGGAAAATAAGGTATAAGAATAGAAAATTGTCTCCTGTTTTGTAAGCATGAACTTTTAGACAAAGCCCATATGTAAAACCTCAGAGCCACATCTGTAGAGAACAGGCAGTGCTAAGCTGCAATGTGATCAACAACTAATAGCTACAAGCAAACCCAACTGATTTAAGATCCAATTCAACTGCAGTTTTTAGAAATTACTGAATATCTATCCTTGTTATGGAATATCTCAAAATACCAATAAGCAGTTTTGTCAGCTCTTTCTTCCTTATTTCTATTACTCAAGTCAACTTAGATTAGACTTGTAGCTGATTGCTATCTAATAATAATATTGATACAAAACTCCATCTGGAAGTAATTAGTGCATAATTCTGCAAGGAAGTTATTTTTTATTTTTTATTTTTTTTAATTATTCAGGAGGTTTCTATAGAAAAATAAGTGGCATAGTAATCAGAATTTGCATTTAGCTAGTCCTTAAGGAATCATTTTAGTTATTTACGGATATACCAGTTACATCAGTTTTTTTCACAGCAAAAACAGTGTGTCTGCTCTACGTGTTTACTATCACACTTTAGCTGCCTTCTCAATTATCATAATAAAGCATTAGAAAAGATATATTGAGAAAAATGAAGATAATTGACTATTTCAATGTTTAATCAAGTATATGCCAATAAATGATACACACATACACACTTACATATACAATATTACCTGAACAGATGCTGATATAAAATTGTTTGTAGTACACATTGCTTTCTGTATCACCTTAAAAGGAAATCCACATATATGAGGAATGACAGTATTCAGATCAGTAACAAAAGAATCTAAAATAGTTTCTAAATCCGCTCTAGGAAAGTACTGTATGGGCTGACTTCTGATGCAACTGGAAGGATATCTGAATCATTATTAAGGAATGAAATAAATAATTTGACAAATTGATATTAAAAAGCATCAGGTTTACCATAGGCACAATTTCTTGAATGATAGGAGTTCATTAAAATAATGAGAGCAAGTAAAAACTGCTACAGGTACTTTCTGCACAAAGTCAGTGAAATGAATGTGAACTTCAGAAAAACTTGCCCATGTTTCATTTGTTTCAACAGAGTCTGTTCGGGAATAAGCTCATTATTTGATGGTTAAGTTTAAATGTAGGTATTGGAGGAAGGGAAATAAGAGTTTATAGGATTTGGAGGATTTAAGGATCCACTGGTACAGCAAAATTTGCTAGGTGAAGTTGTGTGGTTTATGTGTAATTGACGAACTGGGCCAATAAGAGAAAAACAGGAATTTGGAATGAAGTTGAGCAGAGGTGGCAGTGGTAATACTGTTCTGGGGTGGGGATGAAGTGTGCAGTCAGAGTTTAGCTGGCTGCAATTAGGTACGTCTCAGCAACATTGGCAGCAACATTGTAGTAAGTAAATATAGCTGTTGCCAAATGTAATCTAAACTTCTGGTTAATTGTGCAACTGCCCATAATAATGGCAAATCATTAGATACAGGTGGGGCATGAAACCTACAGCCATACAGCTTTGTCAGGGTTAAGCGAAAGTTAATTATTTGCATTCAGACTTGCATATTCTAAACCAGGGGTGTCGTCATGTGATATATCGTGACTTTTTTCCCCCTTTGCTATACCGGGCATGGGCATGGGCATGGGCAGTCCATGATGCATCCACAGGCTGCAAGTTTGACAGCCCTGCTCTAAACAAATTTTGAAGCCTTTTGCAGAACTTTCCAGTTAATTTAAAACTGACCATGATGCAGAAAGTTGGAAGAAATAAATAAATGGTTGGTATTTAGACTTCACTACCTTCTGAAGAAAAATGGCTGCAGATGGGTTTCTATATACGAAAACACAAAATGCAGAGAATCTACAATTAGAGCACATAATTCTGCTTTAAGAAACTCAGTTTATATTGGGGAAAAAATGCAATATGCATTGATTTATTTTACATTTATCTCATCAAATGAGAGATAACTACAAATGTTTATTTTTCATGTGGTAAGAGACAAATATTTATTTAACTTTACAACAAATATTCAGTAAAGGAGTATTTTAATAGCATATCTTCATATTATAATCTTGGCTCATGTTCCTAAGAAGGCCCCACATGAAAATAAATAAAACATAAAAGATATGTAAAGAATTGTTCTCCTATTAGTTTGAAATAAATGCTGAAATACGTCTGTGAATCCTCTGGCAGAAGGTAGCCATACTAAAGATAAAATATATACATAAGATAATACATAGTAATTATTTTGTCAATTGATTTATTATTTATCAATGAATGGTAAAAAAAATTTGGTAAGTATACTCTTACCAGATTTTTCCAATGTAGCTGTAGATCACTGTATGAATGAAATGGAGAATCAGGTGGAATTAAATGACTGATACTCATTATCTGACCCATTTTCATACTGGCAGAGATACAAAAAAAATATTAGAAGATTAGTATTAAGCGGTAGAAACCATAATTATGTAACAGATATTTTAAACTAGGTTTGAAAAATGTGGACTTCTATTACCCTAAAATAAGCTAAGAAATAGAATTTGACACATTTTATATCTTATTTAATGCAATATAGTCATAAGGAGGAAAAGTAGACACAGAATAAAATATATAGAAATAGAAAGCTGTAAATTTAAATTTATATTTATACATATACATATACATATACATATACATATACATATACATATACATACATACATACATACATATACATATATATATATATATAACTATAGTTTACTTTATTATAAATCAGCATTTAGCATCTGAAAAGAGTAGACACATCTGGATTTAAACAATCCAAAAGCCTAAAACAAAAGTTAAAAGGAACACCAAGTTCTATGAACATCATAATTGGGCATCATAATTACTGGTATTAGATTACTGCAATATTCAGGCTGATTAAGAGTTATGAGATACAGGATTGAGACTGCTTGCCTGGAAAATTCCATAAAAGAGGAATGATCTATAATTCAAATATGTCTATAAAGACATATCGTAAAATAACAAAGTGACTATTTCCACTTCACCAATCCACTAAAGCAGAAACTTGGCTCAAGTGATATACCAACATCTGTCCCTCATTAGTATTACACATAGAACTAATGAAAAAGTCCTTTTGTAATAAGATATTGGAAATAAAGTTGGTAGAGGCAAGGCTGTTAAAAACCAAACTTACATATAGATGACTGGAACCTCTTTGTAATTCCCAAATATGTTGCTTGACTATTGTTCTGGCATTTTTAAAATCCAAAGAAATAAACCATACAACTGAATTTTTTTCTGTAGGGTAGTCTTGCTCACAAATGTGAACTTGTCATTTACAATTAAGTATAAAAAACTAAAGATTATACTGAGTTTTCAAAAATGCCTGTTCAAATTTAAAGAAGATATTTGCTTTGTTATGTTACTACTCAAAGTAGTTTGTTTTTGAATTTGTATTAAAAAAATAGTCTAAATATTCATAAAATTCTGACAATGAAAAACTTTTCTCAGTGACTCCTATCACTAATATTTTTACTGCAATAAAAATACATTGGAGGAAAAGTTTTGTTCATCTTAATACAATTCCTTGTAAAATATGAAAAACATACCTTGGTAAAACGTAACACCAATTACTTAAAATAGAATATTCTGAAATGACTGCAGTAGTATCATTGTTAAAGTTCTTTATGATGTTTGTTGAAATATCAAAATCTTCAAGCTAAAATAGAAAAAATCAATACAGCAGTTTTTGAAAGGTTAAGTATAAAACTATAAAACAGAAAGTAATGTATTTTAAAATAATATTGCACAAAAGCTTTCATTAAAATCTTTAGTTATTACAATACATTTGTATTGAAATTACATTTTAATAAATAAATCCCTTCATGAAAATCATGCTTTAAAAAAAATTTTTTTTTATTCAATTTATATCCCGCCCTTCTCCAAGTGGATTCAGGGCGGTGCACAGCCAGAACTAAAATACATATCAATACAAAATTTAAAATTATTAAAAGAATTAAATAACTGTAGCCCAAAAATTTAAAACATTGAAAACTAAAACCCCTTTGACAATTTAAAAAGCTAAAAACTAAAAAGGGGGGGTGGGGTTTCACGCCAGCCCTGCTTGATGGAAAAGAAAAGTTTTTAGAGCATGGCGAAAAACCCGGAGATCCGATATCCTTCGTATCTCCGGAGGCAAATCGTTCCAGAGGGCAGGAGCTGCCACAGAGAAGGCCCTCCCCCTGGGGGTCGCCAGCCAACATTGCCTGGCTGATGGCACCTTGAGGAGTCCCTCTCTGTGGGAGTGCACTGGTCGGTGGGAGGCTATTGGCGGCAGAAGGCGGTCCCGCAAATACCCAAGTCCCATGCCATGGAGCACTTTAAAGGTGGTGACCAACACCTTGAAGCGCACCCGGAAGACCACTGGAAGCCAATGCAGCTCACGCAGGAGAGGTGTCACATGGGAGTGGCCCCTCGCTCCCATAATCCCCCGCGCGGCCACCTTCTGCACCTGTTGGAGCCTCTAGGTGCTCCTCAAGGGGAGCCCCATGTAGAGAGCATTGCAGTAGTCCAGGTGGGAAGTGACGAGCGCCTGAGTAACTGTGCGTAGGGAGTCCCGATCCAGAAAGGGACGCAACTGGCGAATCAGGCGGACCTGATAAAAAGCCCCCCTGGCCACGGCCGTCATATGCTCTTCTAAAGACAGCCGTGCATCCAGGAGGACACCCAAGTTGTGAGCCCTACCTGTGGGGGCCAATAACTCGCCCCCAATAGTCAGCGATGGCACCAGCTGGCTATATCGGGACGCCGGAAGCCACAGCCACTCGGTCTTGGAAGGGTTGAGTCGAAGCCTGTTACTCCCCATCCAGGTCCACACGGCCTCCAGGCACCGGGACATCACTTCAAGGGCATCGTTGGGATGGCCTGGGGTGGAGATGTACAGCTGAGTATCATCAGCGTACTGATGGAACTCCACCCCAAAGCCACGGATGATCTCACCCAGCGGCTTCACATAAATGTTGAACAGAAGGGGCGAGAGGACCGACCCCTGCGGCACCCAAGCAAGGCACCTCGGGGTCGACCTCTTCCCTCCTGCCAACACCGACTGCGACCGGTCGGAGAGATAGGAGGAGAACCACCGCAAAACAGTGCCCCCCACTCCCAACCCCTCCAACCGGCGCAGCAGGATACCATGGTTGATGGTATCAAAAGCCGCTGAGAGATCTAACAGGACCAGGATAGAAGAGCAACCCCTATCCCGAGCCCTTCAGAGATCATCCACCAACGCGACCAATGCCGTTTCCATGCTGTGCCCAGGCCTGAAGCCGGACTGGAGTGGATCCAGATAGACAGCTTCATCCAGGTACCCAGGAAGCTGTCGCGCCACCACACTCTCAACAACCTTCGCCAAGAAGGGAAGGTTGGAGACCGGACGATAGTTAGCCAAAACAGCCGGATCCAGAGCAGGCTTCTTGAGGAGGGGCCTCACCACCGCCTCTTTCAAGGGGAATGGCAAGACACGCTCAGTCAAGGAAGCGTTAATAATCCCCTGGAGCCAGCCTCGCGTAACCACCTGGGAGGCCAGCACCAACCAGGAGGGACACGGGTCCAATAAACATGTGGTCGCGTTCAGCCGCCCCAGTATCCTGTCCATGTCCTCGGGAGCAACAGGGTCGAACTCCTCCCAAATGGCAGTCCCAAGACTGGCACCCATCATCCTGTCTGTACCTACCCAGTCAGAGAACAAGCCTTCCCGAATCTGAGTGATTTTATCATGCAGATACTGAACAAAATCCTCGGCATGACCCTGCAAGGGATCCTCCCACGCTCCCAGATGGAGGAGGGAGCGGATCACCCTAAACAGGGCGGCTGGGCGGTTATCTGCCAACGCGATAAGAGCGGAAAAATAGTTACATTTTGCCGCTTTTATCGCCACTAGGTAGATCTTAATATGAGACCTTACCAGTGTTTGGTCAGATTCGGAGCGACTAGATCTCCAACTGCTCTCTAGGCATCTTTTCTGGCGCTTCATCTCCCTCAGCTCCTCGGAGAACCAAGGAGCCAGGTAGGCTTGGCGACGGGTCAGAGGCCGCACAGGCACAACTCGGTCCAAAGCGTCAGTGGCTGCCCTATCCCAGGCGGCCACCAGCTCCTCAGCCGAGCCGTGAGTCAGAGCCTCAGGAAGTGGCCCAAGCTCCATCTGGAACCTATCAGGATCCATCAGGCGCTTGGGGTGGAACCATCTGGTCTGTTCTGCCTCCCTGCGGCAGGGTGTGGCAGTTAGAAAGTCAAGCCTAAGAAGGGAATGATCCGACCATGACAAGGGCTCAATCACGAACTCCCCTATCTCGAGATCATTCATCCACTGTCCAGAGACAAAAATCAAGTCCAGAGTGTGTCCTCCCGTGTGAGTGGGTCCATGAATTAATTGGGTCAGGTCCATGGCCATCATGGAAGCCATGAACCCCCGGGCCATCTCAGATGCTTCGCCGACAGATGGCAGGTTAAAGTCCCCCATGACCAAAATTAAGGGATGCCTAATTGTTTAATATAAAGTAGTCATTTAAATACTTTCAGACTTTGAAATTATTCTCAGTATGGATCTGTGATTTACAATTTACTGCAACAATATGCATATTAAAATAAATTACAGCATTAAAAAAAAATGCATGTTTTTAAATTTAACTACCCGTTTTCTTTCTAATGAGTTAAAAATAACCAGTAAACCTTGATTGTGGTCATCATCAGAAATACCCCTATAGATTGTGTTGTTGGTTTTTTCTTTTCTTTTCTTTTTTGGTCCCTTCAAGTCAGTGTTGACTCTTGGAATATGCCTGGATTAGTCCCTGCAGTTTTTGTGGCAAGATTTCATGCCTGTTTACATGACTGAGGGTGAGTTACTGACCCAAGGTCATCCAGTTGGCTTTGAGCTTAAGGTAAAACTAGAACTCACACACTCCTGATTTTACATCTAATTAACTGTCTCAATACCTGAATACCCTTATTTTAAAATTTCAGTGATATATCAGAAACCACCAATACAACTCTTCAGTAAGATGAAAATTATGCCTGATAATTTTTGTATGCATTTAAGAGACGTTATGATATATTAAAAATACTTGTTTTCTTGGCAAATATACACCCAATAATGTAATTATTAAAGAGAAATGTAAATACATATATATTCTTTAAACCACAAGAAAAAATATAATTTGGAGAAAAGAGGAGAGACAGAAATTAAAAAGTGAGATGAATTGCTTAACAATTGTTGATTGTTCTATTCTGTAAAAGAATCTTAAGTAGCCCTAGATACACAAGCACAATGAAGCCCCATAAAGTGCAAATGAAAAAGTTACATTATTTCTGTACCTCAGGTGGTGGTAAATATATCCTGCATATTTCCACACTGATGCAAAGTTGAGTTTCTGATACACTGATATCCACAACTGAAATAAAATTCATAACATTCAGTATACAGCATTTTTATATATCCCTATTTCCCCCATAAGTGCATAAGACAAAAATTATACTGAATTCTAAAACAGGACTGACCAAGTGACTTAATGATCCATGTGTTTTGATAGATAAATTTATATGCCTAACAGTTGCTCAACTGATATCTGTACAATTGGCACAGGGCCCCCCCCAAGGCTGTGTGCTCTGTCCACTCTATATACCAATGACTGCATCTCAAACGATCCATCTGTTAAACTACTGAAGTTCGTAGATGACACAACAGTGATTGGTCTCATTCGCGACAATGATGAATCTGCATACAGACAGGAGGTTGAACAACTAGCCTCGTGGTGCCACCAGAACAATCTGGAACTGAACACACTCAAAACCACAGAAATGGTGGTAGACTTTAGGAGAAACACTCCCATACTACCACCTCTTACAATACTAGAAAACACAGTATCAACAGTAGAGATCTTCAAATTTCTAGGTTCTACCATATCTCAAGATCTAAAATGGACATCTAACATGAAAAACGTCATCAAAAAAGCACAACAAAGAATGTTCTTTCTGCGCCAACTCAGAAAGCTCAAACTGCCCAAGGAGCTGCTGATACAGTTCTACAAAGGAATTATTGAGTCTGTCATCTGCACCTCCATAACTGTCTGGTTTGGTTCTGCAACCCCACAAGACAGACACAGACTCCAGAGGATAATTAGAACTGCAGAACAAACAGTTACTACCAACCTGCCTTCCATTGAGGACTTGTATACTGCACGAGTCAAAAAGAGGGCTGTGAAAATATTTACAGACCCCTCATATCCTGGATATAAACTGTTTCAACTCCTACCCTCAAAACAACACTATAGAGCACTGCACACCAGAACAACTAGACACAAAGACAGTTTTTGCCCGAAAACCATCACTCTGCTAAACAAATAATTCCCTCAACACTGTCAAACTATTAAGTCTGCACTACTATTAATCTTCTCATTGTTCCCACCATCCATCTCCTTCTACTTATGACTGTATGACTGTAACCTTGATGCTTGTATTCTTAGGGTTTATACTGACTCTTTCCTAATATGAGGTGCACTCGGAGGCTCCAACTGGCGCAGAGTGCGGCCGCGCCGGTGGTTATGGGAGCAACGTGGAACTCCCATGTAACACCTCTCCTGCGCGAGCTGCACTGGCTCCCGGTGGTCTTCCGAGTGTGCTTCAAGGTTCTGGTTACCACCTTTAAAGCGCTCCATGGCTTAGGACCTGGTTATCTACGGGACTGCCTGCTACCACCAATAGCCTCCCACCGGCCAGTACGCTCCCATAGAGAGGGGCTCCTCCGGGTGCCGTTGGCCAAACAATGTCGACTGGCGGCCCCTAGGGAGAGAGCCTTCTCTGTGGGGGCACCTACGATCTGGAACGAGCTCCCCCCGGAGATACGGAGGATCCCAGATCTGCGCACCTTCCGCCGCGCACTTAAAACGTTTTTATTTCATCAAGCTGGC
Organism: Arizona elegans; assembly: GCA_022577455.1. Taxonomy (NCBI): domain Eukaryota; kingdom Metazoa; phylum Chordata; class Lepidosauria; order Squamata; family Colubridae; genus Arizona; species Arizona elegans. The sequence goes on along the minus strand of JAKOOJ010000002.1, from coordinate 49,800,816 downwards.
CTGGCCTAAATCTTCTCCCTTTTAAAATTTTTAAATTTAAATTTTAATCACTAATTTTAATTTGTTTAATTATGGGATATTTTTAAAATTGAGCCAAATTGTTTAATCTGTTTTAATCTATTTTAAATTTTGTATTTCCGTGTTTTATCTTTTGGCTGTTCACCGCCCTGAGTCTTTCAGGAGAAGGGCGGTATAGAAATCTAATAAAATAAAATAAATAAATAAATGATTTGATTGCTTATTTGTACCCTATGACTATCCTTAAGTGTTGTACCTTATGATTCTTGATTAATATATCTTTTCTTTTATGTACACTAAGAGCATATGCACCAAGACAAATTCCTTGTGTGTTCAATCACACTTGGCCAATAAAAAATTATATTCTGTTCTGTTCTGTCCTGTTCCGTTCCGTTCCATTCCATTCTATCTCTGTAAGTTATATTTGATATACCATTGGTTTTCTTCATTCTTTTTTTTTAACCAAGGGCATGTATAAAATATATCTAAGGTAATTCCAGGTCTTTAAGAGTGAGAAAAATATTTATTCATAGTATACTTACCAACTGCATTTTGCTTTCCCATCTGTGACAAAAAATTTCTCCCTTAAAAATATGAAAGTGCTGTATTATAACTCACGATTAAAACTATACCAAAGCAATGTCTGATGAGGAAAATATGTTTATATTTTGTTATACATTGTTTATGTAGTGTTTGCTTCACAGCATATACCTTATGTATTAAAGAGGAGTGTATTATTTGATAAATGGCCACTGGGAGAGAAGTATGATTGGCTCTGGGCAGTAGTTAACTCCACCTTGGAAGAGGGAATGGTCCCGTCAGTTCTTAAAGAGGCTTAAAGATCTACCCCTATGGCCTCCATAACTAAAGCTTGGAGTCAAAGTCCATTAACTAAGATGACATGCTCTGATCTTCTTGCATTCTGATCCAGGTTGTATGGCAAGGATCATGATTTATGATGCTTTTGCTGGTGTTTACTTCTCATTTTTGGAAAAATAAAACATCCACAGGGAACAATACTTTCATTTAATAACTGTGGTGTTCACTTAACAGTTGCCGCCATAAAGGACATAAAATTGGCATAGTCACTTGATAAACCACCATAATGACCATCATGCATAATTGCAGGATCAATTACTATTGTAAATTGGGACTACCTATAGTCAGATTTACTGAACAATATTGTAACAACTATATCTAATAATAAATGTATGCATCATGCAGAAAATATCTAACACTATAAAAACATTTTCACTATCAGAGGTTCCAAATAATTACCTTGTATCAACAAGTGACCCGCTTGGTTCCAGTTAGGGGCAAGTTTGGCTCTAAGAGTATAAGAAAGGCAGACTTGAAAGATAGTTGGGGTAACTCTTTCCGGCATTCCTACCTAATAAATATACAAAGAAACAAAAACACATTGTATTGTATTTTCTCTTTGCAAACACTGTCTCCTTATGAAATTGAATATTATTATTATGGAAAACCTTACATTTAATCAAATATAATCCATCTAGCAGAGCAGAATGTATTCTCCAATGGTTAAGAGACAAACATAATAACCATGTTACTGCTCTTTCTTCAGTGAATAACCCTTACAGGATGGTTTAGTCTGATAGCATGCTAGTTGTTCCACTGAAACTGTAATTTGCATTCATGATTAATACGACAGGAATAGACTTAAGTTAGGGCTGCATTGGGAGCAAAGGCTAAATCCTCTCTTCCACTCTACTGGTCTCAATCAATATTATTCTCCTGTCATAGTAATTAAGCAAAAATGCACCTGTACTGACCTTCAGGCAGAGATTGTTCTAGTCTTACAACCTGCTTCACTGATTTTAATATATAGAATCTTTCTGAAAAAGGCATTTGCAAATCAGTTACTGTACAGATTGCTTATTTAGGTCCAACATAATGTACCTAATGTACTAATGATATGGTGATTGCAAATCAGGTACTGAATGTCACAAATGGTAGGAATTGTATGACTGTTCTTAAAAAGTATATAGATAAACACATGAAGTAAAGAAGTGTGCTAACTCATAGAAGATTGTTGGAACTTCACACCTATTTTATATTCTATCGATATATCTACAAAGATTCTAGGCTGCCCTGGCAAGCCTGTAATAAGGCAAAATTATAACAATGGCAGCAATGCTATCACTGTAAAAGATACAGATAGTATCTGATTATCAAGCCATAAAATGACCCACAAATGACTCATAAAATTTATGCAAACCAGTATAAACACTTATCTGTCAAGAAGATACATGAAATTAGAAAAATCATATGAAACAAGAAAGCGTGTTGTTCCACATTTGTTTGTAAACTACCTACATTCAGAATCAAATAAAAATAATTCAAACAATATCTAAAGTAACAACAAAGGAATGATTATAATGGAAATACTGAAAACTAAGGAAAGAAATATAATGCTGTTATTCATTTTCAATCATATAAACTTACATATTTATAGAAAAGCCTATTTATGTCTATTTTCCCTAAACCCATTTAGTAAAAATATTTACTATTCCATATTTCTAGGAACAAAGCCAAGTGTAAGAGTTACAGCTATTTGCTGTAACTCTAAAATCCAGAGATCCCATGATTACCAGTAGGTAGAACCAAAAGATCCATAAACAAAATAGATATGTAACATCAGTAAAATATCTGAACAATGGTGTTGTTGTTTTACTGCTGTATGCATATAGTGTTACATTGTCAGTAAAGATACTGAAGAATGAGTTGAAAAGAAAATTAAAATCGTCGTTCCCTCTGTTCCTGCAGCCAAAATTAGGAACATTGTTGTGGCTAGCTGAACATGGAACACCATCACCTCTCTCTCAACCACCCCCCCCCCCCCACTGGAAGCTATTCCATCTGATTCAGAACAAGTAAAAAAGAAAAAAATGTTTAATAAATAATCTGAACTCACTCCAGTGCCTCAGTATATTTTACAGAGAAATAAATAGCGTTGCAGGCATCACAGCCAAAAGATTATTATCAAGCTATCTAATCATTCATGCAAAACTGAATTCAGATTGAAATATATACCTTACGTTTAAAACAATTTGAGTTATACGCCAAGTAGCAATAGCAATAGCACTTAGACTTATATACTGCTTCATAGTGCTTTTACAGTCCTCTCTAAGTGGTTTACGGAGTCAGCATATTGCCTCCAACAATCTGGGTCCTCATTGTACGTAAAAGTAAAATTCATTTTAAGTAAAAAAACCTTTATTGCATTTTTAGCTAATTATCATCCTAACCTTAATTTCTGGTAGACAGAGGCAAGGCAGATATATCCAAAATGGATGGTAAAAAGGAGCTAGGCCACTTACATTAAAAAATGTTCAAATACGTATAGATACACAACACAAAACCTACACATGTACTCGTATATTAAAGCACTGAGACTGATTAACAAAACCACTGACTCAAGTATTTATCAGGAGGCAAAGGATATTCCTCTTAGTGTAAATAATTGGGATACTAGCGAATATCGTGAGAGGTCACAGGCACTGTCATAAGAGGGCACTGCACCATTCAACTTAATCTGGACATTGATCTAGCGTTTTTCCAAAAGAGCACTAAACCTTCATTCAGAAATAGCTTGATTTAGCGGTTACAGGCACGGAGGACAGGTATTGCAACATGCTAGATGATCCTCACAAGTTCTCTGTGTTACCTGCGTCTTGTCACTATTTGTTGCATGTGCTAGATCCATGTTTTAAAAAATAGCCTGATTAACTGATCATAGGTGCAGAACATTTCAGCATCTGCAACTTGTCACTTGCAGAAATTGAAAGACAGCTAAATCTCACATTCCAGACACCTGTCTACACTTGTCCAGGTTGTCCCATCACTTACTTGTTTTTCTGGTAGGCAGATAAGACTCAGTGGGAGGGAAAATAAAGCAAGAGAATCCATTAAATGTTTTTCATGGCTTGAGCTACATTAAAACTGATAAGAATGGCACCATTTCCCAGCCTTGCTATTTATGGAGAATAGAGCTCAACAATCAGAGTAGTACAATTTATGTCAGGCTACTTCTATGTAGATTCCATGACTGGAGGAATGAACATAAACAGAACATTAAAAAGTATAAAACCTAAAATATATAACACTCATATGGTGACCATGATTTAGGGGCCATAGATGAACACAAAATACCACTTACCAGAAAGCAAACTGATGAAGTTGTCCCACACTTCTTTTAGATTTTCAGGATGCTCTCTACCATCTTAACTTACTTAAAAGTAGTCCTGGAGTTATGACCATAATGGAACCTGCCCATTATGGCTGTAAGTCAACATGGCCATATTTTACAACCTTTTTTGTGGTAGTTGTTAAGTGACTGCCGTGGTCATGAAGCAAACCAATGGTTTGCTATGAAGCTAGTTTTGCCTAAAACAGGAAGTAACTACTGGTTTCTGGCAAAACTGTAATAAAACATGGTTATGTGACCGGAAGATGCTGCAAATGGTCATAAATGTACCCCACTGCCCAAGTGTGGTCATGTGACTGTGGGGTGAAGCAACCATCGGAACTTTGAATCTGAGTCATAAGTAGCTCTCAAGTAGGTCTGTTGGATTGGAGAGAAAGGGATTACAAGAGAGTAAGCAGTCACACAGTAGGAAATACACTGAGCTATTTGTACAGTCCACTCATGGTTCCCAGCCCAAAGTGCACTCTTTTCAAAGTGTATTCCCCATCTTACTTTCTTGTAATTCTTTTCCTTCTTAAAAAAAATGATATACACATTTTCTACCAGAATTGGAAGAAAAATATATATATTATTATTTTCTGATTGATCCATTAGGTTTTGACATCCTGCTCATTGACATATATTTTTATTCATGAAGCATAAAATTACCATTGAATTTATGTATGTCACCAAATTTACAGCAAAGCTATCTTGGTCAGCATATGGCCTAAGATATATTTTTTAGTTTATTGTAGATACTCTTGTATCAATCTGATTGCATAGATAAGTAAAAGTTCTCTGCAAGGTTTGACTCAGTTATAAATGCTCAATAATATTTTTGCTAATTTGTCATTACAGCTTATTAGCATGGCTTAAAAAGAAAGGTCCACTTTGATCCTATAGTTCAGGATTGGATAATTCAAGGCCATGAAAGATGTAATATCTCTAGCACCCCATTTCCAACCCTCTCTTCCCCAAAATTGCAATACCAAAATTACCAGCATACCTGCAATGGCCAATTTTCAGGAACACAATTTCAGGCCATCTTTAAATGCTTAGGTAATTAATTTAAGGATAAGAATAGTAGTGTTTTCCAGAGGCCCCCCACTCCCTTTTAATTGTTATTCCTTCTCTCAAAGGCATAGCTTTGGTGAAGCTTACAGTGACATAATTACATTACAAGATTATTTCTATGGTTCTACGGTAGGTTGGGAGGCTAACTTAGAATCCCTGCACATCAGATCTGCCACCACTTATATCTACTTTCCATAATTTGGTCAGCTTCCAAATATTTGGATTTCATTCCTACAATTGTCCAGTTAGCATGTCAATTGCTAAGAAATCTGGGAGATGAAGTTCATACAGAAAGTATTGCCAAGTTTGTGGAAGAATATTTTATAAATAATATATCATCAGTAGAGTGTATGAATTGTACTGAATTTAAATATCTAAAACTCAGATACAATAAACAAGCATTTTTTCATATTTTAGTAAATAAAATGTAATTTTCCAACAGCCTGTAACAATATATACACATCTTGTATGCAGAAAAACAACCAGAAAAAATAATGTTCATCACTTACTGTAGCTCCATGTTTATCTATATAAGCTTGAAATGTTCCTGATTTGTAAAAGGGTATCTAAAACAAGCAAAAAATAAGTTACAGTATATATTTCTTTTTTAAACTCTTTTTTGTATTTATCTGTTCTTTGAATAAATCCTTCTGAAACATGAATCTTTTGGGAAATACAACTTTATTTTTTTGAACAGCAAGTGAACAGCAAAAAGGCGATTAAAACTTTGATTTTAGAAAGTTACAAACAGTTAAGGGTACAAATAAATTTTAAATAAGATTTTGGAATTAATTATAAAAATTCTTCCCATAGGAAAATGTTTTTGTTTTGATTTTTTTAAAAACGTAAGATTTAAACAATTGGACTCTAGAGGGAGCCAAAGATTACAATTAAAGGACAACACAAACTCGACCAATAATTACAGAATTATGCAAAATATTCTAACATTGGACATAATGAAGGATATTTTTGAAAAATGGATTCTGGTGTTAATATTAACAGTGATATCTGCCTGCCTGAAACTTTATGTCTAAAATATGTTATGGAGGAAGAACACGTTTGGTTTTACAAAATAGTTTGTTAAAGCTTCGAAGAAACTCATGAGAAGGAACAAAGAAAAAATGAAAAGATATCTAGTTCTACAACATTATTTGAATGGACACAGCCTAATATGGTTAGAAGAAATGGAAGCAATATAAAGTTGATTTATCTGATCAAAGTTAAAATAGATGTTATTTTTTTCTGCTAACCCTTAATAGACTTTTTCTGGCATTAAGACTGAAATAACGATGCTTTATGGATTTAAAGAGATGGAATATGCAAAGAAAGAGATGGAATATGGGATGAAAAGCTCATCTTGTATTTTAAGAAGAGGTGATAAGGTGCTACAATTGTTTCTACTTATTGTGAGAATAGATGAATAGTCACTTCTTTATATATTTATTTTATTTTATTTTATTTATTTATTTTATTTATTAATTTAATTTGTATACCGCCCTTTTCCCCGAAGGGACACAGGGCGGTGAACAGCAAAAATTAAAAAACATACAAATACAAAAGTTAATATAATTAAAAAGAATTAAATCATTGGCTTCCCAATTTAAAACCTCCAAGTCCATAAAATTTAAAATCCCAATTAAGAGTCATTTAGGCTAGGCCGGGTTGGTGGAATAAATAAGTCTTCAGGGCCTTACGGAAGGTCCGGAGGTCCGGGATCAGCCGTATTCCAAGAGGCAACTCGTTCCACAGGGCGGGTGCCCCCACAGAGAAGGCTCTCCCCCTGGGGGCCGCCAGCCGACGTTGCCTGACCGATGGCACCCTGAGGAGGCCCTCTCTGTGAGAGCTTATTGGCCGGTGGGAAGTTATCGGTAGCAGCAGGCGGTCTCGCAAATATCCTGGCCCTAAGCCATGGAGCGCTTTAAAGATGAGAACCAATACCTTAAAGCGAACCCGGAAGACCACCGGGAGCCAATGCAGCTCACGCAGGAGAAGTGTTACATGGGAGCGTCACGTCACTCCCATAATCACCCACGCGGCCGCATTCTGCACCAGCTGGAGCCTCCGGGTGCTCCTCAAGGGAAGCCCCATGTAGAGAGCGTTGCAGTAGTTTAGGCATGACGTGACGAGGGCATGAGTGACCATGCACAAGGAGTCCCAATCCAGAAAGGGGCGCAACTGGCGTATCAGGCGGATAAAAAGGCGCCCCTGGCTATGGCCGTCATATGCTCTTCTAAAAACAGCCGTGTGTCCAGGAGGACACCCACTTTGCGAGCCCCCTCTGTGGGGGTCAGTGACTCGCCCCCAATAGCCAGCGATGGCACCAGCTGGCTATATCAGGACGCCGGTATCCACAGCCACTCGGTCTTGGAAGGTTGAGTCGAAGCCTGTTCCTCCCCATCCAGACCCGCACGGCCTCAAGACACTGGGACATCACTTCGAGGGCATCATTGGGGTGGTCTGGTGTGGAGATGTACAGCTGAGTGTCATCAGCGTACAGATGGCATCGCACCCCAAAACCACGGATGATTTCACCCAGCGGCTTCACATAAATGTTGAACAGGAGCGGCGAGAGGAATGACCCTTGCGGCATCCTGCAAGCAAGGCACCTCGAGGTCGACCTCTGCCCCCTGCCAACACGGACTGCGACCGGTCAGAGAGATAGGAGGAGAACCACCGCAACACGGTGCCTCCCACCCCCAATCCCCCCAGCCGGCGCAGCATGATACCATGATTGATGGTATCAAAAGCCGCTGAGAGGTCTAACAGGACCAGAACAGAGGAACAACCCCTGTCCCGAGCCCTCCAGAGATCATCCACCAATGCGACCAATGCCGTCTCTGTGCTGTACCCAGGCCTGAAGCCGGACTGGCACGGATCTAGATAGACGGTTTCATCCAGGTACTGTGGGAGCTGTCGCACAACCACACTCTCCACAACCTTCGCAACGAAGCGAAGGTTGGAGATTGGACGGTAGTTTGCCAGAATAGCCAGGTCCAGAGAAGGCTTCTTGAGGAGGGGCCTCACCATCGCCTCTTTCAAGGCGGGAGGCAAGAAACCCTCTCTCAAAGAAGCATTTATAATCCTCTGGAGCCAGCCTCGTGTTACCTCCTGGGTGGGTAACACGAGGGGTCCTTTACTATATTCTTCTTTTCCTTTTCTCTTTCTCTTTTTTCCTTTCTTTTTTGCATCTTCTGCTTTTTTTTCCTTTTTTCAAGTTTGTATTAATTTTTAACTGTATAATCTTATAAAGTATAATAACTACAGTAATATTAAGATTATACTGGTAATCTTAATATAATTACTATAGAAAGAACATTGCAATTTTCAGATAAAATCAAACCTAACATTAGGTTTGGGATTATGAAATCAATCAGAAGCATTACAATTGGGTTTCATGACAAAGTTAGACATATTTCTTCCTTAACAGGAAGGAACCTGGTGGCTCAGCAGACTAAATAAACAGGACGGGCCTGATGGCTCAGCAGACTAAAAGCATTGTGATTAACACCAGCTGTCTGCAATTACTATAAGTTTGAATCTCACCAGGCTCAAGGTTGACTCAGCCTTCCATCCTTTCTAAGGTAGGTAAAATGAGGACCCAGTTTGTGGGGGCAATAAGCTGACTTTGTATAAATATACAAAAGTATGAAGGCTATTGCTTAACGCATTGTAAGCCGCCCTGAGTCTCCGGAGAAGGGCGGCATATAAATCAATTAAAAAAAAAACATCTTAAATTGTAGGAATTGAGCAAAGTGTTCCTGCAGTCAGAATTTGGGCACTAAAACCAACATAAAAGAACAAATATAGTATTGTTTGCTGTTGATGATTTGATGAATAAAGAGAAATAAAAGGCTGATCAGGGGTATTTTATAGTAGATAAAATATGTTAAGATCAATATTGTTATGTTCTTAGATCATTTTTATCATAAATTGAGGGTGTGAAATACATATCTGCTTGCGTTCAGTAGACTAAATGGGGAAAAATGCTTTTTGAAACAAAGCACTCTATGTGAGAGATATGTGAGTATGTGAAAACTTACTATTGACTAACTATAAATTTTAAACTGCACAAACTGACACTCTTTCTATTATTTTTAATTAGTAACATTAAGTATTTCTGACCGTCATAATAACTGAAATTTGATTCAGTGTTCCAGGAACAGGCGAAGAAATGATACTTTGACACAGCAGCAGGAGTTGCCTATGTAAAATATTAAAAGTTTGTCACTAATCTTAATAATTTTATACTTTTTAATTAAGATTTGTATATTTAAAGGATTTCTTTAAAACTTGCTAACAAATATTTTTTTCTTTGACAACAGAGGAAGATAATAAAAATAAACAGGTAATCATACAAACAGAAATATATTAAATTTACTGTTTAGTAATTTATTAATAAACTAATTTGGCCTACCTCTTTTTCTTGACCCAACTAAGTTTGGAATGCTTCCAAAAGCATTAAAATCAATGGCCCTTGGCCTCCCAAATTAATAATCACAATGATAGCGTTTCAGCCCTCAAAGTTTTATCCCTGAAGGGAAAAAATCCTAACTGCTTTTAGCAGAGTTTTTTTAAAAAAAACTTTAACAGCTTAAACATCTTCTAATAATGAAAGCAAACATCATGAGACATAGAAAATAAGCAAAAAATAAAGAAAAACTTTGTTCCAATGAACTGTTACTCTGCTGTTCTCATTGTTCTACCATGTTCAACCTTCATATACAATATTCAGCTTCTATAACAGGTCACACAGAAAAAGGAAAAGAAATAAAGTATTGCCACTTTCCAGTGTCTTTACTACAGTTGGCCATTTAACAGTTTACATAGTTCACTAAAATGATTTCTAATATAATGGCCTATCAGCCATCCCACAAATATAAAAATCCTGACATAAGATTGTATGTAAATTCTATTGGTCCAGTTCTAAAACAAATCATACCAGCAAACTAGTACCTTTATTACTGGTTCACAAATGTGAGTGCGTGCGCGCATGCACAGTAATTGCACATTACGTCCGGTGGGTGGACGGAGCCTATCACCGTCACCGCTACTGGTTTGCGCGATCTGGACAGAAGCGGCTGAATCCCACCACTGATAAAAACTCCCCATACCACCCCTCCCCCCATTTAACAAACACTTTATTGGCTTCGGTCTCACTCTATTTCAGTGCTTGTGTGAAAACCAGCTTTTCAAGGCTTCTCAGGACAGTTAAGGAAAACCTTTTGCACTTGGTTTGTCAAGTATTTGGCAAATGCTTAACTCTTCTGGCTTCTCTCACACACACATGTATCCCAAACAAAAGGGAAACATTTTTTTAAAATTTACCTTAATTAAAAACACTCCAATGATGTGTGGTACTATGTGTGGTACTATAAAGAAATGTCCAATAATTACAAAAATTAAATACATTAAAACAAACTCATTTTCAGAGAGTCTAGACTCTAGAGGCTGCACAAGAGTACATTCCATTCTCATGTGGCCTCTGCAGCATCACCCCATGACAGAAAGGGGCACGCTTTCGAAAATAGTTGTTTTCAAGTGTTGGTGAATCTGGTGTGTCACCCAAACATTGTGGAATGTCATCTTTGACACGAGTCCTAGTTTCACCATTACTGGTTTGCCTGCCATCTGGTAGATGCCTGTCAGATTTCAGGAGGAAGGGTGTAATTAAGTCAGATTCTGTGCTGACAATGCTTTTAATCAAATATGGTAAACATAAGCAATGTGTCATCCTGTATTTTACAATTCTATTATGAATTTTACTTGCACATCTTCCATTGTTCTGTTCTAATTTCAGTTGCTGCCAGTTGAGAACTCAATGTAATCTTCACAGCATAAAGCTTCTGCAGGTCAGGCAGACTGCTGAAGAACAGTGACTGACGTCTAACATCATTCATTTTGTTTTGCTAACCATGAGAAAGTAATCCAATCTGTAATATAAAAACGTGATTATAAAAAAGATGTAAAGATATGACACAATTCAAGCTATTAGAAAGTGATTTTTAATGTCATTGTCTTTGACATGGAAGTTGGATGTTTGAGTGTAGTACTTATCAATCTGAAACACGGTGTTATGCCTATATATCTGGAGCATACATATAATTGTATTTAAACTCGGAAGGTTATTTCAGATGAAATGAAAGAAAAATATCCCAAATGCTTCTTTCATTTCCTTCTCTCCATAATGACCCATCGGCATATAACACAGAAATGTAACTCTAATGTACAGTTTTCTTCATTTCTCTTATTTCCTAAATAAAACTATTCAAGATATTTTTCCAAATTGGCTGAGTCCTTGTAAAGATATTCTTATAGAGAATGTAAATAAATTATGGCATTTGGATGCATTCTCACTTGAATGTCACCATGAAATATAATTATGAAGAATACTTCGTCACTGTAATTTTAATTGAGAATTTTAAATAAAATGAAAGTAAATGTAAATGTTCTGTCTTCAATTAATCAATCAAACCAAATCAAAACCAGATCAAAACATGCCTGTTATCTTATTCTATGCCTAAATTGGATCGTTTTAATAAATTCCATTAGTACTTTAGTATATGACATTTTGAAATAATTTGCAAATGGCTCAAAGTATATTTTAACTATTCAGAAACAAGTCGTATTCTTCAATTTATAAAGCTAGTACTAATAGTAACCCATTGACTTGGTTGTGGGAAGCCAGCAGGAGGTTGTCTTGCTTAATGACCATGGGATGTGGTTAACAATGGCAACTGAGCCTGCAGAGATTGCTGTTGCTAAGCAATGCCATCATACTTTATGACCGTGACACTAAGTGAAGGAAATTCCAATCTCAATTCCTGTTGTAAGTCGAGGTCTACCTGTCCTGTGTGGGTATAAGTAGTCTTCCCTTAACAATCACAATTGGTACTAGCAACGCCATCACATGCAACATGGTTGTTAAGTGAGAGATCATGTGAATATATCGGTTTTATGACATCAATCATAAAACTGATACATTGGTTTTATTAAGCATGATATGACTCCAAGTTGCAATTTTACTGCTGGCTTCTCCATTGACTGCTTGTTGAAAGCCAGTTGTGAACATGCAAACAGTTGTAAATACCCCCAGGTGCTAGGAACAGAAAGACTGGTTTTTCAATCACAGAAATGCTTTAGAGCCTCTTAGGAAACAAAAGTCTTCAGGGTGTAACTGATTTAAGGTCCTATAATTTCAGGCAGCAGTGCAATTGGTTGGAAAGTACTAATCATTTATTTAAGGTCACAAAGTTGAGTTTGTTAACTTGCCCAACACTTGTTAGGGAAGTGCTGCACCAAGGGCAAAGGATGCTCAGGAAGAGATAGCAAGTTAGATATCCGAAAAGCTGGACAACATTTGATTATGCTATGCCTGCTGGATGGAGAACATGAGGACAAATTGCTTGAAGTTTGATAACCGTATTGGGAGAGAGCAAGAATACAAGACCAAGTAATAAATAAAAATTTAAATAACTTATGTTGATGATACTATATTTATGACTATCATTTTCAGTCATAACTTTTATCTGCAGATCTTACCACACAGATTTTAAAAACTGAAGCAAAGTTTGACTCTATTAAGATAATTATTTCATCTAAAAAGCTAAAATGACAGAATATGTAGAATGTCAGAAGTAATCTTTGTTTCTCAGAGGTGTGAGAAAAAAATGTGATGAAAAGCACTCATTCTTTTTCTTCTCTCTCTCTTTTTAAATATGGTAACCTTAGAACTGCTACTTTAGAGTTGTTTTAACTTTTTTTTTGTCTTCAGGCCTAAACCTGACAGCCTGGGAAAACCTGAAAAACACATACTAAACCACATAGCTTTTGCTTCTCTTCCTACAAGATAAGCTGATAGCGTTTTCTTCCTTTGTTGACCAGAGGAAAACTAAGTAATTAATATTTGTTTTAATATGTCTGAGTCACCACAGGTATAATAGGAGGAGCCTCCTTCTGCTTCATATATCATCAATTTTCTCACAGTCTTTAATTCTGAAAAAAAAGAGAGCAAATGTACTTTTGGGAACTTGTCACATAAATATTTTCCACTAAGTAAGACATCAATTGCCTAAGTAGCCTAGTTTGACTGGAAGGACATGTTTTGCATGGAGTTTGTGAAATCCATTTAAAGACTTTATCAAGTTGATGGATGAGTCACAACTGTCTGAAAGCCAAGTTACGGTAAGAAAACTGCCACTGAAGAACAATCTCAATTAGGAATCGGAGAAGGTTATTGTACCGTATCTCCAGCAGCTCTAAAAGCGCTGGGAAAAATATGTAGACAAGAAACAGGTTCTCTTTAAAAAAAAAAACCGCGGGAAAATGTCGTGAGGCGAGAGAAAGGCTACGCCTGGGATGGCGCACAATGGAGGTGGCCAATAAAGGCAGAAGCACGAGTGAAAGACAAAGGCGCAGAGAAGGGGCAAACCACGCGGGGAAAGTCGTCGATTTGACTTTCTGACAAAAAAAAAAAAAAAAAAGTGGGCTTCTGTCAGTTACAGATCTTAACTCTTCCCTTCTTTCTCCGCATTCCGTCTTTTTGTTTCCTTGCACTGCACGTTATGCCCCGAGGCGCTCAATAAGAGAGGAAAAGCACGCACGGATAGGAATGGTGATTTAGCAAAAGCGAATATATAGCGGTGTATGTATGTATTTAGCAAAAATATCTGTGGTGCAATTCAAAGCCACTGACTGGCAGATGGGTAAGAAGTCAGCGCTGACTTGTAACGCAGATATGGATTCGGCTGAGCTGCCGGTCCAAAGTCCAGCGGCACGTGATAACTTTCAGTCTTGCGGCAGCCTCGAGGCACGCCGGAGCTGGGAACAGAAAGCGGGATTAGGCAATCTTTTTCCTTTTGATTTGTACAGGGGAAAATGTCCCAGCCTTTTCAAAAGATCTTAAATCTGAATCTGACATTATAGTAGATTACGTAATTTCTGTCGAACTGCTGGACGGGCGGTTTTAGTGCCACGTGGAAATAAATATAAGGCGCTTCTGTAAAACTCAAAACATTTTTTTTAATTTCTGTAATCTCTGATCATACTGACTGATAGCTATTCAGAAGTTTATTTTGAACTTTATTACCTGATAAAGATATTGTCCAACTGTAGAAGATTGGGTTTATTTTTTTCCCTAAGAAATCGGAACAGCTATTTTTGATTTTCACATGTTTTCTTGGACACTCCACTAACTTTTCAGCTTGATCATAGTGGACTGCACTATCAGGATTTCAGAAAACTCTGTAGCACGTATGCAGTGGAGTAATTCTCGTTCAAAACTGTACCTGTGTGTCCTATGCAGTTCAAATAAAGGCCTAAACAAAGTTAGGTATTTTGCAAATACATAACTACATGTGAGCAGACACTTTTAGTTCTGTTAATTGTGGGAAAATGTCACACATTTGTCCCCAAAAGTTTGAAACTGTAAACTCTCTGCTGTCCTACAATGAAGTTGCACTGAATTTACACCTCAGGTTTTATAAATGAGTTTTCTCATCCCATTTCATTCACCTAGCTTAGCCCATCAAAAAAGTGGGATTGGTACTGGAAACATTCAAAATACCCAGAGGAGCCAGATTTTCCACCTTTTTGCCTTTCATTTTTTTCTTGTGCCAGAATGTTTTGTCTAATTTATTACTCATGAAAACTAAGTCTGTTATCTGAGAACTTGTTGCTTTAAAAAGTTGTATTTGAGAAGATATTAAACTCAAATCATTGCCCTATTAGTCTTTGTGCTGTAATAGTTCATCCACATTTCAACATCACTACTTACATTGCAATGAAGTATCAGGAAAATGCAGGTGAGTAATTAGGTTAAAGAAATTATCATTGGACCATGAGTCTGTCTCTGACCATGGTGAGATATTTGTCATATAAATGATGGTATTGGAAAGCATCATATTGTAAGCTGTCCAGTCACTTGTTAAGGAGATGGGAGTCATATAAATTTAATAAGTAAATATATATAGAGATAACAATGAAGTCTTTAAGTGTTTCTACGCCACCATGGCTCTTCAACTTAGACACAAAGTTTTAGTAATGTGTGAGAAAGGATCTGCTAGTTTAGAATAAAACCACAAATTTACATCAATTTTGAACAGCCAAACTATACCCAACTTGAAATAACACAAAGAATCACACATCTCAACAAAAATTATTAAAGATCATCTTTTGTGGACAATGCAGCTGGCTTTGGATATACTTTAATATACCATAAATACTCATTGAACAATCAGTATTATATCAAACGTACAACATTTTTTGCAACACTAGAAAACAATTTAGCAATGCCATTCGATAACAAATAAGCAGTTTGTTTGCCACAGTCGAACTAATATCTGTAGTAGAATTTATCATTCGCATCCCCGTGTTCCGTTTTCTGTTTCATCTGCCTGTTCTGCCTTTTCACGATTTTATCTCTATATTACTTTCGTCAATTGCTCCTCCCCTCCCCTTCTGGCGTAAGAAAGTAAGAGTTTCTTGGAATTTCAGAGGGTTGATTCAGAAAACCAACCCAGCAGCAGTCAGTCAACCAATAAGAAGCCGACAAAGGCTATTTCCCCTCCCCCTTCTGCCCGTCCCTCGAGCAAGAGGGTGGTGCGTGCACTCACGTAAAGACTTTATTTGCGCTTGCGTGAGGTGAGAGGCTCATAGGTCACTGCGCATTTCAGTTCCGCCGCTCTGGTTGCTGGCGCTGCTGTTGCTGCCGCTGCTTCGCGTGGAAGTCTGAGTTTCTATTGCAAAAGGAGAAAAGGGGACCGAACCAAGCGGCGATGACGAAGTCCAGCGGCGACAAGTCCGAGAAAGAACCGTGGCGGGGTTGCTATTACAAACTCGAGGAAGTCCAGGAACACAATCATAGCCAGAGTACTTGGATTATTATACACCGTCGCATATACGATCTCTCGAAGTTTTTAGAAGAAGTGAGTATATAGAGCTGGAAAATGAGAAGGGATTAGGAGAGAGGATTGCTGGCCGCTATTATGTGCTGCTAAAGTTGCAGGAAAGAATTAACGGCGGAACTGATTAGGTTTGGAAGGTTTCCAAGATTGCATGCTTACTGAAAAGTGGTGCTCCCTAAGATGTGTGCTTTGCAAACTGTGCCAGGGGTTCAAACTGACATAACCTTTAGCTTCAGTTGGGAAGTTAGGAAACTGTTACATCAGTTTACTGGTGGCTGCTTTAAGTACAACAAGGTGCTTGCGTTGTAAAAAAAACAAACTATTTTTAAAACAACGGATTATATTTATTTGAAATTAAAATTGGGTATTTGTGGAATAAAAGTGATAATTACAGAAAGAACCAGTTTGATATAATTTAGGAAAGCAAGATTGCTAAGGTTCTAGGATTTGCTATGATGAAACGAAATCCTTTGTTTGCCTCGATTAAGTAATGTACGTACCTTTCACCTACCAGATCTTCATAGATAAATGGTTGAGCAATGTGTTTCTTGTAATGAGGAAAGACTAAGGACAAGTCATCATTTTGCAGTAATATGTGCATAGACAAGCATGCGATTTTTAATAATTATAGCAGAGAAATACTGGAAGATGGAGATTGGGAAAATGATAATTGATTATGAATCTAAAATGCATAAAAAACTCAGGTTGGACAAAACATACCATTTCTTCACATGTTTGAGAGTAGATATAGCTATCAAGCTGTTTCATATCTGCTGAAATATATTTGCCTATGTATGAATATCTGCAGGTATAACATGTAAATATTTCATTTTTGTTTATGCTACCTACCCAGCATAAGTTACAAGGTTAAGTTATATCTGTTGGGTAAGTAGAGGAAATGAATATAGACTCACTCCTCTGTTAACCTGGTATTGCATGGTTAGATCTAAAACTTGTTCGTATACTCTTTGATCTATCAAATTGCAATACAAATATCCATATTTAAAATATATAAGATTAATAAGCCAGTGGCATTATACATGTTGCTTACCTAATAGTTAATACATAGAAACCTACACATTGCTAACATATTTCAAATCTAATCATGGCCAAATAGATTTCACAGAGAAAAGATGATCTCATTTGCTTTTATCTTGGACTAGGTGTATATAACAGGACATCAAATTTTCAGATTTTCAATTCTTGTTGATAAGGTTTCTTAAAATTTTGGAACTTTTCAGTAGTTAAGTGTATTATATCTATGAAATATATTTCTAAAAATGCATTGAATTCCCTGGAAATGTGAAATAGTTTTGATACAAAAGAAGAAATAATTATTCCTAAAATAAATTTAAAAAATTCCCAAAGATAATGTTGCCAAGTTGGGTTATTCAATAACGAGAAATACAAAGTATGCCTATATTTTCATTCAAGTAAATGGAACGATATTTTCAATTTTCTTTATCTTCTGGGCTGGGGGATGATAATATTAGTAGGTATTGTTACAAGGTTAGCTTAGCTTGTGGCATACTTATGGTGCCATTTCTCAGGGACTCTGCTGAGTTAAACAGAAATTGTGTTTATAGTTTATCTGGCTTGGGGAAAGAAGCATGGTTAGGGTATTTGGGGGTATCTTACGATGTTTGAAGGGACATGGTGGCTCAGTGGCTAAGATGCTGAGCTTGTCGATCGAAAAGTCAGCAGTTCGAATCCCTAGTGCTGTGTAATGGGGTGAGCTCCCGTTACTTGTCCCAGCTTCTGCCAGCCTAGCAGTTAGAAAGCACGTAAAAAATACAAGTAGAAAAATAGGGACCACCTTTGGTGGGAAGGTAACAGCATTCCGTGTGCCTTTGGCATTTAGTCATGCCAGCCACATGAACACTGAGATGTCTTCGGACAGCGCTGGCTCTTCAACTTTGAAACAGAGATGAGCCCCCTAGAGTCAGGAACAACTAGCACATATGTGCGAGGAGAACCTTTACCTTATGGTGTTTGGGGGCCAGGCCAAACAAAATAGAATATAGAAATGCATGCTGAGATGGATCAATTTAATGGCATTGTTAAGAAAGAATGGAATAATCTTATTTCAAAGATCGCAGCGTTACATGATCATGTATTGTAAATCCACAGCTGCATATATCAGTTTGTATGGAATAATAGCAAGCTTATTACAGATAGTCCTCAACAACAAGCCCAGAATTTATGTTGCTAAGTGAGACATTTGTTAAGTGAGTTTTGCCCCATTTTACGACCTTTCCACAGTTGTTAAGGGAATCATTGCAGTTAAGTTAGTAACACGGTTGTTAAATGAATCTGACTTTCCCCACTGACTTTGCTTGTCAGAAGTTCCCAAAAGGTGATCACATGACCCCAAAATGCTGCCACTGTCAAAAGATATGAATCAGTTGCCAAGCATCTGAATTTTCATCATGTGTCCATGGGTATGCTTCAACGGTCATAAGTGTGAAAAACAGTCATAAGTTACTATTTTCAGTGCTGTTGTAACATTAAACAGTCACTAAATGAAGTTGTAAATCGAGAACTACCTCGTTGCCAGACCTATGCTGTAAACAATGCTAATATACTGAAAAACTTCCACATAAATTCTAGGTACAATAGAATTAGCATCTTTGGAAACTGTTGGCATACCTATTATGTGCAGATTTTAGATGATACAGTCCATGTATAACTCAGTCCATTGGAGTTTTTTTGTTTAGATAGTTGCCAAAGAGAAATGTTTACCTTTGAAATCTCTGTTATTCGGTAGAAGGTATGTAGGGAATAGGTTGGGACAAGCTGGGTGAATTTGAGGAAAATGTATACAGAACTGGATTGAACTGGATGCCATCTTGCTGGCTTTTAGGTCCTGTCATACAATATAACAATATAACTTTGGCCTTTCAAAAAATGTCAGTAATCGTGAGGAGTTTGCATTGGGTGGTGGTGGGGGAGCAGCTGCAAAAATGCAGTCTTTGAACCTGGTGTTAGCTTTTTTTTCTGAACAAAATGTTAGAGTTGTCTTTCTAATCTTTCAAGGTTGGGGGAACTTCCAAATTCTTTCCAAGGCTGGGGAATTCTGGCAGTTGTCCTACATATATTGAACCAGAGAAGGCTGGTTCAGATAGAGTCAGATAGATTCCAGGTTTCTTACTGCTTTTAACAACCAAGAAATAGTTTTTCTTATCACAATTTTCTTATTGTACAACTCTCTAATGTAGTACGGAATGAATGGATATCTCATATGTGTATTAATTTTGAAAACATAGTTTATCTAATGAAGAAAAATACTTTGGTATCTTTAAGTATATGGAGTGAGTGATTTTGACTTCCAGAACACCGCATGTGGAACATATTTTGAGTAAAGAAAATTGTATTTTTACTCTATGTGAGAATTTACATATGTGACTATTTTTAATGACTTTTTTCCCATGGAACATACAGTTATACCTTAGATCTTATTAGATGTCTACTTTGCCTTGTTGGGATCAATGCATTGATAGTTCAGTTTGGGAAAGCTGATATAATTAATCCTACAGGAGGACAAAATTCTACTGTACACTTATTACCACTTGGGTTTCTAAATTTAGCCCCAGCGATTTCCATCTAAAGCCTACTGAACTGAATGCCTAAATTAATCATACTAACTTTTGATATTTCTGTACATTCAATGTACATGCTTAACTTTTACTTGTAGAACAAAATATTACATATTTGGATTCATTTTAGATCCATTAACAAGTGGATTTTTTCTATAAAAAAAATCCCTGTGTAAAAAAAATGCATAGGGAGCAAATATGTCCTTAGTTTGTTTTCTCAGGCTTTTAATAAAATAAAAGACTGTGTTTATTATTAATGCAGTAGTAGCGCTACAAAACTATGTAAAAATATTGAGCGTTTGGCATCTATGCTTCTTGGTTCTGAAGTGTTTAAATTCTGGATTCAGTTGGTTAAGAGTACATCTTAAAGCACGTGGGTTGGTTTTTTTTTTTTTTTTTACACTGTTGCTCCATTTTCTGGAGTGTTTCATTATCAGAACTGATTCAAGGGCAGAATTTGCCTCTCATATTTGCATGTCAGTCTTGTGTAACTTCTTTGGATGCACTTCCTTAACCTTTTTTGAATTGGTGACCAGGCATAATCTTTAATCTGTGTACTTTTGCTTAGTCATTGTGCATATGCATTCTATACTTTCTAACCTGAATGTTTTGTTTAGGAAAAAAAATAACCTTTGAAAATTCACATATCTTAATTACTGTTAGCAACACAATTTTTAAAAAAAGATTTTATCGAATATTTTATTTGTCAAATTTATGAAACTGCCCATCTCGCCAAAAGTGACCCTGGGCAGCATACAACAAAACTAAATCAGTAAATAAATCCATAAAACTAGTTATTAATTATAAATAGCATTAAAAAGCTCTTAAGAACAGAACAAAACAATGTACGTTGTTTTTATGGATTTGAGGTACTGTTAATTCTTTGACCAGAACAGTTCTAAACTACCTATTTATGTTGGGAGACTATCTATACTTGAAAGTTGGATTAGAGCAATGTTCAGAATCGAATAGTTTCCCGATAGACAAAGATTGCACTTAACATTGGAGAGAGCAATGCAGGTGGGATTTCATGAGCGATGAGAGATTTTTAACACTGATATATGCGTATACAAAGGTCTTGTGCTACAGTTTGTTAGTTTTGTTTTTCACATTTATGAACCACCCATCTCCCTCAAAGAGTTCTCATCTGTATCCCACCTTCGATTGCACAGTCCTAGATCGACATTGGTGAGATCTCATATGGCTTTGCTTATGACAGCTATCCTCCTGATATGTCGTCCTGCATTTTCCATCATTATGGCTATTGTTTGTGCAGGCTCAGATTCATTGGAGCAAAAGGAAGGCTATCAGGTAAACAATATATTCTAGGGGTTGTCCTCTAGATGCGTCTTATGATCTAGAAAAATACAATGCAACAGACATCACTAGGCAGAGACAGTCCCATTAGAAACCTGGGCCCAGACCATGAAGGGCTTAAATTGCAGTCTGGAGAATTCAGATGCAGAGGTGCAGAGTAGAGGTGTCACCTAAAACTATCCTCCCGCTGCATTTTGCACCAGCTGAAGCTTCCAAATACTCTTCAAGGGCAGCTTCATTTGGAGCACATTGTAGTAATCCAGTTGGAAAGTGATTTAAGGCACAAGTGACTGTGATCAGAGCACAAAGCAAAGCTGGGCAAAGGCTTTAAACAGGAGCCATAAGTCCAGGAAGACTCCCAGATAATTCATAGGATCTGTCTGGGACAGTGCAACTCCACCTACAATAAGAGATGGAAGGTCCTCAGAAGAAGGGGATCCTGAAATCAGGTGCCATTTGGTTTCACTAGGGTTGAGCTGAAGCTGTTCTCCATTTACACTGGTGCATAGGGGGCTTCTTGCTCCATTCAGGGCCTCTGTGTACCAACCAGGACCTATCTTTGTACTCTTTTTTTGGTAAAAGATGCCTATTATGGAAAAATGGTGGGAATGATTTGGATCAGGCTGGGTCTAACAGCCAGTGGGATTTGGTTAATGACAGCAATGGGAACTGCTGGGATTTTGGTCAGTAAGTGATGTAGTTACATGTCATTGTCCTTTATAACTGTATTGTTTAGTACTGAAATTCTAATCTGAATTATTATTAATTGAGGATTACCAGTAGGTGAAAATCCATGCTATGCGGTTGGCTGGTTTTTCCATAAAGAAATGGGACTTTGTTCCAAGAAGCTTCTGTAATGCTAGTATAGAAAAACAACAAGCAAGCCAGCTGTTGAAATTAGACAATGATGGAATGTGGAGATTGTGTATTGGTTATAATTATGAGTTGTCTTTCACTCATTTGGCTTAATTTCCTATTCTTTACACAGTTAAATATATATTTTTGCCTTGCTCTTTTGACTTTGTAGCTGGGTTACTTTTGTTTGTTGATAACTCTGCCCTAAGAAACTAATTCTTAACTCTTACATACAGCAACAACTCAAATATATTTGTCTTTATATAAAATAGGAACATAATTCCTACCCTGAGCTAATAGCTGCCCATTTATACTGCAGATACACATTTGCTGAGCCAAGACAGGGTTGTTGTTTTTTTCTGTTGAGCTGTTTATGAACATGTAATTTTGATTTCCTCCCAGGAATATTGTTATCAGCAAATGCATTTTTGATGAATGCTGGAAACAGACAGTGGATCATACTGTGAGAGTTGCTTAAGAATTTCTCTGTGAATATTTTAACTACATTTTATTTTATCTATTATTTTACTTACACTTTATATCGGGCTGACTTTGAAGACCCATCTGGAAAATACTGTTGACCCACAATGTAACATCTATTTGTTTGCTGGTACAAGTCAGCTTGAGTATATGAATTCTGTACACTGGATCCCACTTCTTCATATGCTTCCAAATACTCAACAGTTTAGTATGTTAGTTTTAACATTTAAACTCTATGGGGCTTGATACTGAGATACTTGCAGGATGATCTTTAAGTAAATTTTGGAGCCGGCTAGCTAATATGCGATAGGAAAGATCTGTTAATGAGAGATTGCTAATTTACTTCTCTCTGAAATAAAGGAGAGAGAAGCACAGAGAAACTGTTTTTCTATTGCTTTGTCCCTGCTCTAGAATTATTTCACCCTGAAATTTTTATCAGCTTCCACATTGCTAAATTTCTGCAAGTTATTAAAAACAGAATTATTCAATAGAGCACTAGGAATATGAAGCATTGTGATTGATTTTATTTGCTTGGTAATTGCTTATGTATTAACTGCTGTCTGCTTATCTTCATTTTATCTTTGTATTATGGAGGTTTTATTATGTTGCCTTATCTTGTTATTGCTATTTTTATTTATTGGACTGCGGAGATTTTATTCTGTTGTTTATGGGTGAATTGCAAACCACCAAGTTTCTCCTTAATTGCAGTGGACATAAATTGAATGAATAAATCTGGAGGCTAAATAATGGCTTGGTTAAACGGGCATTTAACTTTATTTAATTATAGGGGTTATAATACTGTGGTATTGAACTATGAAAACAGATCGAAGTTGATTAGTGAACAGGAAAAAATGAACTTTATTTTCACATTGTACATTAAAAATAATATAATGCTATAAATTATGCTCAAAATAGATCAGTTTTCCTAGTGTAAGTTACAGTAACGCTTATTGATTCTAAAGTATATATAGATTGAAGCCTTCATGCTATTCTTCTATTTAACAGCATCCTGGTGGAGAAGAAGTGCTAAGGGAACAAGCAGGCGGAGATGCAACAGAAAGTTTTGAAGATGTTGGACATTCTACAGATGCCCGGACATTGTCAGAAACGTTTATTATAGGGGAGCTTCATCCAGTAAGTACAAAAAGCATGGATATTCATGTTCTTATACAGGTAGTCGTCGACTTACAACAGTTCATTTAGTGACTGTTCAAATTTACAGCATCACTGAAAAAAGCAACATGACCATTTTTCAGATTTACAACTGTTGCATGATCACGTGATCAAAATTCGGACACTTGACACCTGATTCAAAGATATGATAGTTACAGTGCCCTCGGGTCATGCGATCACCTTTTGCAACTTTCTGACAAGCAAAGTCAGTGGCAGGCCAGATCCACTTTACAACCATGTTACTAACTTAACAATTGCAGGGATTCACTGAACAACCGTGGCAAAAAAAGATTGTAATCACTTAAGAACTGTATCGCTTAGCAACAGTAATTTTGGGCTCTGTTGTAAGTCGAGGACTACCTGTAGTTTTCATATTTTAATAAAAGTTATTAAGTTAGAATTGTTGAAAACATTCTTCTGTAACCAGATTCCTCCAGATATTTTTGTATTACCCAGTCACTGTATAGCCTGTTATCAGGAATTACAATAATTGTTCAAAGTATTTTGCAGGATGCAAAAAGTGGCACCATTGGATAATTCATTTAACTAAAGTGCAATAATTGAACTATTATATTTTATAATATATTTCTATATCGTACTTTTACAATTCAAAATATATTAGGAAATATTATAAATTTAAATAACAGAGCAACATGGTACAGGAAAGAAAAAAGGGACATTATTAATGAGCAACATCTTCCTATTGCTAATGTTATATTGGGTTTATTAATCCTTTTGTTCAATACTTTGGTCTGTTTATTTCAAAATTGCAGGGCTCCCCCATGAAAATGTAAATAAAATTCTGAATTAACATATGTAAAACTGATGTATATTTTGATTTCTCACTCTACATTCTTTGTAAATGGGCCCACCTGCTGATTAATGGTTATCCCTGGAAAAGTACAGCTTTGGCATATATACACAGCCCTTGCCGGATTCTATACAAGAATTAATTTTAACAGCCTCTATTAAAATGATATCTCAGCACTTTACCTTCCAAAATATCTGTTCCTGCTGCTTTGGCCATTACAAAGGCAATAGAAAATCTGTGTAAATCTTGTATTTCACCATGATTTTGTACATGTTAATTCTTTTAATACCATCTTGCATATCGTTCTGTCATTGCGGTGATTCAAGATGTGCTATACTATGTACAATGCTGTGCTGTAAACACTTGTCTAATTTTTTTAAAGGAAAGATAATGATTTATCTCTTGAAGAGGTAACAAAGAGTGATTCATGAATGGATTAGATACATATTTCTAACAAAATAAAATGTGTTTTTAATCTTTCAGGATGATTGGGAAAAAGTTGAAAAACCAACGGTAAGCATTTCTCTTTCAAATTTCAAATCCCATTTCATCATAACATTTTAAATAAACTACGGCTACATTTTCTTAAAGGAATCCCAGATTTTGGGGACGTTGACAGAACTGTAGTTTTTATTTATCTCCAGCCCAGTCAAATATTTTCTAATGCAATATCTCTTTATCTCAAGTTTTTTTAGGGTTGGGGCAGGGGTGAAATCCAGCAGGTTCTGATAGGTTCTGGAGAACCGGTAGCGGAAATTTTGAGTAGTTCAGAGAACCGGCAAATACAACCTCTGGCTGGCCCCAGAGTGGGATGGGAATGGAGACTTTGCAGTAGCCTTCCTCTGCCACACCCACCAAGCCATGCCCACAGAACCAGTAGTAAAAAAATTTGGATTTCACCACTGGGTTGGGATGGGGGTGGAATGTACATATTTTGGTATTTATTGTACATAAATATGGTAATATTGGGCAAGATCAAACTATTAATGTACACATTCCTCAATTTTCAGCAATAAAGTGGTCATCACCAGACTACTGAATAGTCTCCAAGATGTAAATAGAGAAAAAAAATCAGTTTTATTATCTACATTTTAGGAGAAAAAATGGGTGGTTGGTTGGTTCCTTGTGAATGCTTAAACTTTGTAATAAAACTTGGATAATTGATCTTTATTGGCAAGCATTCTTTGTAGTGCCCCTACCAGCTTTTTCCATTCTGAAAGAAAATGGAATGCACATGTAGTACTTAATGTTAATCATTTATATAACTCGGCAGACAGTTTCATGTTTTTAGCAACCAGATTGAATGTTTGGAGAATTGTGTGACCAATTTCATGGGTCAAAATTACGGGTGTCAAACTCGATCGCATCACGTGATGTCATGTGATATGATATTTTTTGCCTTTGCGAAGCCAGGGTGGATGTTGCCTGTGCGTGACACATCCGGCCTGTGGGCCGCCAGTTTGACAGGTCTGGTCAAAATGCTCCAAATGGAACTCCATAAAAACGCAGTGTAATTCATACAATTAATATGTTTGTGCGGAGTTTGGATCCCATTTAAAACACTCTAGAAGTCAGTGAATCAGAATTCTAACAATTCTAACTAACAAGGAAGCACCAATATTTAATTATATCTCAAAATAGGTAGGACAAGGTACAGTAGTAAAGCTGGGGTAATTCAAAGAATCCCAGCAGAAAAATTACCTCAGTCATTGTATGAGCTATTTTTTTATTAAGAAGGAGAAACTTAGAAATCATTTAAGGTCTGTAACTAAATGTCTTTGTCTTTCAGGGCCCTTATATTACCACTGTTGAGTCTAACATCAGGTACAATTTTTATTCAATTTGCAATTTGATAGTATTGTGTTCTAATATTTTTTATAATTCTGCACTAGTTCTATTAAGAATAGGTTGGGATAATAATGGGTGGGCAGAATTGCTTTTTGCTAACAGTTACTATAGCTGGGATTTATCTATAATAATTTGTGTGTAATAATTTATCTTAATTTCTTAAGTATGAATGCTTTTATTATGTAAGCAAGTTAGTTCCCATAGCACATGGTTAATCTAGGATATATCATATTATATATATTCAGGTAAGATGTATCATCATATTCGGAAAACTAGGAAGGATACTTGAAGCTAGTATGCTTTAAGTATTCTTTATGGCTGCAGTCCAGGGATGAATATTGATCATTCCTCCTGAAGCTTTCACTAATCCTTTTAGAACTCCTAAATATATTGGATATGTTTTGAGAAGTATACAGTTGTAAGAATACAAAGGAATTTATTGGGCTTATATCTTCCTGAACAGCTCAGACTGTTAAATAGAAGACCTCTCTTAAGTCGGGTTATATCTAAGAATACTTCTTTTAAGTAAAAAAACAAACTTTTATTATTTTGCATTTCATTTTCTCCCGTGATATAGTTCAACTGGAGAAGTCTGCCTTCTCTTAGGACAGTGTTTCTCAACCTTGGTAGCTTGAAGATGGGTGGACTTCAACTCCCAGAATCCCCCAGCCAGCAGCTGGGGATGTTTACTCAGTCATTGTTGTGTAAAGCATTTATTTTACTACCAAGCAGATTGGCTCACTGCTTGCCTAACCATGTGGTAACAAGTTAATTTATTCCTGTATTCAGAATTGCTTTATTGAAAATACAGGTAGTCCTTGCTTAACTCCTGCAACTGGGCCCATAATTTGGGTTGTAAGTCATTGCAGTCATTAAACAGGTCACTGTGTCATCTGTCTTGATATCATGACGGTTTTATGATCTTTGTAAAACAAGTCACTAGAGTCATTAAGTGATCAGGGGATTGATTATTAAGCAAATCCAGCATCTCCGATGGGTGATTTTTGCCATTTTCTGCTGGAAAACAGGAAAAGGGAAAGTTGCAGATCACAACTTTCACATGACCATGGGATTCTCCAGTCATAAAATGAACTTTATGCCAAGCACTTGAAATGCGGGAGGGAGTGCGGCAGTTGTAACTTTGAAGGTCATAAGAAAATTGTTTCGAGCCTATTGTAACTTAAAATGGTCATTAAGCAACCAGTGGTTAAATGAGGACAACCTGTAAATGAATATATCTTCTGAAACATTTCGTCACTAGTGGTATAGTATGAAAATAATGTTTTGGGTTGTTGTTTTTTCCAGTTCATGGACCAACTGGGTGATTCCAGCAATAGCAGCTATCATTGTGGCCCTTATGTATCGCTTCTACATGTCGGAGTAAACCCAGTAGTAAGAAGTAATAATGGGACACTCTGTTTTGGGCAAGAAAATGAAATATATACCTAGGGGCGCCGCATCAGGACAGCATCTTAAAATCAACTTTAAAGAAGTGTATTCCTCTTTTTATCGGAAATTCAGAATTAAATTGTTTTAATACCGTCCTACATAATGCTTCCTTTTTCTATTTTGTTTTCAAATACTAATATTTTTTTCTTTTATATCTTCATGTCTATCGTTTAATCGTATGATGCTAAAATGCTGCTCTTAAAATTAAGAACACTCACATAAGTCTTCAGTTTCTTATTTAAAATTTGTCCGATTCTTTTTAATGATTCTTCTTTAGGCTTCGTTTACAAAAATAAGTACATGGAAGTTTGTGTCTGTGCAAATTTTTCCATCTTTGCCATCGCTTATGTTCTAATATATTTTCTTTGTTGTATAGCTGTATTATTTTTGAAGAGTTCTCAGTATGGGAAATGATAAACACTCAAAATAATTTCAATTTTGTTAATAAGGATATTGCTGTGGATCCAAATATTTCATTGTGTAAAATAAAATACTAATTATCCTTAAATGATTTGAGATAGGGAGGATTTATAATAGGCACAAAATTTTCAGTGGTCTTCATTGTTTATATAAGATCCATTGAACTTCATAAGAAAAAAAGGAAAACAATCAATGGCAGATAGAGGTTAATATATATATATGTTAAACAGTAGGTCATAGGGAACATTAATTGAGAGCAAATCTAGATCTAAATAACTTCATCTTAAAATGCTTATGTACTGTGCTGTATGGTTCTTGGCTGTATTATGGATCATTGATTTATTAAATTGTACAGGTATGAAACAGCAGGATAGTGTCCCTTCAAAAACTTGTGCAAGAAATAAAACATTTTCTTGTGTCTGTATACAAAGAAAAAAAAAGTACCAATGATTCCATCTTATTTGTGTTGCCAGCAAAAAGTTTGGAAAGTCTGTTGTAAGTTACCCTGGGTATGGATTTCAGTTACCTTCCTAAATATACTATGTCATTAAAGTTCATATATTTATGTAACTCATGATATATAAGATGTTTCTATAAGATTTGCCTGCCTTGCAGAATTCAGTAGCTAAAAGCAACTACCTAATTTCCAGCACCTATTCATGCTCCCTTGGTAAAATATTATAATTATATTACAAAAATATTGACATTTATTCTTAGGCCCATTTCCCATTTGCTGCATATTGACGGAGTTTAGCCCACATCCCTGAATTACTTTTCTCAATGGCTTCATGTAAGTGTTAAAGAGCATGGACAATAAAATGGATTCCTGAAGGACTCCATGGATTCCTGAAGGACACACCATGTCAGCTAACCACAATGAGACAGAAGAATACTCCTGAAGACCATGTTTTGGAAGTGGCCTTCCTAGTAGGAGTAGAATCACCATTCTACATAACCCAATATTGACACACTATCCAAGAGGTAACCATGGTTGATAGTATCAAAAAACTCTGGGAGATCCAGGTGGCTCAAAAGAGTGATATTCTCCCCACCCTTTTCCTGCTACAGGTTATCCCACGGGTTGACCAAGATGATTTCTATTCTATAAACATCCCTAAAACTGAATTAACATGGATCTAGAAAATCATTTTCATACAATAGAGCCTTGAATTGATCATTAGACTAGATAATAATTAACCAAATATAAATGATATTAGATTTTGAAAATGTCAAATGATTATATTGGTCTGTTCTTCTAAACGCTGGTAGAATTGTTTTGAAATAACAGAGTTGGAAGGAACCTTGGAGGTCTTCTAGTCCAATCCCCTGCTCAAGCAAAAGATCCTATACCATTTCAGACAAATGGTTGTCTTAATCTCTCCTTAAAAATCTCCAGTAATGGAACACCACAACTTCTGAAAGCAAGCCATTCCACTGTTTAATAGTTCTGTCAGGAAATTTCTCCTAATTTCTAGGTTGGTGCTCTCCTTGATTGGTTTCCATCCATTGCTTCTTGTCTTACCTTCAGGTGCTTTGAAGACTAGGTTGACCCCCTCTTCTTTGTGGCTGTCCCTTAAGTATTGGAACATTGCTATCATTATCCTCCTTTTCATTAAACTAGATATACCCAATTCCTGCAACCGTTCTTCATATGTTTTAGCCTCCAGTCGCCTAATCATCTTATTGCTCTTCTCTGCACTCTTTATAGAGTCTCAACATCTTTTATGAATGAAGGCAAATACATGTGTCCTAGGATAATGTTGCAGGATCCAATCTGGGTTGGTCACTGGGGCCAGAGGTTTAGTCCTCCGAGCTTTTGGACTTCTGCTGGAGTCCATCCTCCGGGAACGTCTCTACGGGAACCTTCATTTATCTGAAAGCTCAGAAGATTAAACCTATGATCCAGGTGATCAACCCAGATTGGATTCAACATCTTTTTGTAACGTGGCAACCAAAACTGGATGCAATATTCCAAGTGTGGTCTTACTAAGGCATTATAAAGTGGTACTAACACTTCACGTGATCTTGATTCTATCCTATTAATGTAGCCTAGGACTGCATTGGGTTTTTTGGTGGCTACAGCACAGTCCTGGCTCATGTTTAAGTGATTGTCCCTTGACACTAGGACAAATGAAAGTTATTAAAAGTTGTAAAAATGAGTAAAAATTAATAAAAACTAAAATTGAGTAAGAAGGAAAAAAGGAATAAATAAATAAAAGAGAAAGCTAAAGTGCCAAAAGGAAAAAAAGATGGATGAAAACTAGAATATATATATATGTATGTATGTATGTATGTATGTATGTATGTATGTATGTATGTATGTGGCTTCTGATCTTTGCGGTAGTTGTAAGTACAATTGTAGATTTCTTTCTTTCTCTAAAGTTGTATCATGATTCTTTTTATAATCTATCCTATCTAATTGCCAAACCATAGAACATAAGTTCATTTTCCCCCTTTTTAATGCAAAAAGTCCATAAGGAGTTTCCAGTCATCAATATACATCTTTCCTCTAATCAAACAATTTGGCCAACTCAACAAGTTCTGTTATCTTCACCAACTACTCCTGTAGTAAGCTTGCCAAATCTTTCCATCTTTCTCCATACAATAATCTTGCTCTAGTTATATATAAAAACCAAGTTCCATGAAATTGTATTTTAAAAAGCTTTAAGCAATATTAAAAATGTAATTCATGACAGCAGGGAATTGCTATTTCATTGTTCTGTATAATTCAATAACTGATATTTTAAATGTAAATGTTCTAAATATTTGAATTTATAATGACCATAATTTGAATGAAAGTATCCATAAATTTGTTATCTTGGGCAACAAAAAGATATCTGGATTTTTTAAATTGCAATTTGTAGGACTAAAAGTAAAACAACATTGATGGGAGGAAAATGTTTTTCTGTAAAACTAGATTTAAATAATTGGATACTTTCCTTCTTTTAAAAGACACAAATACTTGGTTAATTTTAAGGTTTGATAATGCTATGAACTGACAACTTTCAAATATTGTAATGTCATAATGTAATTTCAGGATTGCTCTTGCTACTTACAGGTTACTTTTTCTTTCTGAAAATTAAAGGTGTTATTAATTCCAAGAATATGATTGCTAATGAGAGTCTATATATGACTGTGGCAGGTTATAACTGATACTGTATATATAAAAAATAAACACAATTGCTGAAGTTGACCATACATATTGCTTTGCCATACCCAATTATATTTTAATATGCCAAATACAGAAATGGATGACTACACAAATTGATGAAGGAAGTTTTATTTGCTACTTTATATTCTATATTTCTGAAATAACTTGACAAAAGAGTTGAATACATAAAACGTAAGTCCATTAAACATACAGTAACAGGATAAAAACATTCCAATCAGAAACAAAGGCAACCCCTCTTCTGTCTATTTTCTTTGGGAGCTACAGACTGAACACATTTGAAGAGAATCAACTTGGAAAACGCAACAGCATTTTTATTATAGCCATGAGTAAGTTTCAGGTAAATTTTCAGCATTTGTTTTGTATGTATAGATCAATTATTTCTTGCCTAAGGTATAATATTACTTGGTTGTATGAATGTTTTCACAGTTCATTACCTCCTTTTAAAAAAAAATGCAGCTGAAGAACTGGAATTTGGTTTTTCATACAGATGTTCTGCGTAATCTTGCATTTTGGGGGGAAAATCTTTGGTGATTGTTGTTTCTAGATGGTTAGGCCTTGGATTTTTGGATGCTCTTTATTAAAGCAAAGCAATATTAAGTTTTATTTTCCAAAATTTAAGAATGAGATGATGATAGAACAGAGGTGTGGCCCTTTAATTAATAGAGGTAGACTCTAGTTCGCATTCAGGCTGGAAAAGTATTGTTGAGCTCATCAAAATGTATACAAAATGTGCAATACTTTAAAGCCATATGAAGCTTGAAACCATTTAATGATAACAGAATATGCAATTTCAAAAGCAGAAAGTTCTTTTTTTAGAACTTTCTAAAACTAGATAGACTTAACAATATTTGCAAATGTGCCTTGGCAATAATTGCAGAATAAGATTATTCATCCTCTGGTGAAAAGAGAAACAGCCTGATAATAGTCTTAGACTGAAAAAGTGATTTCGCTTATTAAAAGAATACCATTAACTGAGAAATTGGTTTTTAAAAATCATAAGAGAGAGTACATTTAACAATAGATTCATTTGTTGTTAAGAACATTTCTGTCCTACAAATGACTAGATGCTTGGGCATTTGATGAGGAAGAAAATTGAATATCACCAGGCCCTAACTGGTTAGATTTGCTTGAATAAGATGCTTGCAGTACGATGCAGATCTAAGTAACCTGATGCCATCCTTATATTTTGAAATACAACTCCCATAATTCCTTGTCACTGTTTGAGCAATTGAGACTGAAGAGAACTTGAGGCTAAAGCAGTGTGAGAACCTCAGATTGCCTAATTTTGCAAAGTGAAACTCTTAGTTCCAAATCTGATTCTGCAGTGCGAACAAGCAAAACACTTCAGCTTTTTTTGATGCCTACTTTTGTGGACCATATAGTGGATGGTCTTGCATTAATTAGATTAAACTCCACAGCAAAATACACTTGTCCTTCAAAATAGCAATTTTATAAACTCTTTGTTTCTACTAAAATCTTCTGCGTCATGTAAATTCATGATCAAGAACACAGTATCACAAGTTCAGGGTCAGAAAATTTGCAGCCTGATCCAAAAGTCTTATAACTAATCAAGCCGAAATACCAGCTAAGCTAAGCACTTATAAGAATACTTGTAAAAATTACAATGAAGCAATCAGCAGAGAAATTAAATGAATTAAATGTGGGAGTTTCTCAGTACGTTGGTCCAACATCAGCTTTGTGAATCTGAATTAAGATGACTGGAGTTGCAACCGTTTCAGAAGCTTCATTTTCAATCTAGAAAACCAAGGATTTTTTTTTTCATTCCGTTGGTACTGGAATGGCAGCTAGTCAGTCTCTTAATGCCTTCCTTAAGAGAATAAATTTGAAATAATTTTACCTGGTGATAGTGTATATTAGAAGTCCTCTAGAGTGTGTGAAAGCATGTTGTGATTTAAATAAAATGGCTGTCATATAGGGTCTGTGCCATTCTATGCCAACATCTTTTTACTAATGTTAGTAGTACAAAACGATGCCTTTCATTATGGTAGGCTTTTATGTAGGAAAAGAAAGAAGGGAGAGACAGGATGGAAATGGGACAGATGGGAAGAAAAGGATGTTGTGTTCCAAGAATAACCAAGAAGAAAAACTGAGGTGAAATAGATGTGAACTCGCAAAGCATCCCTGGCCTGCTCTCGAGTTGCCATAGGCCAGGGGGGATGGAAAACGGGTGAAACGGCACGGCAACCAAAGACAGATGCACGTTCCAGATGTATTTCTCTCAAGGCTGTATCCCAGGATTACCCACAGCGGCCAGAGGGGAGTGACCTCTACAACCCACGAAATTGCTCGGTTGGCAAATGTGATTGATGACCCACCCTGGGGGGAGGGGGGAAACAGGGTCATGATTGGGGTGTAAATTACATAGGGTCAGAGCTGGCTTCACTTGGGAACATGCCGACATGAAGCTCCGAATAAATAACTGGATTTCTTTTGAAGCTTGGCTTGAGGCTCGTGATTTAATTAGGACATACATCAGAACCCTGACAATAGATCTACCTGGATGAGGAAGAAGGAGTTACACATTGTCCTTGATTTAGGACCAGAATTGGAATTTCCATTGTTTGATTGTTAAGTGAGTCATGACCAATTTTACGTCTTTTTTGCTACTGCTAAGTGAATAATTGCATTGTTAAGCAAATATGCCCACCCGCCCCCCTTGAACTTGCTGTGGGAAGGCCTCAAATTGTGATCATATGACCCCTGTGGTAAATATATGCGGGTTGCGAAGCGCCCAAATTTTGATCACATGACCATGAAGATGTTGCAACAGTCATAAGTGTAAGGAATGATCATAAGTCACTTTTTTCAGTGCTGATTTGACTTTGAATGGTCTCTAAATGTTTGTTTATTGAGGATGTACTTCTAATGGAGGTATCCAGGGCTACGTATTGGAAAGGTTTTGTGTTTTGTGTTACTATCCCAGGCATTTTGTCTATGACTAGTTCTTGAAATTCAAGAGTGTTTACCAATCCCACTTCCCCAGCTGGGGACTTTTATCCATGCTCCTCCTCAGCCATATAATTGTATACTGAAGTTGGCATCATTTACTTATGTTTTCTCCTTACAAGAATCTTATGAAATAGGGTAGTCTGAGATAATGGTGGTTTATGATGCGAATGACTTCATAGGAGGAAAAGCATTTTTCTGCTCAAGAAGCATCTTTCCCTTTTTGGAGTATGTATGAGATACTTTCTCAGTAGTATCTATCAGACTTATTTTCCCCCACAACTACAACCTCTGAAGTGGGTTTGGCTGAAAGAGAGGGACTGGTTCAAAGTCACCACGGTGCAGTGGTGGGTTGCTCCCAGTTTGCACTGGTTCTATAGAACTGGTAGTAAAACCGGCGGGAGGCTCCGCCCGCTGACTCTAACATCAAAATGCTTCTGTGCATGCGCAGAGGAGCATGCACGCACACAAGCAAAGCGCACATGCGCGGCCCCGTTGCAAACCGGTAGTAAAGGTAAGTAGAACCCATCCTTGCCGTGGCACCTTTCATGGCTAAGCAGACATTTGAACTCCGGGTCTCCTGCTTTCTAGCCTGGTGCCTTAACCACTAGACCAAACTGGCTATCATAGTTCCTGTCAGAACGGAATAAGTCAGGGATGTCAAACTCGGTTTCATTGAGGCTGCGTCAGGGTTGTGTTTGACCTCAGAGAGCTGAGAGGGGGCGGGGCACGGCTGGGGTGGCCATGTTAGGCATGGCTGGGGGCGTGGCCATGGTGGGTGTGACACTGGACTCGTGTTGGGGACACCTGTGGTGGCCAAGTGCTAAGGCAGGACTTCCCTGGAAACAGCAAAGGACCGGCCTGTGGTGCCTCTGCTAGTGAAAATCTGAGCTCCATTTTCGCTTGCAGACAGTTGCAGGAGGCCGTCGGGACTGAAAATGAGGCATGGGGGGGCTATGTATGCCCGCCCCCCCGAGCTCCATTTTCACTAGCAGAGGCACTGCAGGCTGGTCCTTGGCTGTTTCCAGGCCGGACCCTGCGGGCCAGATCTAAGCACCCCGCAGGCTGAATCCGGCCCGCGGGCCTTGAGTTTGACACCCCTGGAATAAATGGTTAAACCTTGATGTAAATTCTGCGATTGCTTTCTTTTATACCAGTTCACTTTTTTGATCTGCAGCTATAAAAACAATTCACTGCTGTCTCTACACCTTAACAACAGGTGGTTTGTAGCTTCACTATTCTGGCTGTTTCTTTTCTACAATTTATACATCTGCTGCCACAATTTCCCAGCTCAATTTTACTTTATTTACTGCCACCTTGACTTTCTGTCTTTTTTTGTGCAAATATGATTAAAACCAAAGATGGTGAGAGATGCAGACTTGTGGGGAGGGAAGTAATGGTTCTTCATCTGAAAGAAGAAAAACAGAAGTTGTGAAATATGAGTAATCTGAAATGAATGCATCTCTGCTCGTTTTCATATGTTCCCCCACCATCTCTAAGCATATCCATATTTTATACCGAGACACATTTTCTAAGAAACCCTCTGACAGAGGCAAAACTGCATTATGACTGACAGGAATAGCAGTTCTCAGCCTGGAACAACTTGGGTTATTCTGGGGCAGTGTTTCCCAGCCTTGACTAGTTTACGAAGAGGGAACTTCATCTCCTAAAATCCCCCAGCCAACATCTATTCCTCAACTCACAACTATTCATTTAGTGACTTAAGTTACAATGGCACTGAAAAAGGGACATTTTTCACATTTTATGATTGTTGAACAATGCCCATGGACACGTGAAAATTTGGATGCTTGGCAACTGACGTTTTTATGATAGTTGCCGTGTCCTGGGGTCATGTGATCACCTTTGGCGACCTTCTAACAAGCAAAGTCAATGTGGAAGCCAGAAGTCAGATTCACTTAACAATCATATAAACTATCTTTTAACAATTGCAGTGATTCACTTAATAGCTGGCAAGGAAGGTCGTAAATGGGAGCAAAACTCACTTAACTGTCTTGCTTAGAAACAGAAATTATGGGTGCAATTGTCATAAGTCAAGGACTGCTGTCAAAAGAGTCAAACTTGCCCACAGCAACATGACTGAAACCACAACCGTTTACCATGCATTGCATGAATACACGTAACAAATGGTGTGGCTCCAATCATGTTATTGCAAACATCATCCTTACATTTCACTGACATACCATGGGCATTGAGACATATGTGCAGGAAACACAGGATCATTTCTAAGACAAGATGGCGGAACTGGTACACTCTTCCATTTGAAAAGTATAGGGTCATTTAGCAGAGATTGAAATACTGTTTCATTTTTTAATATTTACATTTTATTTTTCCTAGTTTTTATGCACAATCATTTTATTCTTGCTTTTGGGAAGCTTTTGTATTTGCCCAGATCACGCTGGAAGTTTGGGAACTTAAACTCCCAGAAGCCTTAGGCAGTAGAGACCATGATAACGAGTGATAGAAAATGCTGTTTATCCTTGGAGGGATACAGATTGGTTCCTTACATGGTACTGCAAGGAGATGATAATATTGTTAGCTATTGATAGTGCTGATTTTCCCAGAGGACTTCATTAACATTAATGCTTGCTACTTCCATTAATTTCTAAACACTTTCCAGTTAAGTGGGATATTGTGTAAACACCTGTATTGCTTTATGTTGCGTTGGAACAGGTGTGCATTAAAATACATAATTATTTCTTCATTAATTTACAGAATGTATTTGATTAACGTAACAGGGCTGAGACTCCTGGTTTTTTTTTTTTCAATCTGAAATTTTAAAAAATTAACCAAATGTTTCCTTGTATTGTTAAATATTTATATTGCTTTTTCATTTTAATATCGGTTATAATTAAAATACTTTAATTTTAAATGGAATTCTGAGGATTGTATTTTTCTCCTGTTATTTAAATTGGTATATTAATTTGGCTCACTCACTTAACAGTTTCAAAACGAATGTCATGCTGTTCTAAGATCCAGCTGAAGAATGTTCTATCGCAGAGTTTCTTAGCCCTTGCAATTTTAAGCTGTGTGGACTTCCACACTCAGGAGAAATCTGGGAGTTGAAGTCCACGCAGCTTAAAAGTGTTGAGGTTGAGAAACACTGCTCTATTATACACAAAGAGGTACAGGCCTATATACATCAGGGTAATTTTTCCCAATGGCCACGTTCTCGGGCCATTAAACTGAATCCTGCTATGCCTACTCCTCACCCTAATGTTAGGACTATTTGATTTATACCCAACCTTTCCTTGCAACCAAGATCAAAACAGGTAAACAAATGTAGACATTAAATTAAAATCTAATTTATATGCCTCTTGTCGAATTGAGCTAATTGTTCTTAGCATTTAGAAAGGTCTCAAAACACACTTTTAAAAAAAGATGTATTAATTTAATCATTTATTGCGATATTAATTTTAGCTTTATATTCTTGTAACCATTGGAAAACTTCGAAGCACAATAACAATCACATATACATAGATCACATATAGTTGTCAACTCTAGTTTCTTCGCCTTATGGGAGTAGAATGCTCCCAAAAACCATTAAAAGGGTCAATTAATTGCAGTTTGGCTGATTGCTGATGCATGGATACCTGAAGAATCTGAGTTCAACTAGCCAACGTAGAGACTGATGACTGTGTCAAAACACACTTCTTCATACTATGTTTGTTTGAACAATAAATAAAATTAACTGAGGTAGTATCCTCGAAGAGTTATTATGATGAATTCCCATATGTAAGTGTCTCCAGGCGAAGCGTTGAAATTTGTCCTAAATGAAAGACCAAAAGTGTATGATGGACTTTCCTTACTAGGAGATCTGACAGTCCATCAGCGTGCCCTTCTCGTAAAAAGTAAGGTGCTATAAAATTGTGGTAGAAACAGTGAAATATGTTTTCGTGCTGAAATGGCTTCTATCAATCAAATGGCTGAAAATGGGGGAGTGGAGACAGGTTAGGCCATGCTTTTTGTTACTACTAAGATTTATTTTATTTCTTTTTCTCTCCAGCATTCTGGCAGCTATCATGAATCTTGAGAGAATTTGGCCTAGATTACAATGTGGATAAAATGAACAGATGCTGAAGGTGCAGCCAAGTGCAACTCATATTGATGGGAAAGCTGCAGATTTGGATGCAGTTCAAGTGCAGTTGTAATTGAATGTTTCCAACCATTTATTTTATTTGCCATCCCTGCCAATCAATTAAGATTTGGATAGTATGCAATGAATTAGACAACAAAATTCAGAAATGCAGTGAATTTATTTATTGAAAATAATGCAATGGATTCATTTATTGTTTTAGTGCAGGGTGTCAAACTCAATTTCATTGAGGGCCGCATCATGGTTGTGTCTGACCTTGGAGGGCCGGGGGTGGGGTATGCCTGAGGTGGTGTGGCCATGGTGGGCATGGCACAGGACTTGTGTGGGGGCCACTTGTGGTGGCCAAGTGCTAAGGCAGGACTCCTGAGACCCTCCCTCACACTCCTTATACAGGTAATCCTTGAGTTATGAATGTAATAGAGCCTTCCAATTACATTCATAACCTAAGGATTCATTTGACTGAATCACATTAAATGAACATGATCACTCCCTGCTTTCCCCAATGCATTTGTTAATCGAATGTACGAGGTATCTCAGAGTGAGGAAGAGCATGCGGGGCCTAGTGCTGCAGCAGGCCATCCAAAGCCTCCCCAATCCATTGAGATACTTAATGCTCCCCCGGGGTCCCAATTGCTACCCCCTATCCTGCCCCACTGGGTCTCCACAGACTGGGCCTGCTTTGCTAGCATCCCAGATTCCGCTTACTCCTCCCCATCCCATTTCCCATGGATTACTTACTTTTTGAAGAGCTCCAGAAGAGGCTGACCCACTGGCAGAGAAGCCAAAGTATTTTATTCAATGATGGCAAAGCTGTAAGAATGTGAAATCTGAGGAAAACATTTTCACCAGCTTCTGAGTAAAAGATTTCAGCTGGGCCATGTGGCCAGCAGGCCTAGGCCTGGACTGGGCCACAGCAGCCTCCTGCTTCAGGAATTGAGGCGGCAGCAGCAGCCAATCAATGAAGTTGTTTCGTCTCATCGGGCTGAACTGCCTTTTGTTGATTGGCTGCCACGGCCCAATCCCTGAAGCTGCTCATTCAAACTAGCCAGTCAGCAGCAAGCAGGAGGCTGTTAGTTACCGGCCAGACTGAGCCCAGACTAAGCCTGCAGGCTCTCATGGCATAGAAGCCGGTCTTTTATTCAGATGGGGAAAGCTGTTTTCCTTACATCTCACTTTCTTACACTTCATGGGCTTCTGAATAAGACTTTGGCTTCTCTGCCATGTGGGTCAGCCTCTTCTGGAGCTCTTAGAAAAGTAAATACAGTAAAGCCATGGGAAATGGGATGGGGACAGCTGAATCCGGTCTCCAGAGGCTCCATTTCAGCCTGTAACAGGCCGGGAGAGGCCTCCCGAGTCCCAAACGGAGCCTCGGAGGGCCAGATGTGGCCCACGGAGACTCCATTTCAGCCAGCAACAGGTCAGGGGAGATCTCTGGAGACCTCCACGGCCCATTTTGGCTGACAGAGTGCTAGAGGCTGTCCAGGTAAAAAAATGGGCCACAGGTGGGCCGCTAGCAGCGGTAATGCATGCCGGCCCTTTGCTATTTCCAGGACAGCCCCATGGGCCAGATCTAAGCACCCTGCAGGCCGGATGTGGCCCACGGGCGTTGAGTTTGACACCCATTTTAGAGGCTATCTGATATCTGAAAGTTAAAAAGAATAGAACACAATTTAAAACGTGTTTTAAAGGACAGTTAGGAGAATTTCTTCTTTTTGGTTTGTTCCTCACCTAGGTCAAAATGCCAGATACCAGAAATCAAAAAAGTTTTTTTTAGCATGAAACCAAAAGCATTTGTGTGACTGGCCTCTTGCAAATAAAGGTGCAAAGCATTTTATGGTCATTATTTATTTATTGTTTATTTATTTATTGGTTCGATTTATATGCCGCCCTTCTCCGGAGACTCAGGACAGCTTACAATGCGTTAAGCAATAGCCTTCATACCTTTCTTTATACCTGCTTAGTAGGGCTTTCAGCCCCCACTAAGCGGTGTTCTTTTTATACAAAGTCAGCTTATTGCCCCCACAATCCGGGTCTCCATTTTACCTACCTCGGAAGGATGGAAGGCTGAGTCAACCTTGAGCCTGGTGAGATTTGAACTTGCAGTAATTGCAGGCAGCTGGCAGCTAAATGCTACTTAACAGCACTTTAGTCTGCTGCGCCACCAAGGCTCTTAGTCCACAGATATCTAGTTCTGGAATTTTCAAGTTTTATTTTCCTAATAAGGGATAGCCTAATTTCTCATGTTCTAATTGGCATACCTTATTTTGTCCTCATATTTCTTTCTAATCTATGTACAGGTAGTCCTCAACTTATAACCATTCGTTTAGTGATCGTTTGAAGTTACAGCAGTATTGAAATGACTTATGATTGTTTTTCACATTCATGATTGTTGCAGCATTGCCATGGTTACATGATGAAAATTTGGATGCTTGGCAACTGGC
Organism: Arizona elegans; assembly: GCA_022577455.1. NCBI lineage: Eukaryota > Metazoa > Chordata > Lepidosauria > Squamata > Colubridae > Arizona > Arizona elegans. The sequence continues at coordinate 49,759,973 of JAKOOJ010000002.1, read as the reverse complement.
ATATATTTATGAGAGTTGTAGTGGCCTGTGATCCTCTTTCATGACCTTCTGACAAGCAAAGTCAATGGGGAAGCCAGATTCACTTAACTATGTTACCAACTTAATAATTGCAGTGAAACTGTGGCAAGAAAGATCATACAATGGGGCAAAGCTCACTTAGCAACTATCTTGCTTAGCAGTGGATATTTTGAGCTGAACCATGGCCATAAATTGAGGATTATCTGTATACGACCTCCTTGTCTCCATGTACAATACAGGAAACTAATCCCTTTGTTCAGTGACTGCTCAAAATTATGGCACTGCTGAAGAAGTGGACATCCAACTTGTCCTCACAATTCCAGCCATTGCAGCGTGCCTGTAGTCATATAAAATTGATATGGTTGCTTGGGTGCCCAGATCATGATTATAATGTCTCAGAAAACTATAACATATTATTACCGTTTTCAACCATTTACTGCTGGCTTCCCACAAACAAAGCCAATGGGGAAACCAGCAGAGAATGTTGCAAGTCCAGTAAATTGTTCTCTAGGAATCTGCTCCAGTGTGTGAAATCCCAGGGATATCTTTTGGCCTTTGATAGTGTCAATCTAGCTTTCAATCTGGAAGCATACTAGAATCACTAATATGGCCATAGAAAGAGCTTTGTATATGAAGCCTTTCATATGTATTTTCAAGTATCTGCTATCTCACAGGTACAGAACAAGCACAGCAGCTAGCATAAATATAGGCTTTGAATTTGGGTTTACCTTCTAAATAAATATATAAGAAAATCAAAATATGCCAAAGCTGTGATCCAAAAAAGATATTATTCAAGCCAGAATTCTCAAACACATGAAAATATTTATTGTATGGCCTCTGGCTGCAATTTTGCAAAGTATTTGTCTGAAGAAATAAGGTTTAAGTGTCCCCAACCACACATAATAATCTAGATCAGAAACGTGGAATGTTTTTTTAATAACTTTTCAAATGATTTGCTTTTTACTATATGCTACCTAGACTCACGCTCTATGAGTTGGGCAGCTATATAAATTTGACAGACAAATCCTACCTTTAAATCCTATCTTTACTCTAGTTGAGTATAAAAATACATTGGTTAGCCAGTATTTCATGAAATCAAGAGATAAAAATATAACCTTCCATCCCTTGACCCACAACATAATCACAACAAACGTAAACATGAAAAGCGCCTGTTTCCTATTCTGGCAGAATACTTTAGCCTTATGGGCAGGAATTTGATAGAAAAATGCCCCTCAAAGTGTTATTTAGGTAGACTTTATGTTAGCTAAGTAAATGTACATTGTTTTCTAGGTAGGAACAAACTGTGACCTGAGGTTCCTCCCCATCTCTCACTGCACTTCCATATGAAGTCTGCATCACTTACAGGTTTGTCTTAGTTCTGTTGAAATGTTAAAACTGTTCTCTCTTTCCAAAAGCTGAGCTAGTTTTTTTCTTTTGGCTCAGCAATGGTGCAAGAGGAACTGCCCTAAAAATGGGTTTCAGCTGGAAACACCAGCCCTGAGCAAAGTTGGGGATGATCTATTTCCTTTCGGAAGAAACACTTGCACTGCCTCTCCTCCTGGCTCCAGAATTTCCGTTGTCTGGAGAAGAATGCTTGCTTGACAGATTCATACCTCCTCCATAGTTGAGTATCCTCCTTCTCTGAAAAGCTGACACCAGCCAGAGCATAGAATTAGTGCAAGATTGGAAGATGGGAAAAGACTCGGTCCATAGAATCATTAAAAAATTTCCCCTACCGGTTCTGTGGGCGTGGCTTGTTGGGGAGAGATCATGTGACTGGGTGGGCATGGCCAACTCAACATCACTCACATTGAGGGGTTCCTCACCGGCCCCTCCCGTCCCAGCCACTCCTTGTTGCGAATGGCAGGAAAATGGGGAGGGAAATATTCCTGTCTACCATCCTTCCCTCAGTCTGTGCTGAGATCTCCTTCTCCATTTTCCTGCCTTTCACAAAAATGGCTCCATTTCACCTGCTCCTCCCATCCCCCTCCCTCCTGGGGACTACCTTAAAAGGGATAGGCTGCAGCAGTTCCGTTCTTAATGGAGGGAGAAAAGTTAGCATTCTCTCTGCTGCATTTAATATTGAATTCTGTGGAATATCGAGTGGCTGGAAGAGGTGAGCGGCGACTGGCCGGGCATGGGTGGGGCCAAGGAGGGCAAACTGATTCCCATAATCCCTAATGGTTCGTCCGAACTGGTCTGAACTAGTAGGATTTCACCCCTGGCACAACTGAATGGATAACATCATCATCATCGTCTCTGATAATAGTTATGCTGCAATCAAAGCCTTCAACTATGAGTTGTCAGAAATGAAAGTGTTCAGAGATCACTTTGGAAAGATAAGGAAATAGAAATGGTGGTTGACATCACAGTGCCTTTTGACAGTTCCACTGATGACAAAATTTAGTGGAGCTGAATATTTTGTCTCTTCAATGCTAAGTAAATACCATGTATTCTAAGTTTTTTTAAATTAAAAAATACAAATCCATTAGCCAATGGATTTGTTCAATGGATACAAATGCATTATCACTTTAAACTGTGTAATTGTTATTGATGCTTGTTACTCTTCCAATTACAGTTTTGAGAATTGTGTAGTCTTTTATAATAAAACACAGCTGCTGCTTTTTTAAAAATACAGAAATATATGGGTGTATGCATGTGTGTGTGAGAGAAATGGATACCAATAAAATGGAACTAATTAATTCTATTGTGATGTGTTTCTTGGCAACCAAATTAGTAATGAAGTCATATTTTGCAATTATATTTCCATATATTAGTAGAATTAGGAATACATGCTGAAGTGGCAGGTTTTCTCACTTTATGAATGAATAAAACTATATTAGTTCCAATCCTTTGAAATGGTGTTTTGTTTTTACAGCTTGGCATTAATATGTTTAATATGAAACAAAATGCTGGGAGTTTTAAGGCCGCGGTCTTTAGTATAAGCCTCTTTCTGAAATGTTTCCCCCTTACCCAAAAGCATCACTGACTCTTTTCCCAATCTAGGTGGTTTTGCAAGAGGCAAGGAAAGAAAAGGTGTGCAAGAAAAAAACCTGACTAAGACAAAAGAAACCTCCAGTTTAGGAAAAAGACTGTTTCTGCAAACTCATCTATTTTCTGCATCGCTCATCTTACATTCTGCATCACTATTTGATTTTGCAGAGTACTTTGTTTTTTAAAAAATGTTTTTCCTACCGTTATATAGACTACTTGAAAATTAGCAACTTATTGTATATCCCAAATTGGGCCTATCACAGATTTCAGCATCTAAAATTATATTCTTTATCCCTGTACATGAAGTCAATAGGCATACTGCAGCCTAAAAAAAGCAATTGCTGAGACTTGACACTGCTCAACTGTGTTTTGTTAAATTGTTATATTGTCTTTGCAGCTAGCAAGCTGCCCTGAGACTTGCGGGTGGTGGTGGTGGAGGGAACGGACACAGGCTTTTAAATGTGATAAGAGTGCCATATTGCAAACAAAATCAGAAAAAAACTTGCCAGGTGCTAAATTTCTAATTATCTAATTTGAAAGTACAAGTCTTCCTTCCCTTCTCCCTCCCTCCCATATTTTTCAAACATTCCAACATTTTCTAAATTTTGAACAATGCAATGACTTTGAGGCATACATTAACTGCGTAAGGAAGATCTACATGTAAATAAACTATGGAAAAGAATGAGTTAGAAAGAAATTGGTGCAATTTCCCTTAAAACCACCAGATGGCAACATTCTTTACCTTCAATGAAGCCAAGTATGCTAAATATGGTATAGAATTATTTGGAGATAATCATCTAACATGAAGATTAGTTTATTTCCAATCTCATTTTGGAAGAGTTTAGAATATGAGAGACTTTGTTACAATGTACCAGAAGGTTGGAATGACTATAATGGAACAGCAGGATGCTATTCTCTTAGTGCTACTTAACTACCAACATGACTGACCCAAGAGATACTGCTTCACTCAAAGCTAGTTTTATGCTATCATTATAGTTACTAGTCATCACTGTCATGTTAGATAAGGTAAATACTGTTTTCTAGATAGATATTGACCTGTTGTATGATAGCTTATTTGATAGAATCATTCATGTTCCTAACAAAGATTCAACAAATAAAAGACCATGGCCAAAGATGCAATTGAAAAAGGCACCATTTCTAGATGATGTGACCAACCTAATCAGCGAAAACTAACAGACTGCTCGAATAAGCAGGATGAAATCCGGATTTGGGACTCTAAATCGCAAGTATTTGTAACAACCCTATGATTGATTTTAAGAATGAAGAAAGAGTGAAAAGGGGAAGAAAAAAAGTTTAAAATGGCGGCTGGCTGAGGCTTGAGAAGAAAGCTGAAAGCGAAAGTCTTTCTGTTTGAATGGTTTAACTTGCTACAAAGTATCTGAAGCAATAGCGCTGGCTACAAGGGAAGAGAAAAAATTCTGTTTTATGCTTCTTCCTTTCTTAGAGACTTGATATTGATATTGTGTGGAGAGAAGATTTTTTCTTTAAAAAGAGTCTGTTTGTGTGGCAGGATGGCGTTAAAACTGATAAAGCCAGACAACCAAGTTGTGGCGGGGGGGCTCCCCCATTTATAAATCACAAGAGCAATTTTTGAGCTCGCAGTTGCAGAAGAATGGTTTTAAAGTTTTAAAGGAATTTGTTGTGGAGGAGTTGGCAAGACATGATGAGATTATGAACCAGAATCTTGAAAAATTTAGACAGGAAATTAAAGAGTTGGTTCAACAAAAGTGTGATAACCTGAAGCAATATATTATAACAGCTTTGAAAAGCTTCTCAGAAGTAATTCTAAAGATGGATAAAGATATCAATTTTGAAATAGACTCTAAAATGAAGGAAGCTGATTATAAGATTCATAATATGGATAATAAAATACAAAGAATTGAAAATGATTTGACAATGATTTAAGAAAACAGCTCAGAAGTAGAGTCTAAAATGAAGGAAGCTGATCACAAAACTTACAATGCAGATAATATAAAGCAAAGGATTGAAAATGAAGTTACAATGATGCAATTTAGATCCATGGAATTTACGATCAGAATGAGAGGAATACAGGAAAATAACAGGGAGGACTTGAGAAAGATATCTGCTGAAGCTCTGGCTGTGATTTTAAAGGTCAGCTCTGAAGAAGTATTTTGTAAGATTGATAAGGCCTACAGAGTAAATTCTTGGGTGGCAAAGCAAAGACAATTACCTAGAGATGTGGTGATTTATTTTACTGATAAAGGAATAAGAAATGATATTGTGTAAGTCTTTTAACTCCACTCTAGAAATGAATGGAAAGAAGATCTGGATATATAAAGAGCTGCCGTCCAAGATGTTAAAAGATAGAAAGGACTTCGGATTTTTGGTGACTGAGCTAAAGAAACAAAACATCCCAATTATGTGGGATGCTCCAGTTGGTATAATATTGAGATATTAAGAAGAAAGATATCAATTAAACACTGTTGAAAAAACGGAAGAATTTTACTACAAGGTTTTTAAAATGGGCCCAACATCTCCACGTATGTCATCAGTGTCAGGAATACAGGAGGGGGATAAAGAAAAGCAAAATGAACAAGAGATTGAAACTCAGGCTAAGCAGATGGAGATGGAGGTAATGGAAAAACGACAAGTTATAGAGGGCTTTTTGGATGAGCCGCTTTTGGATTCTCCTTCAGAGGCTATAGCTGGATTACCTATAAATACAAGAGAGGCGGCTTCGGATTTCGATTTGATGTCTTATCAAGCTAAAGACCAGCATGTAACTCAATCATCTGATATACAAGTCCTAGGAAGGCAACCAGGATGGAGATCTAAAGCACAACAAATTAAGAAAAGAAGAAGCAGGTCCTACAAAACTAAAATTTTTTAAACTACAATTCTTTTTTAGCCAACAGATTAATGCCAGTTAGTTAAGAGACGATTAAATATAATAAGCGGGATTTATAGAAGGCTGATACATGAAAATATAGCTGAGGCAAATTACAGATTTATACTATTTTGAGAAGAATAACAGATCTCTGCAGTGCTGGTGTTTCTGGGATGTGGAAGATGGCCTGTGATTGACCGGATCGGAACTTTCTATTTTGGACTCTCTGAAAAATGGATTACGTATATGTTGAGCTACAAGGCAAGAGAACTATGGAATCGGGGCATGCAGATGATCTGGCTGTTACCCTAACGTGGTTGTCGGAATTAATAATCTAGATAAAAGACATTACAGAAGATAACATATGGAATATAAATATAAAGTCACTCGGGATTTTTTTTCATATACAGAAATACTTATTAATGATGGGGGCAGATGGTAATTGAAGATACTGAATATACTGTTGGAAGCAGGACTTGATGTTACCCTAACATGGTCGATGAAATTAACAATCCAGTTGAAAGACATTACAGAAGATACTATATGGAATACAAATTTAAAGTCATTTGAGGGTTTTATTTATATATGGAAATATCTTTTAGTGATATGGGCAGAAGAATAAAGATATTAAATATATTATGTATGGTAGACCTGTAGGAAAGTGGGTTAAATAAAATTGATATGGAAGGTGATAGGTAACGTTACTGATTGCTTAGTTTAGGATACGGGATGTTATGTTTAGATATTAATATACTTAAAAGATTTGAGTTAAGAGATATACGTATGGGGGTGGATTATGAGTAGAACAAATGCCAAATTAGGATTTATTATATAGTTTCATAGCCGAATGTTGTTTGAAACGTATAGTATGCGGGGGACATAATAATAATGTTAGAAAGAAATGTTTAGCACATAGGGGGTGGTGTAAAAGGGTGGTAAAGTATTATATAATGTGATATTAATTTGGATTTCATCTTGCAGAAGCCATGGGGGGAGGGGAGGGGGAGGGGGGGTTAGGGAGTGGGGGGGGGAAAGGGGGGAAAATTTGTATTTGAAAAACTTTTTCAATAAAAAAAAAAGAAAGAAAAAGGCACCATTTCACTATTGGCTGCTTTTCTGGTATGTGCAAAAAAATTAACAGTATGCTAATTTCAATCTAACTGCTCCCAAGATGTATGTATGTATGTATGTATGTATGTATGTATATATGTATATGCATGTGTGTGTGTGTGTGTGTGTGTGTACACACACACACATATATATATACCCATCCAATCAGAGCACAGCCAAGCCCCCAACCAATCAGAACACACTTCCACCTAATCAGAACACAGCCAAGCTCCCACCCAATCAGTTCATACCCCCACTAGCAGTTAAAAGGAAGAAAGAGCTGCGATCACACATTGCTCCTAGAAGCACGAAGCCGAAAACACCAGCCTGAAGATGACGAATGAGACTTTGTCAAAACGTCGCCAAGACACTTCCAATTTTACGCGGGCGAAAACCCGAATAACCAAAGACCTACACACACACACACACACACACACTAAAGTATTTTGCTACTTAATGTTCTAAACTAATGTTTGAGGGGCAAAATACATGATCATCTTCATGTGCACACAAACTCTATAAAAACATTATTTTGTATATTTAAGTCTTATTTATTATAATATTGATATGAAATCCCAGCTTAAACAGAAATATTCATTCCAAAATTTAGAAATTTATGGATGTTTGCTTCTTGGATTGCATGTACATAAAAACTAATTCACTCATTTACAATATTTGATGAATCATACATTTGCTGCAATGAGAACCTCCTGCCAATTTTGTATAAAAGTAACAAAATTATTTGCATTTCTATTACTTTCATAATTCTCTATTTCCAATATTTATTGCAACTTCATTATGTATAGTTCCACTAGTTTCGCTGAATTACGTTGACAAACTGTAAGGATGCAGAATGCCTTGTTACCTTTTTCATGTTTATTATTCTGTTGTTCATTGCATATTATCAATCAATCCCAGCAATGAAAGACTTTTCTCAATCATTCTGCTATCTATTGTCTTCAACAATTATCGTTCTTCTAGGGTAGCTATCAATATCCACAAATATGTAACGATATTCATATTTTCCACTTTCAGGATTCTGTTAAAAAAAAGGGGGTAATATCTGTTAAAAAAGAAGAGATGTGGGTAATTTAAATATTAAATCAGAGATGTGAGATTTCAGGGGCTGAAAACCTACCCTGTTTCCCCGAAAACAAGACATCCCGATAATAAGCCCAATTGGGCTTTTGAGTACATGCACTAAAATAAGCTTCCCCCGCGAAAATAAGCCCTCCCTGAAAATATTTAAACGCAGAGCTGGAAATCAAGTAAGTCTGCAAGAGGAGCCCCATCTTGCTCCTCACGCTCCAAAATAATAAGACCTCCCCGAAAATAAGGCCAAGCGTTTATTCCGGGGTTCAAAAAATATAAGACAGGGTCTTATTTTTGGGGAAACATGAGAAAATCCTGGTCTCCCACAGTGCTTTTTAAAAAAAAGCAGTCAGTTTTCACATTCCCTGTCTTCTCCTTTATAGGTAAACCTACTCTAATACACAATGTTGTCATGTCCCAGTTTATATGGTATGCAACTCTGAGAAAGAGCCTGAGATTGCCACTTACACTTCTACAAACTGGAGGTTTTCAATGTCAGTATTAAATTATGGTCTATACTTTATTGGAGTTTTTGTACCTCTTTGACTTCAAGATGAACAGTTCCTTGTTTTCCTTTTTCAGATCCCTCAATGTAGAATTTTAGACGCATATATTTCAATCCATCTTTTACAAACTCAATGTGGCTGACAAAAAGCACAAAAGAAATATTTTTCCAACTTAAGAAAACCATTCTTCAAATCTTACATGTGTATTTTTGGATAAAGCAATTGTGACTTCAAAACTTAAATGTATGGTGCAGCCAATGGTAAACAATTAAATAACAGAAGATGGAAACACAGTAAACAAAATCCTTCAAAGTTGGGTAGTGAGCAATACTGCTACGATGAAATGTCAATGTTTTTCGATATAGTGTGAAGAAAGGATAGGAAAATGTTGAACTATTTTGTTGAGACACACCAGCTTCCTAGATTTTATTTGATTAGATCCATCCATCTATTATATGTCCTTTGGATCTGTGACACAGTAAACATTATCTTCCTTCTAGAATGTAATTAAATCTTTTTATACCTAACCTACTTAGGCTCATGGGTTTGACTTCCAACAATCAGATAGACTATGTTGATAAATATTATTCATGTCTGATTCTATCAAGTTTATTCAAAAGCAAATTTCATCAAGGGTATTTAGGGGAAGTGAACTGAATCAAGTGTACACAAGACTAAAGTCAGAAGCTAATGAATACAACAGTAATATGGAACTCCTTCTTCAGTAAATATTAGCTTCGGAGTCTCCTGTCTAGTAATACCTATCATCAAGGCTCAAGTATTGCTGAGCACATTGTAAGCCGCCCTGAGTCTCCGGAGAAGGGCGGCATATAAATCAAATAAAAAAAAAAAAAAAAGTAATACATATCATCAAGGATCCACATGCAATCTTGAATTTACAGTTAAAATATTACAAAATGTACTAGGCAGTTGTATATGGCATTTTTTGGTCTTAATTTAAGTAAACTGACAAATAGTCCTGCCAGGCAATCTTCCATGTCTTCACACTGAAAATGACACTCATTGCCCTTCAGCTATAGTATAACACGTTTGATTCCACTGTTGGCATGTCATAAACCTGGAGCTGTCTTTCAATGTGACACAAGTTTAAGATTTAAGAAAACTGCTTACACAGTCTTTATATAAATCCTATGCATATAACTTACATTCTAAATTACTTCTTTAAGGCAAAAATTGCATTATTGAAAACAATATGCTTAAAGAGAAAGAAAAAAACAACCAGATTTCTACACTGTGAAAAAAAGAAACAAAATCTGATTTTTCAGTTCCGAAATGGTTTCCTGGAAGTTTCTAATAGTAATAGGAATATATAAAAAGAGAAACTATTTCATTTCTTTTAGCCTGTGGAAATCCATAAATTCAATATATTGTCTTCTGGTCAATGTTAAGATTCACTTAACAATTGTGTTACTAATTTAACACCTGCAGTGATTTACTTAACAAATGTGGAAAGTAAAAGTTGTAAAATGGGGCAAGACTCATTTAACAAATTTCTCACTTAGCAACATAAATTTTGGGTTCGATTGTGGTCACTGAGGACTACCTATACCATAACAATATAAGACGTATATCAGCATCAACTGACATGGTCAACAATTACTACCACACAAATGCTTGTATACTTGCTAAGAAATTATCCAAAGCTTTGTTATTATTATTGCATTCATTAGGGGTAAATTTAGGTTAGGCTAAATTACTACTTTTCAAGTGCAATAGAAGAAGAATTAAATAGGCTGAATAATGTAAAAACAAGTTCAAAGACAATAACAACCAGAAAATAATATTTAATAGAAATGTTAAGGGTTCCATTAATAGATACCTGACCAACTGTCTTCTCCCACGGCGTGTAGCTTCACCATAGCCTTTTATGGGTTCACCAAAAATTCCTATTACCTAATTAGTTACAAGAAGACAACATGCTTAATTATCCACTTTCTATCCAGGACTAGGGAATAGTTTCATCAGAATAACTACTAATGTTATATAATCTCTCATCACACATAATTTACATCTTTTCACTATACTGATTTCAAAATTTTAGCAAAATGAGGAGGAGGCATGCTTCTTTGGGGAAAAAGCTTCACACATGCTTTTCAGCTGGTCTAACATTACCTGCCATTGCAATTACATAATTTTTGTGGTCTTCCCTCTGTAATTTTTTAATATAAAATCTGGGTTTCCTTGCATTTGATGTTGAATGATTGAAAGCCATGTTGGAATTTATGAAGAATATTGAAAATGGCAATTCATAAAAACAAAACAAAACATGGAGCAGTTGGAACAGATACTCTTTCTACCATCCGTGGCTTATTTTAGGTAGATTATGTATACCTGGTATGAAGAATGGCCAATCCTACTTTCATTTGTTGAAAATCAGCTCTCTTTAAGAAAGCTATTTTCACTTGATAATGAGCAAGCCAAATTTCATTGATTCTGGGGATCAATTAAAGATTTTTTTTAAAAAAAAAATAAAGAGGTTTTTTTTTCTATAATCAACATCTTTTTCATTGAAATTTGGAAACAAACCTCAGGGTGAGCTCTGCATTTCTCCAAGGCGTCTCCATAGATTTTACTGGGACTGGAAGAAGAGAATAATTCCTTAAAAATCACATAGAATAACCCACCTGAAGGAGAAGAAAACCAGATGCCAATGAATCAAAAAATCTTCTAAAAAGCCATTAGTAAAGCACTTGTAAACTAGATTTTTTTCCTGTTTCAATCACCTGTCACACCAATCCCGATGATCACCACTATCAAGTAAGTAAAATCTCTTCCTGCTTCTTTCACTGAAAGAGGAAAAAAAGAAGAAAACAAGATAGCTGTAAAATACCAGATAAAAAAGTGCAGTCTCTAAAATTAATGCCTCTTAGAGCTTCCTCTGAGAATCAAAACATGTTAATAGCTTTTGTCTTGAGAACAGTAAAAAAAGCATTAAAACTGTTAGTTCTATCACATGTGCTAACATTCTACAGCTGTTTCATTTTCCATGTCTTCTTTTAGAATGTAATGTAGTCTTGCTATTCAACTAAGGGACAGGAAGAAGTACTTGTGCTTTCTGTTGACAAGAATGTGAAGAATATATCCGTTTGGATGGATTTTTGATTAGGAACTTTCTATGGTTATTTAGTTTAACCAATTTATTAGTGGATACTGTTCTTGTTTACTTTGTTATATAGAAGATGTTCTGCTAATGGGGGCAGTAAAATCTTTTAGATTAGTCAAATCTTTTGACTGAATCTCTGCCAATATCTATTTTCTCCCTTTACTTAAAATTACTAACTAGCATGGCAGAGACAAGATGGACAAGAAAATACTTATTCCAGAACAAAGATAAGAGTTTTAAAAACAGCAGAGGTAAATCATTATTGCCATGATTCTTTTCATTTGTTCTTTAAAATTTGGCACATGTTTTTGATTAACTGAAAAAGATTCAACTGTGTTGTGTTTTTCACTTCATAAATACACTAAGCTAAACCTGACTACCAAAATGTTTCTTGAGCTTGTATATTTAGAGACATATGCTATTACAAATCATAGACCAGCTAAAAACAAAAAGAAAGCGAAGGCTGTGACAGCAATAAAAACCAGAATAAAATCCAATAAATATAAAACTAGAGTAGTCCAGGTGTGATGTATTTTGCAAATAGTAAAACATATATAAAGTAGAATATTTGTAGCTCAGGCTTGAAATGAGGGGTCCTTGGTGCTCTCTGAGCTTGTTTTCTTGCAAATGTTTCATTACCCTCACGAGGTAACATAATCACTGATGTTATTAACTAGCACTGATGTTAACTCGTTAGGATAATGAAACTTTTTCAAGAAAACAAGCAAGCTCAGAGAGCACCAAGGACCCCTCAGCAAAACATATATCTTATAAATAGTATAGTAGTATAACAGTTAACTTTATGCCAAGAAATACTGCTTAATTAGGAAGAAATAGTTTTTACTTCTTCTGAGAATTAATCAGTATCATCCCAATTCCAAGTCACTGGATTCTGCATGGCTCTGGATTTCAGTCTTTGCTATTTTGAATGTAAGGTTGGTAATAAGTTTGCTGTGGACAAGACAGCTGATTTGGCATTCATTACTGAGGCCTGGGTGACAAATCTGATAATAGCCATGATCCCAGAGGAGGAGTGGGTGGGTGGCAATTATTATCTGACAAACTTTTCAGTTTCTCTTTTGCACATATTGGATGCGAGACCTTCTGGTCAATACTGGATTTTACGCTGCTGTATCAAGCTTGCCTGCTGTATAATGAGATACTTGTTTGAACCGCCGGACTATGTTGGTAGCTTAGCAGCAGAGTTGCCAAAGTTAACAGTTCTTTGTGACTTATAACTGTCCCAGATGCCATAAAGACTGTGGCAGTTCACGAATTCATGGCTACTATGGCCACACAAATTTGACCCAAGTCATGAAGGCTCCATGGGAGACGTTAGATCTGTTTTTTTTGTCTCCGGGCAATTGTAACATGATGTGGTAGTTGAGGACATACCACCAGTTTTCATGGTCTGTTTTTTTAGTTTGCTGGTGCTGCCCTCCCCACTAGGAAGACAAGACCTATTAGCATTCTGGCCCAAATACCAATTTGATTGAGATCTTAGCCTTGAGTTGGGAGGGATAACAGCCTTGGGTGGCATTGCTTCTATGAAATCTCTCATTATGTGCTGAACCTGGAATGTTGCTTGCTTTTTAGAGGAGCTCTGTGAGATGAAATACTGGAAGAGATGCCTCAAAGTGCCACTGGAGAATGACAAAGAATGAGTCCAATTGAACACAGGCTTGTCCCTAGCCTAAAAATGGGTTAACTTTAAATTGCTTTTTGTATTAGGATAAACTACTATGTCTCTCCTAATTCTGTCACCATTCAAAAGCAACATTCAAGTCTGCTTTCCCATTGCTCTGATAATAAATCAGGTGCCCAACATGACTTGAAATAGACAGATAGCAGAGACAGTACGTTTTGTCTTCTGCCAAACATTCAACTTGAGTGGAAACAGGCCTTATGCCTGCCAAGGTATTTTACCTTTGGCCCTCGAAGGGTTGCTTACCTAAATTCCAGCTAGCATAATGGCTGAACTACAAATGCCAGCAAAATGAAGAACGCTAATATTTCTATTTCTGCAAAACCCAACTGGCTGTGAGATCCCTGTCCCCCTTTCACATTTTGCTGCAACCACATGATGCCCTCCAGAATTGCTTAAGGTTCATTCTTGCAATTATCATATTTGGCCCTGCAGGCTGAGATTGTTAAGACTATATTAGGCCATGTGATTTTTTTTCAAGGAAACAGGCAAATTTTTACCCTTCAAATATTGAAATCGTCCAGACCCAAAGAGCATTGTCCATTACTCTAAATCCCATTTCCTAAAACTTTTGATGGGCCGCATTTTTCCTTCGTGCAGAGTAACAAAGAGATACTCAGAAACACGGAAAATTGCAGCATTTTAGGGAACGTTTTACAGTCCTGAGCGTTTTAATCAGTGAAACCAACGTCTCTCTCCCGCCTTACCTTTTTGAGCAGCTGAGAGTGAAACGTCTCCTTTTTTACTTTGCACAGGCACCTGCGAGCTCCTGTTCTCTGATTTTTCGGATCTCAGGCCACCCAGGGGGACCCATAGGCTTCGCTTTATGACTTCGTAGCCTATCTCAGGACTCAAGACATGGTCGTGACTGAGCCCTTGCCCTACTCTGGACCATGCCCAAGTGTTTAGAAATGCCGCCCTATGTCGTGCAAGCGCCTGCTTCACTGCAGATCTCAGCAGCTGGTCACTACAGCAAATTCCTCGCACAAAAACGGAAAGCATTATGATTTACTAGCTGCTTCTGCCCCAAAGACCCAGGAATCAATTCCAGCTCCTTTGAGTCCTGTGCAAGCAGCCGGAGGCATCCCTCTAGAGTTTACTCTCGGTGCAAAGCGCCCGTAGCCGCTGAACGACCCATTGCAATGTTTTTCTTTGCAGCTTTCACTTGTTGAATTAATTCGAACTGAGCAAAGGCGGCCACGACCTTTACGGTCCCAGGTACTTGCCACTCGCCACACCATTTACGTTTTGCAAGCGATTGTGGGTACCGTAGTTTGCAGCAGATACGGATCTGCCCACTGATCTGCAGAGAAAACAAATGAAGGACTTCAATTCCCAAAATGCAAGGCGCGATGCTTTCCATAGAGCCGACAGCGCATTATAGGACAGAAATAGAGTTCCGGCTTTCAGTTCGCGGCCGCAAATGATAGAGAGGGAGCTTTTGGGGGAATTTGATTATTACGCCTAATGCACAAGAGAGAAAGAAAAAAAAAACAGATCCGTATAGCATGCGTTATTTAAGTTCAAAATAGAGAATAGTATCAAATACTGCGCGTCTGGCATATTGTTGTAACGGGGGATTATCTTCATAGTACAAATTTCTCCAAACCTGACCCCAAAAGCCTTTAAATTGTGATTTCTTATCAGTTTGAGTTTTATAGAAATTGTCATATGTTTAAGTCCAACACAACTGGAAAGCCCCAAGTTAAAAAGAAATGCATCTTATCCTACGAGTGGCATTTGAAATAATTATTGCTCCTATCTCTTGGACTTTTGTGAGTTTCAAGTCACTAATGAAAAAAGTCACCTTTCTCCCATAAATTGTAAAGCCATTATTGGTGGTATTTCAGCATTTCATTCTAAGAAAGAGAGCTTGGGTTTAACAATGTTCTCTTAAATTGCTTTAAAGATGGATTTGCTTGCTATATAAAGTACAGAATCATTTTAAAAGAAACACAAACACAGTTCTACTGGACCATGAGTTGGGAAAATAACATCTCTGAACAGTTCTTACAAATCTTTTCCTCACACATAACCCTAGTGTCAGATACTTTTCATTCAAACTTCTTGTGAGCTTGACAAATCAAAAGATCAGAAAATGATGATATTGTAGAGTCAGCAGCATAATTGTTTATTAGTTCCTTTTTAGATATTGAAGATAAATATAAATGCAATTCCCATAATTCTAAGAAGCCTTCGCTTGAAAGGGTCTTTGATGTTTGGAAAAAAAGGCTGTGACCAGCTGTAGTAATGTATGCAGAGTTGTTTTAAGAGATCCACGACAAAGGCACCTACACTGGGCCCAAAATAGGGTCCCTTTAAGCAGGTCAGCAGGCTATGGTGAATATTCCTGCTGCAATGCTATGATTGGTGTTTTCCCCTAGCTTTTCTGCCATGTCCCGGGGCTTTATCTTCATAGAATCATAGGGCTGTAAGGGATCTCTGATGTTTCTACTCCAACACCCCCTTAACCCCCAAGGCAGGAGTCCTTATATTATCCCGAACAGATGGTTATCTAATCTTCATCTCAACTTTGTCCATGAAAGAGGCTTAACTCCTGCTTAGCTATATTAGTGTTAGAGTAGTGCAATATTACTTAACCTCAGTAACTTTTAAGATGTATGGACTTCAACTCCCAGAACTGGTGGCTGGGGAATTCTAGGAGTTGAAGGGCTTAAAGTTGCTGAAGTTAAGAAAAGTGGGAATATAGGTATTCCTTGATTTATAGCAGTTCATTTAGTGAGTGTTCGAAGTTACAACGGTTCTGAAAAATGTAATTTATGACAATTTCTCACCCTTACGACCATTGCAGCATTCCCATGATTGGCAACTGACACATATTTATGACTGTTGCAGTATCTTGGAGTCATGTGGTTACCTTTTGTGACCTTACTAGCAAAGTCAATGGGAAAGCCAGATTCACTTAACAACCATGTTACTAAGTTAACAACTGCAGTGATTCAGTGAAGAACTGTTAAATATTGTAAAATGGGGTAAAATTCTGTTTTAACAAATCTCTCTGCAACAGAAATGTTGGTCTCAATTGTGGTTGTAAGGAGTGTCTGTAGTGCTTTTTCACTTATCCCAATCAAGGACAGACTCAAGATATATAAAATCTGTTCAACTTTGCTGCTCGTTAGCATTAAGTCAGTGACTGGGAACAGAGGCAAGAAGTAAGCATCAGCACCCAGGAAGTATATTTTATACTAGTATAATTTCTGCCAGCTCATGGACAAATTGAGCATAACTTTTCAACTCAGCTGTGGGGAGGAAAGCCAATAAATCTCAGAGACTTGGGATGAATGGAAAGCAAAGTTCTTGGTGGAAGATTTGGGTAGTGGTGGGATTCAAGTAATTTAACAACCGGTTATCTGCCCTAATGATTTCTTCCAACAGCCAGTTTGCCAAACTGTTCAGAAAGTTAACAACCGGTTCTCCCGAAGTGGTGCAAACTGACTGAATCCCACCACTGGACTTGGGGCACCGCTGAAGATGCTGCCAGGCCAGGGCATATACATTCCATGGCTGGGTATAGGCATAGGCAATAGGATTAGCAAATAAATATTTGAGGAGTGATGCAGAACATCACAGTACAGGTAGTCCTTGATGTAGGACCCCAAATGAGCCCAAAATTTATGTTAAGTGAAACATTTGTTCAGGCAGTTTTGCCCCATTTGCCTCATTTTAGGGGCAGTTTTGCCCCATTTGCCTCATTTTAGGACCTTTCTTACCACAATTGTTAAGTGAATCACTGCGGTTGATAAGTTAGTAACCCGGTTGTTAAGTGAATCTAGCTTCCCTGTTGACTTTGCTTGTCAGAAGGTTGCAAAACATGACCTTGGGACACAGCAACAGTCATAAGTATGAACCAGTTGCCAAGCATCTGCATTTTGATCACAGGAGCATGGGGAAATGCTACAAAAGTTGTAAACTCTGGAAAAACAGTCATAAGTCACTTTTTTCAGTGCATTTGTAACTTTGAAGTGTAACTAAAAGAACTGTTGTAAGTTTGGGGAGCTCCTGGACTAAATGATCCACTGATCCTACTGATTCCCCCCCCCCCCCCCCCCTTCTGCTAGATTGAAGCACTCTGCCTCAGCGGCTGCAAACCCTCAGGATTAAACGGGAAGTCGGGAGAGCGAGAGGGGGCAGCGTGCAAATTTAATGAAGAAAATCACGTGTGTTCCTTCCCATTTGGCCTGCTCGCCACGCCCCTTGTCCAAAGGGCCAAAAGCAAGCCTGGAAAGCGAGCGTCTCCAAGCAAAGCGCGTCCGGGCGTTGAGAGAAAGTTTGGGTTTGGGATCCCGGGCGGGCACGAGGAGGCTGGTGCGCTTTCGACCCGTTGCCTTCCAAAGCTTATCCGGAGGCCCGTCTCTATGGCAACCGGACGCGGTTGGATTCTGAGGCAGCACAGCTTAGGCTTCCTGAGCTCGTCGGTTGCCGCCGTGGCTCGGCGGGGAATGGGCGCCTCCACGCCGCCCCTCTTTATCCTGCCCACCGGAGATGGATCCCTGTCGGTCAGCTCTTCAGCGGGAGATGGGTAACCCCGAATTCGCTTGCTCTGAGGGATGGCTGGGGGGCAAGCCGAGTTGAAGAGGCGGTTTTAGCCGCGGAGCAGCATTTAGGCTGCCCGTTGTTGCTCTTGCCTCCCGGTCTCTGTGGAAAGGTCTCCCACCGCCGACAGACGCCGCCAATTTGCTTACCTTTCGTGGGCCTGTGTTAAAGACGCTTACACAGTCTCTTAAGGGGAACGGGTGGGTTAGTGTAGGCAATTGATTGCCGCCTTAATTCTTGGCGTCCCTGTGGAGAACTTCATCTCTCAAGTTTCTGCTTGTGGCTAGTTTTAAACCGCTGGATTGCTATGATCCTGGGTTTCATTCATGGTTTTCTTCCTTTATTGGTTATGTAAGGGTATATAAACCGCCAGAAAGGTAAACTATGGTTGTTCCAAGATTGGCCTCTAAAATATTTAACTATATAGCCTGAACCCGTCCTGGAGCCTCAGTGTGGTGGTCTGCTGCACACAAGGCAGATATATAAATTAAAAAACTGCTTCTATAAATTCAATATAACTCCCCGTAACGAGTCAACTAGGTCCAAAATCTTATGGGAATAAAACTATTTTAGGTTCCCCCCCCCTGAAATATCAGGAAAATAAGGGCTGAATATACTTGGAGGAAAAAAAATATTCCACATTTATTTAGTGTGTGGCATAGCGTACATGGTCTTGCAACATGTATTAACAATAGCACTTAGACTTACATACCGCTTCACAGTGCTTTACAGCCCTCTTTAAGCGGTTTACAGAGTCAGCATATTGGCCCCAACAATCTGGGTCCTCATTTACATTTCACCTAGATTAAAAACACAGTAAAATATGAATGTTAAAAAGATCTATATTCAGAAATCAAAGCATAGGCCATCTGGCCACTGAAGCATAGCATCATTTATCTGGAGGAAAAAAAAATAAGATACTGGACCAGTGTATGCCCTCGGCCTACAGCCAGTCACAGTGGAATTACATACAATTTGATGTGAAAGTCAACAGTCACACTGAGGGGAGCATGTAGACAGTGTGTGGAGTGTATTGCATAGAATGGGGGCCACTACAGATAAGCGCCCTGCCCTATGCTCCACTCTTCATGCATCTCCCAAGGAGTAGTGACTTTGAGCAGGCTTTCTCTAGATCAGGGGTGTCAAACTCGCGTTCTCACAGAATCGTCATATCATGACTTTTGCCCCCTTTGGGCGTGGCCAGCAGATGACGCATCTGGCCTGAGGGCTGCAAGTTTGACACCCCTGCTCTAGATGAATGCATCAAACAAGCAAATTTGGCTGCGGTGAGGTGTTGAATGCTATATTCTAGTACTGTACTATTTAGAACTCTAAAAGTAATAATCTTCATTTTGAATTGGGGACACACACACACTAGCAATTAATAGAAAACCTTTAATGTAAAAGTAATTCTATGCTAGCAGGGTTGCCCTACTGGAGACTGGTTTGCTGCAGTTTTAAAGATTTAATTGTATTTTTTTTTTAAAGAATAAAAAAAAGGAGGAAAAAATAGAACAGAGTAAATAACCAGGAGATTTATAAGCATTATAAGGATAAGTGTAAAGGTAGGCGAAAATGATCTCCAGGAAAGGGGAAAAGAGGAAGGAGTCTCCCCATTTAATGGCCAGAGATGGAAATTGATTGGGTGATTAAAAATGGAGACAGGAAATTGGTATCTTCAGTCTTGGAAGATTCTGTTAGCCTTCCAATAAAATAGAATTATTATTATTATGGTTTGTTGCGTAGTGAGTCAAATGTTCCAATTGGATTTGGCATTTTTGTCTAGTTAAATTGAACCTGGGATAGGCAGATATCCTATCTGTTTGATGGAATTGTTGTTATGAAATGTATTTGCCTGTCCCTCCGTGTGGCTACTCTAGGTGGTTCACTTCCATAAAAAACGAAATAAAAAGGAAGTTTAAACATAGCAAAAGTAAAAAAATAAAATCAACAAGGAAAAACAAAAACAAAATACATCAATATGATTAGTGAAAGAGATGGCTTAGTGAAAGGAGAGAACAGAAATGAGCAGATTTAGGTCATCCGGTTATATTTCCTAACTGGTTTACCTGGGAGAAAGTTGACATTTAGAAAATTAAGGATAAATTCTTGAATAACGTTTAAGTGCCATTTTAAAATTATAAATCTATTATTACATTTAGATTACAAGGGTTGACAGATATCGGCACCATTTGAAATATAAGTTAAAATGAAAAGTTAGCCATGTAGCAAATAAGAAATTTATCCTGATTTAATAAATTTCTCATGTCTTAAATGTTAAGTTTATGTTAAGACAAACCTGAATTTGGGGTGTGGTACAATTGGATTCATATGTGGTATTAATCATGGTTGTGTTAGCTATGGTTGAACTGCATACAGGTAGTCCTCAATTTAGGACCACTCGACGGTTGTAAATTGAGTCGGATCATATTTTTACAGCAGTCATTAAGCGAATCACTATGGTAGTTAAGCAAATCCAGCTTTCCCAGTGGGCATTTTATTCAGTATTTACTATTCGGTAAATCATTAATTTCAATTCAGTTATATTCAAAATAAATTATATTGTTATCCAGAGTTGCTCAATAGTTATTGATACCATACAATTATAGTTATTGAATTTATATTCAGTAAATCAATCAATTCAATTCAGTTATATTCAAAATAAATTGTATTGTTACCCAGAGTTGCTCAATAGTGAGATGATTGGCATATTAATTTAATAAATATATTATTGCTTAGCATAATGACTCTCCAGTTTTAGTGTTCCTTAAATGAGTAATGATGTTCTGTATAAGGGACTGCTACAGTTTGTTCTCTTGGTTTTTCCTTTATTCACTTTTAATAGCAATGTGACACATAGAACTAGTAATTATCCACCATTTATAATTCTGTAGGGAAAGCTTGACTAGGTTATTGGCAAAGGAAGAGGGTTCCTATTGTAAAATAATTGGGTCTTTCAAATGTGCAGTGGCCTACCAATATTTTTCAAAGCATAGTAAGTATTCATACAGTACTTGAGTCAGAATAGTTTTAAGATGAAGTATTTGTTTGTTTTTCTAGTGCTGAGTCAGAATATTCATCAATAATGAAGCTTTCAAAAATGAAAGAGATACGCAGTTGGCCATTTAGGAAGCCAAATAAGTCAAAATCTGTAATACATTTTGACAGGTAAGATGCATTTTTACTTTATAGCAATAACTGAAAAATATTCACTCAGATACTGTATGTAAATTTCATTGGTTATGTTCTCACATAAAAGTAAACCAAGATATAATTATCATAACCTTAATGGTCTGGTTGTGCATACCATTAAACCATACTGATTGAATTTATATGGCAATAACATGGTAAAACAAAACTTATAAACAAGCTGTATACAAAGCCAAAACTGAACAAAGCTTTATTTATGACTTAGTGCAATGTGTGAACTCTACCATCGACGAAGGAAAAAGTCAAAAACAGCATCAGTATTTTTATTTCATCAGTTTTTAAGGCATTGACTCATCAATAACTCTTGATATTTACTATACAGTATTTGTCTTTAGTTTTAGTGGAAGAATCTTTAACCAAAAGTACATTTTACCTTTTTTTCAAGATAGAAGAGTCTATCTTTGATGATTTAAATTGACAACTTGTCCCATAAACCATACTGATTCAATCCAAAGGAAGGAAGCCAGTTGTAATTAATAGGATGTAATATAAATAATAATAGCTAGTAGAATTGAAATATTCTTTAATTTAGGACCATTATTTGGTAGAAAATGGGAAATTACATTACACTTATTATGTAGCATAAAATTACAGTGATTTTTCAGAATAATTTCAAAATGCAGAATTTTTTTCTGTTCATGGCTTTAGGATTCTTTAGTAGCATAAGATATTTGATTTTGACTTGAGATATTTGAAGGAAGCATCTTGATGATACTTAGCCAGAAGTAAAGAAGTATACCTGTTTATATAATGCAGTATTATATGAATATTTGCATTATATATGTATAGTGAATTTTGGTCAGATCTCATATGCAGTGTTTTCCAAGGTTCCTACCAACTATTTTTTTTTATTACATTGTTAAAATATTCAATAATCTTTGGACAAAGCCTTTGTTGATATAATCTACCATGGATGATTCAAAATTACCTATTGTAATTTATATCGTGAGCATAAGTTTTCTGTGCTTTGAAGAACTATTTTCTTCAGTTTACGTTTGTGGATGACTTAGTAGTTTTTGAGATTTTTAATTTGATTTCATGAAGTTGTAATAAATCTTCAGTTTATTTGTAAATTATATTCCTTAAAACACACATTGCATGTACAGTAGTTATTTTTACTGAAATTACTACATTGTTTTCTCATGTTCATTTCTGCAGCATACCATCAGAAATACTTCTGAAAATATTATCCTACTTAGATGTTGCATCTCTACTGTGTATTGGCTGTGTGAACAAGCTTTTTTATGATCTGTCCAATGACAAGTAAGGAATAGCATGGGTCATGGCTACTATATAATAGTAGCCAATATAATGTAAATTATAAAAATCTTTGAAATATGTATCGGGGGGGGGGGAAGAAAGGGTTTCACTGTTTCAGTGCAGTGAATGAAGAAGAATACATAGCTTAAAAGACATTACCCAATCAAGTTGTCTAATGTTTATATGAGACAAATTGACTGGGTAATGTCTTAAGCTATATATTCTTTCACATTCACTGCAGTAAGAACCATTTTGATTAAAGATGATACTGTAAATAAATACAACAACATATGCATATGAGGTTCTGTAGTTATTTTATATATATTAGTCTTTTTACAAACAATTTATATTAATAAGCACTATTGATGCTAATTTTTTTGATGATCAGTAACATCTTATTTTCACTAAAGCAACTTGTAGATTTGAAGTATTTATTTTTTAAAGTATAAAGAGCAATTTACTATATTTTTTTTGCTAGAAAAATGATAGGATAAAAATTGATTAGGGAATATAACATCCTTCTGCAATCATATTTAATTTTTCAGCAATAACTAATAAATCCAAATAAGGAGTTGAAATTATGAAATTGGCTATACTCGTAATAGTGCTGGCTCATTGTTGGTGAAATTGTTGCTATTGGTTTAATTAAAAAATGGATTTGTAAATGGCATAGTGGTAAATGGAATTAACTGGATTCTTAATGTAGCTCAGCTGGCTCATTGTAGCCCTATTGCTAGCCATAGGACAGCTTATTGGCATACAGTGTACTAAATAGTAAGTCTCACCTCTGCTATCAATCAGTTTGTGAAATTCCAGAAAGTTGGAATTGGCTCTTATATGTAGGTGTAAACCATATGGTTTGATTTGTCCCACCCACAGCCTTAAATGAGATCTTTCTTACATTAAATTCAAATATATGATTGAATCCTGTTAGTAATTTATCTCTGGAATGCATATCTAAATATTGGCTTATTTTTAAGTTTTGTTATGTAATGATTTTGGTAATTGTCATAGTATTTGTGTTTGTATGTATATTTTCAATAGTGTTATCTGGTTCAAAATATACTCTAAGTCTTTTCTACCTAAAAGAAAAGTGTGGAGAACTAAATCTGCCCAGGAGAAAGACTGCACATCTCTGAGCTTTCCGGAATTGCAAGATTCCAAGTCAAAATGCTGGAAAAGAGAGTATTTTATGAAAAAAATAACTGCTCAAAGATCCTGTGTAATTCAGCTTCTTAAGCCAATAAACACTTACACTGGTCTTCCACTTAAAACCAAAGAAGCTATCAAGTAAGAAGTCTTAATAAAATAAGATTTTAATAAAAAGTTACATTTAATAGTTTTATATTTTACTTATAAATTTCTGTTAATTCGGGGAACATATTTCCTTATTAAAGGGACGGTGTAAATCCTTCAGCACTTCTTTTTCCTTTCCAATCACAGAATCTCTGCTCTGAGATGGGTAATCTTATTAAAGGATCAAAATGGAAAGGAACATGAAATGGATCAGGCTGACATTTCTTTTAATGAAACATCTGTTACTGTATATTGGTATAATAATAAATGGCCTGCCTTAGATACCTTGTCAACTTTGCAGTTATTTGGAGTGACCCCAGTACTTTTGGGTGAGGATAAACTGCATAATCGTAATGGGTGAGTTAATTTAAAAGTTGCTCTTTAAGTTGTATCTTTGTCGGTATAATTTTAATTTATTAGTGTAATACTCTAGATGCATTTTAACTTATACTGTATGAACAACACAATAGTGAAAGTAGTGATCAGATTGGAAATCAACGGAATGCTATTTCAGACTGTTTAATATTATGATTGTTATTTTTAGCTAGGGCAGAAAAAAAGGGAAGCAAAAAGATATGCATATGCAGCTTCATATGGCAGAAATATGATGATTTCTTCTATATCCAAGGAAGTATTATTAATGATCAATTTCTGTGTCTTTGTGCTCCTTGAGTTTGGTTGTTTTCTTGAAGCTTTTCATTATCTGTATGTAATATCATCAGCACTAGAAGGCCTTTTGGCCCTGATGAAGTTACCTAGTTAGATAATGAAACATCTGCAAGAAAACAACTAAACTCGGTGAGCACCAAAGACTCCATAGTTGAACCCTGAACTACAAATATTCTCTTCTATTAATTCTGTATCTTTCCTGTCTTACTATTGAGAGATGTGAGACAGTGTTCACCTTAAATTACACGAAAGTTGATTTCCATTCCGTAATAGTCCCATAATAAAAAGCTCTTGGGAAGGTTTGAATTGGAGAAGGGTTGGATTAACAGTGAGGAGAATAGTTCCAGTTTATCTTCAGCTTCAGAAAATCTCAGGCTGATTATGGAGCAATTACTCTCTCTCAGCCCAACATTATCACCTAAGATGGTTGTGTTAGAAAATGGAAAGAGAGAAAATGTTATTTATGCTACCTTGAATGGTATGAAGGTGGGATGTAAATAAAGAAATATATAGTGCTGGTCTTATAAACTAATTGAAAATCAATGGACTTGCAACTGCTTTTAGTTTATGTTATTACTAGTAATTGCACATTAAAAAGGTGAAATGTTGTTGAACTTCAATTACTAACTGGGCATTTTGTGTTTAACTAACTTAATATCCTTAAAGCCCATGGCAACGTTCTTTAGTTTCTGAATACAAGTTGGCTAACATGACTGAAAATGCAAAAATGATTGGTTGTGATGCACTTGTTGAACTCTACCATATTAACCAAGGGTTCATGCTGGGTCTTTGGAAGGTAAGATTATTTTTTTCAATAAATAACTTTTTTTGGAAAATATTTGTTTTTACTGCTTATGCACAGCAATTAAAATGGGTATGTTAATGTAGCTAATGCTGTATGACAGAATTGTTTGTGCTAATATTTGCTGACTTGTTCTATTTTTTAAAATTACCGTAAGGCTAATTATTTAATTTTGCTGATTAGCAATGATTTGGTACTTGCTTTATTCCTTGGAAGAATTTATATACATTTGTAGACTTGTTTAAGTAGTAAGGGAGCCATGCTGTGTACCTCTCCTCCAGTGAAACTAAAGGGGTAAGGATCTGGACATTCACCTTCTCTGTGGCTTGCCACAAATGGAAATACAATATCTGTTAACATTTAGAAGAAAAGTAAAATCAATCCTCATTTGATGGGTCTTTGGACATAAATTTTAGGGATGCTATTGCCATACATTTATTGGGTTTGTGTTTTGATGTTTTACATGAGGCAGTGCAGTAATTGATATTGTATAGAAATGATGTAAAATAAATATTGGGATTACTGTGGATTGATCAGAATAGCAATAGCACTTAGACTTATATACCGCTTCACAGTGCTTTACAGCCCTCTCTAAGCGGTTTAGAGTCAGCATATTGCCCCCAACAATTTGGGTCCTCATTTTACCCATCTCGGACTCTTATAAATAGGGATGAAATTCTTCTACAAATCAGAATGAATGCAAAACAAACTTCCGTTTTGTGTGATACTTTTTCAGCTAAAAAGATGTATTCATTTCTTTTTTTCCGCCGTGCCCTCAAAACCCTGATGTTCCAACAAGCGGGGCTAAACATATGAACATGTGAATGTTTTTAAAATGTTATCTAATTTTAGGTTCTATTTAATTGGGCCAAACTATGTTATAATAATAATTTTAATTAGCAATTTTATGATGTTTGTGTATCTATATTTTTCTTGACTGTACACCGCCTTGAGTCCTACGGGAGAAAGGCGGTATAGAAATACAATAAATAAATAAATAAATAAATAAATAAATAAATAAATAAATAAATAAATAAATTTGTGGTCCAATGCCAATATTACATCATATCGTAGATAAAATGATATAAAATAAACTCAGAAGGTAAACCTCAAACCATTAGAAAGACACTAGATGATTTGTACCAGGTCTGGCTTTTGTTAAAAATTTAGGAAATTTATTGAAAATGTGATAGCCTAGGAAAAAACAACTGACTGTTCAGATGAAGAATTAACATTTAATAATTGATGTTATAAATTTGTTGCATTGAAGGCATTATAGCTGTGAAACCAGTTCAATTGCTGTATCAGAACATATAGAAGAATTTTTTATAGCAGATACTGATCTACCAGTTGTTGCCTTTACAAGTAATTTACTAATTCTGGCCAAGTTAAGATTCTTCTATATGAAATACAGTATGTGTGGAATGGAGCAGAGGAAAGTGATAACTGAACTATAATGGGACTAGAAATTTGGTGAAATAGACTGAGTAATTGATAATATACTGATAAATGTAACATATTAGCATCTGGACACTTCTATATTTTTGGTCATGGGAGATATACTGCAATACAGCGGCAGTCTTAAATTATTGTTTATATTTAAAATGGATGAAGTTGCTCACCCCTCTTGTGTTGCTTTCCGATTATAGAATAATGAATACAACTTCATATTGTTTAGTATGATTTAGATTAAAGGGGAAGTAGGAAATTACTGCAAAAACTGATATTTATCATTCTGATTTTTTTTTGTGGATAGTAATCACTTAAAGTGGCTTCTATTTCTCCTTCATAGGATTTTTCTTTTTGTACAAAAATTCAGATTCAGGCAAAACCCACATTTTGAGGTGAAGCACAATGATTTTTGAAAAGATTTTTCATTACTTCAAAATCATGTTTTCTTTCAGATGTAGGCATCCACAAGGTCTGACTCTCATCTTCACTTTTCAGCTTTGATTTGCTATAATGTGTATTTCTGTGGTGGTTCCAGCAAAAATAAAAATTTGGCATTTTATATAAAATACCAAAGTCAGGTGGGGTAAAATTTCATTTAGTAATGAAAAGATCTGGTTCAAATCATTGTGAACTTTGAGACAGTGATACTATCAAATTATATTAGTCCCTCTCAAAATTTTGGATTTCTAGTAAGATTTTATATCAGGGTCAGGAATATCCTTAGTTAAGTAAATTCTCCATGTCATTATCTTGTCCAATCTCTTGTCTTGAATAGTCTCTGAGCTGTATGAGCTAACTGATTTAATTTATGGAAAAGTTTAGTCCATTAATTCCTACCACAACCATGATATTTGGCCCTACTGCATTCAGGAAGAGGAATTGTCATCTCTGACTAAAATGTGGAATAGGTAATTCCTGGAAAAGGAGCTCTTGCAGTTCCAAACAACAACTTAAATAATTTATACAGGTGAGTAGTTCAAAGGTCCCTGTACCTGTTTCAGTTGATGAAACAGTTACTGTAAACTATATTGATGAAATTGTCATTAAATCCTTTTGAAAACTGAGCAACAGAGCTTCACTTTTCCGAATCTCATTACACTTCATGTTCACTGATTATGTATGTCATAACTTGGACTAAAATTGCTTATTTTTGAAACTTTGTTTCTGATCATTAAAAAAGATGATGTAGTCTGTGCAAACTCTTATTTTAATACTGTAATTGTATAATTTAAAAACATCAGAAATGGATTGTGATCACACAAGAACAAAAAATGCCTTTATGTTGTCTTAAATGGATTTTGCTTATTGAAAACCTTTCAGAAAGGTAAATACTTTAATCTTGAAAGATATGCTATTTGTAATTATTTTGTAGAAAGGTGAGATTGCTTTTGTTATGGCAAGTCTTCATTACCACCAACTAATTGAAAGAAGCACTTTTGGTTCTGCTACATTGTAAGTACTGATTTTAGTTTTAACAGATATACTCATATCTGAGATCCTCCTCAGCACTGAAAAGAAAGATGTGTTCTAAGAAATGTGTTCTAATATTTGTTTTAGTAATACCACTTTTCAAAATGTTTGTAGAGCATAATACTAATTCTCCCCTTGGTACTGATGACTGGAGAAAATTAGAGTGCAGATGGGTACCTTTGTAGAGAGGAATACTATGGGAGTAATTCTGCCAGGAAGGGGTCCATAGCATACAGTTGTGCTCATAAGTTTACATACCCTGGCAGAATTTATGATTTCTTGGCCATTTTTCAGAGAATATGAATGATAACACGAAAACCTTTCTTTCACTCATAGTGTTTGGCTGAAGCCATTTATTATCAATCCCAGGGTAGGGGTGGGGGGGGTGGCGGTTATTGTTAAGGAAGATCTTGATCCTAGGGAGGCCACTGTACCTCAGATAGCCGGTTGTGAGTCTCTCCTTGTGAAGTGGGGCCATGGGAGGCAGATGGGCCTGCTGGTTACGTACCTGGCTCCTTGCTGCGTGGCAGCGACCCTGCCCGAGCTCCTCAATGTTATAGCTGGGGTGGTGGTTGATACCCCCAGGCTTTTAGTCATGGGGGATTTCAACCTGCCGTCCATCGGTGAAGCATCTGAGGTGGCTCGGGAGTTCATGGCTTCCATGACGGCCATGGACCTGACCCAGTTAATTCAGGGCCCCACTCACATAGGAGGAAACACGCTGGACTTGGTTTTCGTCTCTGGTCAGTGGTTGAATGGCTTAGATACAGGGGATATAGTGATTGAACCCTTGTCATGGTCAGACCATTCTCTCCTTAGACTTGACTTCCTGACCGCTATGCCCCACCGCAGGGAGGCGGAACCGATCAGGTGGTTCCGCCCCAGGCGCCTGATGGATCCTGATAGGTTCCGAATGGAGCTTGGGCCATTTCCTGAGACTCTGGCGCGCGACTCGACGGAAGACCTGGTGGCCGCCTGGGATAGGGCGGCCGCTGGTGCTTTAGATCGGGTCGTGCCTTTGCGGCCTCTGACCCGGCGCCGAATCTGCCCAGCTCCTTGGTTCTCCGAGGAGCTGAGGGGGACGAAACGCCGGAAAAGACGCCTAGAGAGTAGTTGGAGGGCCAGTCGCTCCGAATCTGACTGTACACTAGTGAGGTCTTATATCAAGACCTACTTAGTGGCGATAAAGGCGGTGAAGTGTAATTACTTTTCCGCTCTTATCGCGTCGGCAGAAAATCGCCCAGCTGCCTTGTTTAGGGTGACTCGCTCCCTTCTCCATCTGGGAGCGCGGGAAGACCCCTTGCAAGGTCGTGCTGAGGATTTTGCGCATTATCTGCACGATAAAGTCGCTCAAATTCGGGAAGGCTTGGACTCTGACTGGGTAGGTACAGGCGGGTTGTCCGAGGTCTGTCTTGAGACGGTTATCTGGGATGAGTTTGACCCTGTGACTCCCGAGGACGTGGACAGGATGCTGGGGAGGTTGAACGCAACCACATGTTTATTGGACCCGTGTCCCTCCTGGTTGGTGCTGGATACCCGGGAGGTTACGCGAGGCTGGCTCCAGAGGATTATAAATGCTTCCTTGAGTGAGGGGTTCTTGCCTCCCGCCTTGAAAGAGGCGGTGGTGAGGCCCCTCCTCAAGAAGCCCTCTCTGGACCCAGCTGTTTTAGCAAACTATCGTCCAGTTTCCAACTTTCGCTTCTTGGCGAAGGTTGTTGAGAGTGTGGTTGCGTGACAGCTCCCGCAGTACCTGGAT
Source organism: Arizona elegans (assembly GCA_022577455.1). Classification (NCBI taxonomy): domain Eukaryota; kingdom Metazoa; phylum Chordata; class Lepidosauria; order Squamata; family Colubridae; genus Arizona; species Arizona elegans. Next base: position 49,730,086 of record JAKOOJ010000002.1, on the reverse strand, counting down.
GAAACCGTCTATCTAGATCCGTTCCAGTCCGGCTTCAGGCCCGGGTACAGCACGGAAACGGCATTGGTCGCGTTGGTTGATGATCTCTGGAGGGCTCGGGACAGAGGTTGCTCCTCTGTTCTGGTCCTATTAGACCTCTCAGCGGCTTTTGATACCATCGACCATGGTATCATGCTGCGCCGGTTGGGAGTGGGAGGCACTGTTTTACGGTGGTTCTCCTCCTATCTCTCCGACCGGTCGCAGTCTGTGTTGGCTGGAGGGCAGAGGTCGACCTCAAGGCACTTGGTTTGTGGGGTGCCACAAGGGTCGGTCCTCTCGCCTCTCCTGTTCAACATTTATGTGAAGCCGCTGGGTGAGATCATCCGTGGTTTTGGGGTGCAGTGCCATCTGTACGCTGATGACACCCAGCTGTACATCTCCACCCCAGACCACCCCAACGATGCCCTTGAAGTGATGTCCCGGTGCCTGGAGGTGGTGCGGGTCTGGATGGGGAGGAACAGGCTCCAACTCAATCCCTCCAAGACTGAGTGGCTGTGGCTGCCGGCGTCCCGATATAGTCAGCTGGTGCCATCGCTGACTATCGGGGGCGAGACATTGGCCCCCATGGAGAGGGCGCGTAACTTGGGTGTCCTCCTGGACGCACGGCTGTCTTTAGAAGAGCATATGACGGCCGTGGCCAGGGGGGCTTTCTATCAGGTTCGCCTGATACGTCAGTTGCGCCCCTTTCTGGATCGGGACTCCCTATGCACGGTCACTCATGCCCTCGTTACTTCCCGCCTCGACTACTGCAACACTCTCTACATGGGGCTCCCCTTGAGGAGCACTCGGAGGCTCCAACTGGTGCAGAATGCGGCCGCGCGGGTACTTATGGGGGCGACATGGCGCTCCCACGTGACATCTCTCCTGCGCGAGCTGCATTGGCTTCCAGTGGTCTTCCGAGTGCGCTTCAAGGTGTTGGTTCTCATCTTCAAAGCGCTCCATGGCTTAGGACCCAGTTATTTATGAGACCACCTTCTGCCTCCGATAACCTCCCACCGGCCAACACACTCCCACAGAGAGGGTCTCCTCAGGGTGCCGTCTGTCAGGCAATGTCAGCTGGCGACCCCCCGGGGAAGAGCCTTCTCTGTGGGGGCACCCGCCCTCTGGAATGAGCTACCCCCAGGGATACGACTAATCCCGGACCTCCGGACCTTCCGCCGGGCCCTGAAGACTTTTTTTATTTCAGCAAGCCGGGCTGGGTTAAAAATTTTTAATTGGGTGAATTTTATGGGTAACGGGGTTTTAAATTGGAGAAGCCTAAGATAATTTAATTTTGTTTTAATGTATTTTAATATTTGTATTGTGTGTTTTTAATTCTGGCTGTTCACCGCCCCGAGTCCTTCGGGAGAGGGGGCGGTATAAAAATTTAATAAATAATAATATAATAATAATAATAATCAACTGTGTTTACTCTTTTTCAATCATAATGATAACAGAAACTACCCAAATGACCCTGATCACAAGTTTACATACCCCAGTTCTTAATATGATGTAACATATTTAACATCAATGCTAGCTTTAAGTCTTTTGTGGTATGTGTGGATGAGGCTCTTTATCTTCTCAGATAGTAAAGCTGCCCATTCTTCCTGGCAAAACGCCTCCAGGTCCCGTAAATTCTTGGGATGTCTTGCATGAACTGCACGTTTGAGATCTCCCCTGAGTGACTCAATGATATTGAGATCAGGAGATTGAGATGGAAACTCCAGAACCTTCACTTTATTCTGCTGTAGCCAATGACAGGTCGACTTGGCCTTGTGTTTAGGATCATTGCCATGTTGGAATGTCCAAGTACGTCCCATGCGCAGGTTCCGGGCTAATGAATGCAAATTGTCCTCCAGTATCTTTTGATAACATATTGCATTCATTGTACCATCAATTCTGACCAAATGTCCTGTGCTTTTGTAGCTCACACATCCCCAAAACATCAGTGATCCACCTCAGTGTTTCACAGTAGGAATAGTGTACTTTTCATCATAGGGCTTGTTGACTCCTCTCCAAATGTAGCATTTATAGTTGTGGCCGAAAAGCTCAATTTTGGTCTCATCGCTCCAAATGACTTTGTGCCAGAAGGTTTGAGGCTTGTCTCTGTGCTGTTTGGCATATTGTAAGAGGGATACTTTGTGGCATTTGCATAGTAATAGCTTTCTTCTGGTGACTCGACCATGCAGCCCATGTTTCTTCAAGTGCCTCCTTATTGTGCATCTTGCAACAGCCACACCACATGTTTTCAGAGTCCTGTATTTCACCTGAAGTTATTCAGATGTTTTTCTTTGCCTCCCAAACAATTTTCCTGGCAGTTGTGGCTGAAAGTTTAGTTGGTCTACCCGACCGTGGTTTGGTTTCAACAGAACCCCTCATTTTCCACTTCTTGATTAGAGTTTGAACACTGCTGATTGGCATTCTCAATTCCTTGGATATCTTTTTATATCCCTTTCCTGTTTTATACAGTTCAACTAGGTTTTCCCGCAAATTCTTTGACAATTCTTTTGCTTTCCCCATGACTCAGAATCCAGAAATGTCAGTGCAGCACTGGATGAAGGATGCAAGGGTCTGTCAGGTGGCCAGAAACTCATTGACCTTTTATACACACTAATTACATGCAAATAGATCACAGGTGAGGATAGTTACCTTTAATAGCCATTCACACCCTTGTGTGTCAACCTGTGTGCATGTTATAAGGCCACAATCACCAGGGTATGTAAACTTTTGATCAGGGTCATTTGGGTCGTTTTTGTTGTCATTATGATTGAAAAAGAGCAAACACAGTTGATTGATAATAAATGGCTTCAGCCAAACACTAACCATTAGTGAAAGAAAGGTTTTCGTGTTATCATTCATATTTTCTGAAAAATGACCAGGAAATCAAAAATTATGCCAGATGAGCACAACTGTATCTACATGTAAAACAAAGGCTTAAAGTATTTTTGTGGTAATATAAAAAGAACTGGTTTAAGATCCCACTTAGTTTTCTCAGATTGTGTTAATCTGGAGTAGCTATGCTACCCTTTGAACAAACAGTTAATTTTTCTTGTATTCCTTTCTGGGTATATATCTATATATGTTGTGGGATAACAAATAACATTGTTTGACTGGTGCTAAGGTAACTACTGAAGTCATTCTAAGTTGTGGGAAACAAAATTAGATATGACTCCTTAAAAATAATAATCAATGGCACAATAAGACACAGTTGCTGGTCAGTGGTGATCAACTGGAAGCAGTTAATATCAATGGAAGCAGTCTTTCAGTATCTTACTATCATTGCTACTGTTTGTCATTGCACTGATTCTTCTGTCAAAATACTCAATAAGTCAGGCCATAGATATCAAACATCAAAAACATCTGCCAGGCTATCCCACCCCCTTTACATGAACGATTTGAACTTTTATGGAAAAACATCATCAGAAATATATATAGCAATGGAGTTTGTGAAAACTAAAGGAATCAAGCCCAGAAATAACATGAAGAGTCTGGATGAAGACAATCACTACAAATACCTGGGCATTCTTTAAACTGACTTCAAGCACACTGAAGTTAAGATTAGAAGTGAATACATCATGAAAGTGAATATCTTAAAGTTCAAACTCAATAGAGTATATACCATTAATGCAATTAGTATCTGGGCAATTCGATATGCAGCATATCATTAGATATGCAGCTAGAATAGTGACTGGGTTCAAGCAGAACTAAAAGCCCTGGATAGGAAGATGAGAAAAATAACGACAATGAATCATGCTCTTCATCCACACAGCATTGTTGACAGACTCTACTTACTAAGGGAAATAGAAATGTTCCAAATATAGCAGATAGTTGAAGAAAAAAAAGGGCATTGAAAGAATATCTGAAGGACAGTGAAGAAGAGGCTAATACAACAGGAAGGCTTATTGAGTATTGGAGAGATGACATAGGCTTACATGAAAGACCAAATAAAGAACAGAAGAGACATGGCAAGACAAAATATTACATGGCGAGTACATTAAAAACTACCAGGCAAAGCAAATAACTAGATCATGGGTGTCAAACTTGCGGTTGCTGTTACAGGATGTTTCATGATGTTTTTTTCCCTTTGCAGAGCTGGGGTGGATGTGGCCTGCAGGTGACACATCCAGCCTGTGGGTTGCCAGTTTGACACCCCTGAACTAGATGATCTGACAATGCCTAAGAGCAGGAAAGTTGAAGAAAGAGACAGGGTCTAATTCTGGCTGCACAAGATCAATCATTGAGAAGTAATGCATACAAAGCCAAAATTAAGAAGACAGCAACAGGTAGCAAATGCTTCTGCAAAGATGCTGAAGAAACAGTGGATCACCTGGTTAGCTGCTACAAGAAGATGACACAGACTGACTTATAAACAACAGGATGACAAAGTAACAACAAGGATTGGAATATCTGCAAGAAATACCATTTGTCTGTGAGAATGATCTGCTGGAACCATAAAATAGACAAAGAAATAGAAAATGAAGAAACTAAAGTGATCTGCGACTTTAGGACTCAAACAAACACATGCCACATAAGAGTTTTAACAATTGTCAATAAGAAACACAAATGTCTATTTTGTAAAGAGTTTATGTAAGCTGTTTACACAACCATATCATGGGATAAGATTGTATAAACAGACATTTACAATTTCAGTAAACATATTTGAAATCCCCCACCCAAAGAGATTCATTTTTATATAAATTAAATTTAAATTGCTAAAGACTAGTCAGATGCTAACCCAATATAAATTTAAATTAAAATATTTGAGAGCTGAAACTAGCTCTGAGAAATTGGACTGAAAACTCTTTTCCCCATGTGCAGTTCATGATTTAACATTTTATGTAATCATACATGCAATCTTCTCCATCTATTTTTTTTTCAGGAGACATTATGGAGCCCCTATTAAGGTTATCTCAGATGATATTGATCCTGAATATGGCCTGCATGGCTATCAGCTGCATATTGACTTACAGAGTAGAGGAAATAATTATATATGTAGTACATTTCGCAGTTTGTTTTGTAAAAAAGGTACTGCTTGAACTGCAGATTTGATAATGTTTCTTTGGGGGAGTGCTTTTAAACTACAATTTTCAGAGGAATAAGCATGCAATCTCAATAAGTGTAATTACTTCAAAGATGCAGTATTTTTAATAAATAATTTTCCTTGTTAGATTTTTCTACTTCAGTATAGAACCAGAGTTAAATATCTACAGTGAACCAATAAAGGAACGGGTGTTTGTTTATTTAATTAATTGTAGTCTTCAGTCTAAACGTTTACCTGGTTTACAGAATTTTTGTTTTCCTGAGATGAAGCTTACAAACTAGAAAGACATGGCAAGTAAGAAAATGAGGAAGAAAATACAAAATTTTAAACACAATTTAGCATTCATTTTGAAGAATTTTATGATTTTTATTACAGCCAGCTATGATAATACAAGCCCAAATCTTTATTTATGAGAACATTTTTTTCAATAAAGATTACCATTCAGTTTGACTACTAAAAGCCTTCAGTGTAATTGCCCGCCAAAGACATTTAAAGCTTTGAGTAGAGGAGCACAAAAAAGAATATGTATTCACACTGAAGTTGATTAATGGCATTTCTTTTATATATATTTAAAAAGTAAGATAAAAACTGATACAAACTAATATAAATAAGAATAAAAAGTAAAATCAAAGCTAAAAATGCAAGAAAGGAAAAAAACATAAATAGAAAAAGTAAAATATATAAAGAAGTGGCTTCTGATCTTGTTTACAGCAGTTTAAGTAAAATGGTAAATTAAGCTCTTATTCTGAGGTTACAACATGATTTTATTCCTTCTATAATTTGTATAATAAATCCATAAATGATAAATTCACTTTTGTCTGTTTCATGCCAAAAACCCATAAGGGTTTTCCAGTCAGCAATAATGTAGATAGTATATTTTCTCTAATCAAAGAAGTCAAGCTGACCTTTTCATCAAGTTCCATCTTCACCAACTATTCTTCCATTTTGGGTAATTCTGAATCTTTCCATCTTTCTCATACAATAATTTCACTGCAGTTCTCATGTACAAAAACAAAATGCTTTGATTCCCCCCCCCGCCCCCCATTGTTTGTTTATCAATCCTGAAATACAGACTCTGGTCTCAATTATACATTAATCTTTAAAATCCTCTGAATCAGTGTATGTATTTGAATTCAAAATTTCCTAGCTTTTACATGTCTATCAAACATGATAAAATGCTCCTTCTTGTTCATATTTCCAAGAAAAAAAATGAAATGCTCTTTTAGCCCTCTTTGTCATACATTTTTCACTTGTTCTTCTGTTTTAAATTTCAAAAAGTTTATACATTTTAACAATTATATGCTTTTCATTTGTACACAATTCTATTTCAAAATTAGTCTTATAATGTTCAAAACCATAAACTCTTCTCCACCGTAAATCTTTCTAATAACTGTAAATAACAAAAACATTAGCAATTATATTCTGCTTCAGTTCTTGATTTTATTATGTATTCCTCTTAACAAAATTCTAGCATCTCATGATATGCTAGACATTTATGTTTCTCTATTATTTCTCATCCGTAAGATACTTCTTCTGCTGAAAATCAAACAAAAGATATTTTTGTCCACAATCTGGATTTGATTAATGGTATTCTTGTAAAATTTGTTCTCCAACAACATTTGCTTACTGTTCTATAGGTGTCACCAAAGACAGGTAGTACAAAGAGCTAGCAAATAATTGAGACTACTGCAGTTAAAATGAAATGGCATTTTAAAATATCAGTTTGGTAGCCAAAGTAGCTCAAGAATGTTAAGTCATATAACAGAATATTGCAATACTTTATAGTACTAGTCATTATGTCATAAAAAATTAAAATAACAAAACTGTTACTGCCTTTGATAGTATTGTAATCTCTGTTTATTCCATTTTCCAATGGACCATGACTATAACCAAGGAAATATTCCTCATTCATTTATAGATAGCATAAATCTTATTGAGAAAAGACGTAAAAAATTGACATACTCTTTCAACATATCATTATTGGCCATGACATGATATAATTATGTTTTAATTTACTTTCAGACTACATTAGAAATGGATATCTCAGGCTTACAGTAATCAGTTACAAAAAGGAAGCTCAACATCTTCCTCTTGATGGAAACATTGGATTGTCTTGGAGGACAGATGCATTTGAAGGCATTATCAAGGTAATTTGCAATTACTGAATGGTAGAAATAGTTTATTCTGCTTATAAAACAAGTTTTCATGTGGCTAGTGTTCTGCATAAAACAGTATTAGTTTTTTACTGTAAATAAATAAATGCAGCACAAACTATATAAAAGTTCTATAAAATTACCTTAAAAAACAATAATCCTCAATATGCAGTTAATTTGAATGCAGTTTTTCTGATACAGAGTAGATTTGAAATGGATTATGCAAATTTGATGGATTATCAAGAATGATAATGTAATGGTTATTTTAAAAAATTGTTGCTTCTTACTAATCTGGAATATAAGAGACTCACATTTTAACTGTCTTTTATAATCAAGAATTATAATTATAAAACAAAAATATATGTGTCTTATTCCCTAATAATTTTGTTTTTGAAGATTTTTAAAGCTATGATATTTTTTCATTATTTTCTATACCTGCTAAAGGAGTATTTTATGAAAAGGATTTTATATTTCTTCATTGGAATGGAAATGACAGACACAAAGATTGATTTTCTTTCTTTCTGCTGTATTATAGAGTTGTTTCATTATGGATCTGACTGTTCTGGATGATTCACAAAAACCATTTTGGTGTATTAGTGTTCCAGTAGACATGAAATTATCAGTCAAAACATCTACTCTTTATCAGTTTCTGGGACCTTGTTATTGTATGAATTATAAGGATTCAACTGGAAAAGTATACATGGAATTAATATGGATGGAAGAAACAAATGAGTACCTTATAGTTAATCTAGTCATTTATTTGAGCACCCAGAAAGTTAATAGTCGTTTTGGCACAAATTACTGATTTTTTTTTTAGCAGTACGGATTTTCTTAAGAATAATTCTTTTTTTATTATTATTTTTCTCCGTAAAATATATAACATTTATAATGTTATAAATGCCTGTTGTACAAAAAAAATTGGCTTCCTTGGTTGTTTGACTAAAAAAGAAAAGCTTTTATTTTGGGGATAGTCTTATAGTTTGATTATTTATATTTGTAAAATAAATCGTATTCTCTCTTTGAGTTATTGTTTGAGAAAATTCCACATTGCATTAAAAACATTACACACGTTAGGGAAATTTTCTAGATTTTGAAGCCATATGATGGGAATTAATATGACTGTGTTTATACAAACCAAGTATGCCTGTAAGTATGCCTGTATTTACTGATTTACTGATTTATAGTTTAAAATTAATTGCTGAATAAAATAGCCAATACATTGGTACAAACATTATTATATTTGTCCTTATAGCACACAATTTATGAAATGGTTCCCTATGAAAATTTTATTTGGAAAATAATACCTATAGAAGGTTATGAAGCAAAACATAATAAACTTTGAGTGTTATATTATGTATAGAGGGAGTATGTTTATATATAAATCTCTCTTCATGACATTTATTTGTTAGATTTATAGCCTTTTGTAATGGAGTTCAGCTCTGTATATTTTGTAATAATAGGGGTAGTGGAAGCAGATGATGAAACCATAGGGAATCTCTATTCCACATAAAGAAGGGAGATAGCCTGTAACAGTCTGGAAAAGGACAAGTTTGCAGGATGCTCAAAGTCCTAGACTGGGAATACTTTTCCCATCAGGGAGCCAGGGTTAGGAATATTGTTAATCTGGGGGTAGACTAATATTAATAGAATGTAGAAATTTTGCTGAACTGAGTGAACATGTTTATAAACCATTTTAGTTTATAGGTAGTCCTCAATTTACAAACATTCAGTTAACAAAGTTACAACAGCATTGAAAAATTGATTTATGACCACTGCTGACACTTACAACTGTCATAGCATCCCTACAGTGATGTGATCAAAATTCAGGTGCTTGTATTAGCTAGCATGTATTAGCATGATTTCAGTGTCTCAATGTCATACGATCCCTATTTGTGACCTGCCCAGCCGCCTTCCAATAAAGCAAAGTGAGCGAATGCACATAATAACTGATTCACGTAACGAGTACAGTGATTCACTTAACAACCATGGCAAAAAAATTTTTTTTTAAATCAGGTGGGGCTCATTTAACAACTACCATGCTTAGCAATGGAAAATCTGGTCCCGATTGTGGTCATAAAGTCAGGGACTACCTGTATTATATTAAAGTCAAATTTGTTCCTTATTTCTACATTTACCAAGTTTCTAAATTATCTTGTATCTTCCCCACATTCCATTATGTTAACTTACAGACTTAAAAAATACCTAAACTAAAAAGATACCTGGAACACTGAAAATATACAGTACATACCATTTTCTTTTCCTGTTTGTCTTTATCATGACAGCCTTATGAAGTAGGTTATGCTGAGAGAGAAAGTAGTTCAAAATCATTAGGATGTTTTTGTGGCTGAACCTAAACAAGGTCCTGGGTCTTCATATGGTTAGTTCAACCCTTTAAACATTGACTTATGAAAATAGAAATATTCAAAACTACTGCTTCCAGGGGACCCCAACAGAGCAGTTGTTTTCACTGAAATTCCCTGTCAAAAGAGAAAGGATGATATTTCTTAGGGCAGAGAAGTATAGCTTAGGCCTTAATTGTTAATTAAGAAACATATTGCATATTAGTTGGTGAAGAATCAGTAGGAGTGGTTGAATTCTAATCTTACAACATGAGGGGTGTTTTCTGAGCTTGGTTGTTTTTTTGGAGAGGTTTCATTAACCAAAGTAGGTAATATCATTAGTGCTAATAGGGAGTGGGTTTGCTCTCAATTTATATTCTGTTTTACAACCAATGTTGAAAAACTAGGCTGACTTAGTTCATCTGTAGTGCAAGACAAATTGCAAATTGCAAAATTGCTTTTAAACATTAGATTGTGAAGTTCTGCAGAGCAGGAGGATAAACTGTTTGCATTTGTGGAGACCACCTCACTGATTGATCTGGAACACTGTAAAATTTTACATTCAACTTTATCAGAGAAACCCAATCTTAATTTTTCACAATTCCAACACAGATTTCATTTTCCCAGTTACACAAGTAATTCCTATGAGAAAACCTCTCACTGTAAAGTTCCCCATCTTGATTTTTGCTGCTTAGACCAAATAGAAGCAAAACTTATGGTCCAAATTGCAGCTTTTGAACCTGGTCACTATACTTCAGTATCATGTCACCATCATTATTTTATATGTGAACATTTATATTTCTTCATGGGTAGGCAGCTTTCTCATGCATTCCAGCAACTCAGATTTCTGGGAAATTGGCCAAATGCATATTATACTGTAGTTCCAAATATAGAGAAGATTATATTTGTTTTCCTTTCTGTGTGAAGAAAATGGAGGATTTTTTGTAGTCCATGAACTATTGAAATTTTGTGGAAGGACACTGATTATTTTTGCACTTACCTGTTGAAGCACACTGTTCTTTTCCTATTGTTAATGTGCCAAGACTGGCAGGCATAAAGAAAATCACATTACCAGCTTGTCCTGCTTTGGTGCTTTGTGAGACACATTACCTCATAGCACTTCAAATATTAAGATGGATCACACTTGATTTTTCCAGGCCCCTCAGTAGATTGGTAGATTTGTGGGCTTTTGGGGAAATTTTAATGACAAACATGGCTGCCCAGTATCAATTAAATAAGATGGGCACCCATTCAAATCAAATAATACCACTAAAACTGTTTTCATGTTCATCTAATTTGTAATACATTTATTTGGAGGGTTTATTGAACAGTGATCAAAACATTCCACCAATGTTAGACTCCAACTTAAATTCTTCAAAGTGTTTCACACTTTGAACAAAACAAAACTAACAATGTCTCAGTTCCCATATGGTATTGCATTACTTAGATCTGTAAATACACTTTTTAATTGTTCAATAATCAATGCTAGCTGTGTTATGCTATAAGAATATACTACTATGACCCAAGATAATGAAGAAGATGCATCTGACAATATCATTATAGGTCAATATCAGCTGACCTACAATTCAGCTGAACAAATATTTGCAATAAAGTGAATATTATCAGAACAAGTAGCCCCCTCTTAATGACTGCCGTATTTACTGAACATTTAAAGTTATGATGACTCTGCAAAGGGTAATTTTATGACCCTTCCTCATACTTAAAACCATTGCTGTGTCACTAGTCACATGATTGAGAGGTGTTTTGGAACTGGTGGGCATGTGTGATCATCATAGTGTCCCTGTTCATGTTGATTGCCATTTATGCGTTTTACAGCTGGCTTCTGACAAGTGTCATCAAAGGAGAAGCTGCCAGTAAAATCTCAAGTTGTAGTCATTGATATCTTGCTTAGACATGGTGCATACTGATCCACCAAGACTGCCAGACATCTGAGGACAGAAGAACAACCATAGCATAAGAGAAGCAAGCACTCCGCAAAACCAGAGCTGGAAATGCTGCAACAACAGTGCCCACACATGTCTGTCCGACATATGGCAGAACATTGCGTGCCTGTATAAGCCTACCAGCCACCTGTGGACACATTGTGGACAGCTCACAACCTGCTAGATGTCTAGGTCCTCTTCGAACACGACAAACATCGTCAGCAAGTGCATCACTTAGTGATGGAGTTACTGGTCCCAATTGTTGTTGTTAAATGAAGACTACCTGTATAGCTCATAACATTCAGTGGCAGATATGCAAAAATTCAGGGAACTGATTTTTTTCCACATAAGTCTAAGCAGAGTATGAAATTAAGTGTTTTCTAATTATGTCTACTTTGCAATTGTTGGAAAGCCTTCAGCTAAACCAGGTTTGTATTAACAGTGTCTCTGGTCAATGTTTGTGTAATTATGTGTTCTATGCAACTTTTGTGCTACTTAACGTATGGTAAGACAGTTGGAAGTCTAAGCTCATGTTTATAATTATCATGCATCCTTCCTGTTTTTTTTTTAATTTAACATATAGCAACTCTGTGTTGATATTATTAAGCAGCTAGTACAATCTATTTAAAAGTGGGACATTCACTTTGAGATATTATTATGACTAATCAAAAGTTCATTTCAACTACAATTCCCTACAGAACATCAATATAATTCATGCTTCACTATTTGCCAAATAAATGAATCATCCATCTTTTGGAAGCTAGTTAATGGATTATGGGTTCCTGATGTTCAAAGGACTGACTCTGACTTTACAGAGTGCCTAATTATATGTGTGCTTCTTTCTTGCAGCCGTATATATAATATAAATGTCCATTTCAGAAGCTGATGATTACTTAATTGGCCTTCACTATTGGAAGTTTCTGCTTTAGCAGAAGTTTGTCTTTATTGAACCACATCTAATGTTAAGAGAGTGCATTTAAATTTATGCAATAGGATTCTCTATCTTCTATCATCATCATCGTTTCCTTCTAATGACCCTATAATCCCTTGCGGAGTGGAGTCTGGGCAACTGAATGGAGCTGAGTTTTTACTGGCTGGATGCCTTTTCTGTCACCAATGTGGAGTTATATTCAGGAGATATATTCTCATCATGCCCAGAGAGAGAAATATCTGTTTCTACCTAGGATCGAACTCACAGCCTTCTGATTGTGAGGTGAGAACTCTACCTTTAGGCCACTGCCACTCCCCTCTCTTTTCTATTTCTTCCCCAAAAGATATGCCCCAACCCTCAATGTATATTTGTTCCATGGTAAAATGGTATTTTCCAATGGCATTGTTTCTTTGGATACAACTGATTTTCACTATGTCTACATTATGTCTTTGAGAGCAAAGTAGCTGGCCTAGGGATGGATTGGACTATATCCACTGAAGTGGTGGTCTATGAACAGTCTGGACTAGGTCTACGAAAATGCTGGTGTAGGAATAAGGACATGTGCAGAAGATTCTAGTTTAACCTTAGCTACAAAAATTCATTGGGTAATTTTTGAGCCAGTTACTCTCAACCCAACCTACCAAACAAGGTTGACAGAGGGGGAACACTTTGTATGCTGCCTTGAGCTCTCAGTAAAATGTTGGATATACATCCATGAAACAAACTACAGGTAGTTCTCAACTTACATCGAGCCCAAAATTTATGTCACTAAGCAAGACAGTTAAGTGAGTTTTGCCCCGTTTTATGACCTTGCTTGCCACAGTCGTTAAGTTAGTAAGATGATTGTTAAGTGAATTTGGCTTCCCCATTGAATTTGCTTGTCAGACGGTCGCAAAGGGTGACCATATGACCACGGGACAGTGGTGGGTTGCTCCCAGTTCGCCCTGGTTCGGGTGAACTGGTAGTGGCGGTGGCAGGTGGCTCTACCCACCCAGACATCATCAAAAATGATATGCGCAGAAGCACCACACACTTGCAAAGTGAGCGCCCGCACCCCATGCTACCGATAGCGAACTGGTAGCGCCGGGTTTTATTTATTTATTAGTTTAATTTATATGCCGCCTTTCTCCAGAGACTCAGGGCGGCTTACATTTTAAAAAAAACATTATAAAAACATTTAAAAATTAAAATATTAAAACCCATTCATACCATTTATGGCCGGATCTCACAAGATCGCAACAGCGAGATCAACGGCCCCAGACCTGCTGGAAAAGCCAGATCTTCACTGCTTTTCGGAAGGTCAATAAGGTGGGGGTGATCCGGACCTCAGGAGGTAACTGGTTCCAGAAAGTGGGTTTTGAAACCCACTACTGCCCCAGAACACTGCAACAGTCATAAATACATGCCAATTGCCAGGCATCTGAATTTTGATCACATGACCATGGGGATGTTTCTTGACTCATTGTGAAAAAGGAGGGAAAGTCACTTTTTTCAGTGCTGTTGTAACTTCAGTTACTAAACAAATGTATAATAATAATAAATAAACTTTATTGTCATTGTATGTGTATACACAGTATACACATACAACGAAATTTACTTAACACCCAAAGACCAGGTCCCACACACATAATCCCCAAACACACTCCCACCCATCACAATTCCCCACCCCTAAACCACCCAAACATCCACACAACAGACCAAGTAATACTGTCCAATAGCTCACTGATGGTGGCCCTTTAGTTCATTGTTGAGTGCAATTATAGCTCTTTGATAAAAACTATTCAGAAAACGTGTGGTCCGAGTTTTAATTGTTCTGTATCTTCTGCCAGAAGGCAACAGTTCAAAAAGATTGTAAGCAGGATGGGAAGAGTCTCTGAGAATGTTATGCAACTTCCTCAAACAGCGAGATTCGAAGATGTTGTCCAGGGCTGGTAGCTGGAGTCTGATAATATTCTGGGCAATTTTAATGATTCTCTGTAGAGCTTTTTTGTCCACTACAGAGCTGCTCCCATACCATGCAAGAATGTAAGTTAAGGACTAGCTGTAATTTAAGAAACAAGTATCTAAAATATTTTTCAAGTTCTACATCACCAATGCAAAACCATTTAAAACATAGGCACACTAGTCGGTATCATAACATATAAGCATTTAGAATCTATAATCTTATACTAAAGACAGGAAGCTCTCAGAATTTTGAGAAAAGGCAACAAATGAGCCAACTGTAGGTCCTCTAGGACAGGGTTGTCAAACTGGTGTCACATGGTGTATTGTGACTTTTCCTCCCTTCGCTAAACTGGGTGTGGCCAGCGCATGATTTATCTGGCCTGTGGGCTGCAAGTTTGACTGCTCTCCTCTAGGAGGAAATTCTGTAACTTCTGGACTGCAAATGAAAAGAGCCTGTCACTGATTCTTGCCACGATAAATGACGTTAATGGGTTATTTGAAGACATGCCTTCCTAGGCAAATCTTATAAGTATAGACAAATTTATTGGTAATCTGCTTCCAATGCATTTTGGCTTTAAAGGTTTATTGTGTATTAGCACTTTGCAGCAATGCAGCTGCAGTGACACTGTTAGCTACCTGGACTTCCATACATAAAAGCATTCTAGCAGCACCTCAAACACAAACTTTAACTTTTATACATATTGAAAAATCTTTAACCACTAACAGCTTTCCACAAATTCTTAATTAAGGGATTGGCTGCTGCTGCTTCTTTTTTTTTTTTTATAATGTACATATCACCAATATGTAGTTTAGTCTAATTGCCTTTGGGGTTTTTTTTCTTTTGAATATCACTTGTAATAATTAAAATAACACATTTATTTCTTACTACCCAGGCTCAGTTCTTTTCCTGTTTTTAAAGTTCCTAATTATTCTGGATTTATGATAATGATATTGCCCCCCTTCCCCCATCCCCACGTTAAGAGGATGGATCAGTATCTCCCATCAGACTGAATTCGGTGTTATATAAAACATATGGCTCTTTTGGATTTGACAGGTTGTGTTAAATGCAAGATAATGAATTGTTATATCAAGATCACAGCTTGTCAAAGAACGAGATATGATGAGTAACTTTGTCAAATCTTAGTCAGATTTTATAACTTTACAATTGTCCCTGAAGAATTGCACAGGTAAGGTTGATGAACAGAAAAATGGCTAGCTTTTTACTTTAATGGAAAGGGAGAATTTCTCAGGTGACAAGAAGGAAGCAAGATCACTTGGCATTGGCCTCTTTTTTAAGATTCTCAGCAAGCCCTCTGTGTGCATTTTAGCGGAACCTGGGAAAAATTGTACTAAGCTTGTTATTAAATCTGCTGCACTTTCTGCCATCTATGGCAAGCTCAGCTGTCCTAGTAATACCTTACAGTACGAAGCGTGTGGAAGAGAAGCTGGTTAGAAACATTGCAGGAACTTAATGCTGTCTTTGTCCCTGCCGATTTGAGCGTTGTCCCCAGCATCAACATGATAGAAGTGTCAAGAAATCTACAACCTTGAAACAGGTGGGGGAGAAGATGTGTGTTTTGGAAGTGAAGTGCAGCAGTCAACAGCAAACAGGTTAAAGCAGCAGAATAAAAGAAGGCGTTTTTCCTTCACAAGGAGTGAATGGCTGAGAGGAAAAGACACATAGCAAAAAATAGAGGCACAGAAAGGAAAAGAGCAAATATAAAGGCAGTGTGGAAAGAACATACTGGCCAGCAGCAAAAGAAGAAACACATAGATTTCAAGGCATGGAACAGAACACTGCTTTTATAAAGAAAACATTCTTAAATAATACTATAGTCTGTAATAAAAACAAAGTAAAGGTTTCCCTATAAGTCATATCCAACTCTAGGACAGGATGCTCATCTCTGTTTCTTGGCCTGGGGAGCTGGCATTGTCTTGAGACAATTTCTGTGGTCATGTGGTCAGCATGACAATGTGCCAAAGATGCGTGGAATGCTGTTATTTTCCTACAAAAGTGGCATCTATTAATCTACTTGCTTTGAACTGCTAGATGGGCAGGAGCTAGGGCAAGTAATGGGAAATACATTGTAGGGAGCTTGGGTCTCAAACCTGGGCTATCAGTTCCAGCTGACAAACTCAGCGTCTTTAACACTGAGTCCTCATGGCTCCTGCTAGTGTGTAGTACTATAATAGTAATTGAATAACACCTGAGTATAGTAATTGCAATTGTTACAGTAATATGTTGTAGATATAGTATAGAATAGAGGCAATAGAAAACACATATGGACTTGTTAGTTTCCATCTTTCACTCCCTCCCCCTCCAAATATCTCCCCAATCCTCATAAGATATATATTTTGTGGCTTTTGAGTCTCTTTTGAGTCTTAATCAATTAAATTGGGTACTGTTAAAAAAAGTGTTTAAAAATGACAGTACTTTCATAACTTGAGTTATAATAGAATAGGCTTATAATTATAAACATATCTATTTGTCCAAGTGCAATTCTTTTTACTGTTGTGTAAATTAGACTGAATTTCTGAGCTATTTGACAAGGGCGAATTCACAGAACCATGTTATTTTTTTTTTATTATTATTAATTAAATTTCTATACCGCCCTTCTCCAAATAGGACTCAGGGCGGTGCACAGCCAAGGTAAAAACAGAGCATACAAAATTTAAAAACAGTATTAAAATAATTAAATATTTGGCCGTAAATTAAAACAACCCAATTTAAAATCAATTTAAAATTTAACTCAAGCCAGCCCAGCTAGTTGAAATAAATAGGTTTTCAGGGCCCGACGAAAAATCCGGAGGTCTGTTATTGTACGTAACTCTGGGGGAAGGTTGTTCCAGAGGGTGGGCGCCGTCACAGAGAAGGCTCTCCCCCTGGGGGTCGCCAGCCGACATTGTCTGGCGGACGGCACCCTGAGGAGGCCCACTCTGTGCGAGCGTACTGGCCGGTGGGAGGCTATTGGTGGCAGAAGGCGGTCTCGTAAGTTGAATGGAGAAGAGAAACAACATCTTGTTACATGATCTCTCAGACTTACAAATGCTACTGGTAGATGATGGAGCGATTCTGGGGAAAAAAGGCAGAGCAGAACTACTGCAGAATTCTTACTGATCATAGGAAGTTGTCAAATAAGTTTTAATTGGAGCCCTTGATTAACACTTCAGGGAATTTAACAGTGGCTACATTTTAAAAGAGGCACACTGTTATTAGCAGAAATTTCCAAAAAGTCAGGCTGGAAGTACTCTCACTTCATGATGGATGATGTTCCAAAGGTGCAAAGAAACACCTCCTGGATCCCATCAGATGGAACTCCTTAGCAGACAAGATTTGTAACATGCCCCTCCTGTTGAACTTGATGAGATGGGTAGATATAACTGGAGAAAGGCAGCCCCTCAAATAAACCAGCCCCATGCCATTTCAGATAAAACAGATCTGAGCAGGTATACTGGAGCTGGGCTTCCAACAGTAGCTTAAGGGTACTATATATCAGCTGGAAAGCTGACAGCCTGGATTCAAGATCTGAGTGCCATGTGATGATGTGAGCACCGATCCTTGCCTCAGCTCCTGCCCACTAGCAGCTTGAAAGCATGTAAATGTAAGTAGATAAATAGGTACTGACTCAGGGGACAGGTAACAGCATTCCACGTACCTCGATGTATAGCCATGCTGGCCACATGACCACAGAAATATTTTCAGACAGCCCTGGCTCCCTTGGCTAAGAAACGGAGATGAGCACTGCGCCCTAGAATTAGACATGACTGGACAGGGGAAACATTTATCTTTACTACTGTATATGTTAATGCTGGGTTAGTGCAATTCTACTTCTTCACAGAGAACTGGATTGACCAACTATTTATATGCTTAGATTTTAAATGTATATAAACAGGTTAAACAGTATATTTCAAGAGCTTAAGGCACTTTTTCAGACATAATCTTGTAGCTGCCCTGTCAGTACTGGCAGTCTTTTTAGGTTTTGAGTACATCATTACAGTCTCATAGAGTGGTCTGGCCACAAAACAGTTGATGATTGAAAAATAAAAAAAATGCCTCAAATTTTATAGTTTTTCCTGCAAACTCTTGGCGATTTCACACGATTTTGGCCACGGGAAATTGTGGGTGCTATATTTTTAGGTTCAACCATGTGTTGCCAACCCTAGCTCTGGAGTGACAGTTCTCTGAACATAAAGTGTTATGTGCATTAAACGGATGATAGTTTTCAGATATGATTTTCATTATGCTTTATGTACTTGCACACACAGCCGGCTAATAGAATTATGATGGTCAAAATAGCATAATAAATAAGCATTCTTGTCAAAAATCTAGCATATTCCCCTTCGTTCTGCTCTATGCAATACCTCGAGAAATGGGAAGCACATAAATAAGTTTTCAGGAGTGCAACCAACAACAACAACAAAATGAATTAAATGATTTCTCCATCACTGAAAGACAGATTTTAGAGTGGCAGTGCAGTAACTCACGTGATAATGAATAAGGGAAGCTTGTAGACCATGTTTATCAATCAATTAACTATAAGTCAGTGAATAATGTACAGGTACAATGAAACACATTTATTGGAATATACCAAATTCCTTATACGTGATAGGGTTTATAAAAGTATACATATGTAGAAGTGGAAAGAGGGTGAATTATATAGATTGTATATAGTAAATTAAGTGAGGGGATGCTCATTAATTTTATGCTAAATTATTCAAGAGAGATTTGCCAGGGAAGGAAATATTGTACTTCTTGTATGTCGGCCATTCTCTTTTCTCATTACTTTTGAGCACTCGAAACCATTTTTCCATGAAGACTTTGATTAGCTAAATCAAAGGTACTTAACTGAGGCAATATGTTAAATCATTTTTGAGGGGAGCATTAATTGATTGACCTTTGACCCAATGGCTCTCTGAGGATAAGTATCTTTATTTAATAAGGTGTATTGATTTTCTGGCTTCCTCTTGTGACCATGAACTCTAAAGCAAATTGCACAAATGCATACTGAAGCAAGTAAGCAATTCTATTAAAGTATCTGGAAGAATATATCATCGTTTAGTGATAGTTGCCCTATTAGAGAGAGGGAGCTAGAGATTTAAACAATAACTCTGCACTTACACAGTGCAATTCTCAGTTTTCTCCTGCCACATGCTGTCTCCTGATAAAAAATTCATGGGCTTGTTCAGATGACACACACATAGGTTATGAACAGGGTAAGTTTGAATGAATAAGATGCAGTTGGCTGTGGCGATAGAAAAGCCTAATTTTAACCCAAGAAGCATCCTCCAGTCAACTCAAAGCACCTATTCCTGCTGACAGCAAGTGACATGAGTGACGTGACATGACATTAGAAGAGCCTTGGGGGCGCAGTGATTAGAATGCAGTACTGCAGGCTAATTCTGCCGACTGCCAGCAGTTCAATCCTGACCGGCTCAAGATTAATTCAGCCTTCCATCCTTCAGAGGTCGGTAAAATGAGGACCCAGATTGTTGGGTGCAATGTGCTGACTCTGTAAACTGCTTAAGAGAGGGCTGTGAAGCACTGTGAAGCGGTATATAAGTCTAAATGCTATTGCTATTGCTTACCTCAACTCTTAGAGGTGGTCTAGGGACAAAAAGATTTCCCTAGGGACTTCCTCTCTGTAATCATTTTACTTTTTTAATACAAAACCACTCTCCCACTTTTTTAATACGAAACCACTTATATAACCACTCTCTGCCCCTAGTTCTGCCTGGTACCAGTTTTACATCTGCAGATTTGGGGCGAGGGGGGGCGGTGAGGTGGGAGAGAAAGATCAAAATAAATAATATAACTGCCTAATTCTAGTCACTTTTTTTTTTTTTTGCAGTGGTTGGACTTCCTATAAAAACAACCTCTTCCAGTACATCCTTAATGATTTGCTCTCAAATGAATACTTATCACAGAAAAGCAGTACAGGTAGTCCTCAACTTATGACCACAATTATTAAGTGAATTTTACTTCATTTTATTTACTATAGCTGTTAAGTGAATCACTGCAGTTGTTAAGTTAGTAACATGGCTTTTAATTGAATCTGGCTTTCCCATTGACTTTGTCAGAAAGTGGCAAAAGGTGATCACATGATCCCAGGACACTCATAAATATAAGTCAGTCGCCAAGCATCTGAATTTTGACCATGTGATCATTGGGGATGCTGCCACTGTCATGTGTGAAAGTGTGAAAAATGGTTATAAGTAACTTTTTTCAATGCCGTTGTAACTTTGAACTGTCACTAAATGAACTGTTGTAAGTCAAGGATTACTTGTACACTGGGATAGTGATAGGGTACAAATGCAGCCAAAAATGTTTGAAGATTATTTTTTTAAAAAAAATACAGTTTGTAGTTCACTGACTGAAGATAATGTATATCTCATATTTTTGATTCAGTCATGAATCTTCTAAATGGGTTCTGGTAAAGATATTCAGCTGGTTCGGACTGGTTTGGGCCAACCGGTAGTGGCAAACTGCAGGTGGGCCCGCCCCCACCCACTGGCCCGAGCGCAGTCTTGTCCTATATCACTGTGTTTTTGACGCCACACGCATGTGTGGATGGCGCAAGCAAATTGTCGTGTTGTTTGACATTGCATGCATGTGTGGATGGTGTGTGCGAGTGAATTGCCGTGTTTTGTGATGCCGCATGCATGTGCGGATGGTGAGTGTGCGCGCAAAGCGAACATGCGCACATGCTCAGATTTCCGGTGCTGGGCGAACCGGTTGGTACAGTATGTGAATCCCACCTCTGATGGGTTCATAACACTACAAAACAAAACTCATATATTTGACCAAAACTGAGATGGGAAGGAGAAAATCAAAAAGGGAGCTCTAGCAACATGATCAAGTTAGCCATCTTATTGTCAAAGCTGGTAATAGAAAGAGTTTCTCTTGCTAAAACAATCTTTGTTTTCGCTTTACAATGAATGTAATGACATCTTTAACAGAGGATAGTTTCTTTTCCATTGCCTGAATCTTTCATATCCAAGAGGAAATTAAATATGTGCTCTAAACACTAAAGCAAATATATATTTTCAGTTGATTATAATTACCCAAGATGCATGAATTTGTATGTATAAATGGTGGCTTCAAAGCTGAAGATGAAAATTCAATCTGATTTGTCACTCACTGATGCATGCTAATTTCCACAAAAACAACAGCAACCCACTCAATACTCCTGAGGCTAAAATGAATTTGTTTGCCTTCCTACTGGTGATGCCCATTTATTCATTATTATTCACATTACTTTCCATTCTATTATAGTATTGGACCTTTGGAAAGTCACCAGCGTGAAGGATTCAACTGTGAGAATAAATAACTTTTAAATAGCATTTCTTTGTCTTCAGTGCTCTGGGGCTCTTTTTGTACTTTAATTCAGCAACAGGAGATGTAAGTTGGAAGGAGAAGCCTTAGCTGTCAAAAGGAAGAATTTTTCCCTTGTTCCCATCCAGTGCAGTTTGCTATCTGAAGCAAATGACAAGTGGATACTGATATAACACAAACTCCCTAGACTTCCAAAGGATCTTAACTTCATTGCTGATCATAGAATAACAATAGCATACCTACATCTGTTCCTGTGATCTAACTTTTGCTTTACCTGTTTAGATTTCTGAGCTTTATTTGCAAAATACTGTATTTTTTGGAGTAATAAGACACACTTTTTTCCCTCCTAAAAGAGCCTGAAAATTTGGGTGCATCTTATACTCCGAATGTAACCCCGTGTGGTGCCCAAAATGGCTACCCAGAACAGCTGCTGCCTTCTCTTACCCCTTCCGCACTTTGCCTGCTTTAGTTACTGGAGCTCCCTCCAAGGATCAGCTGTGTTTTTGAAGCTGTTTTTCGGTCCCAACGGGAGGGAAGATCTTCTGTGCTTTGCCTGCTTTTCTAATTGCTGCTGTCTCTGATGATCAGCTGTGCTTTAGAAGCAGTTTTTTAGCCCCAACCAACCCCATCCTCAAAACCAGCAAGCAAACTAATGTGCTGAAGCTGACCAGGCTAAGGACTAGCCAGATGAATACCTGGTAGGCAGACATTCCCCCCCCCCCTATTTTCCTCCCGAAAAACTAAGGTGTGTCTTTTACTCCGGTGTGTCTTATACTCTGAAAAATACGGTACCTTCTTGGTCACAGTGCATTTGCACATTCTTTTATTATTAAAGAGACTTCATTTTTTGCAGAAGGTTTCATATTGTGTATTCTCCCTTTGGGAATGTATTGGTAAACTTGCCACATAACAGGTCCTCTGAAGAAAAGCGAAAGGAACAGCTACTTTGTACGTATGTTGCCTTCTTTTCTTAAAATCCGTACTGTAGTCCTTCTCAAGAGACGTGCACGTACCACCTTAGGCCAACAAGTACTTTGACTTAGTTTGACTTAACATAATGTTTGAACCCAGCTGTGAAATAAAGCTTAGGCTAACTATGACTTAGTGTGGTGTATGAAACCGGGCGTATTATAAATTCTGAGAAAATATATATTGCAATGAGCACTATCTAGCTTGACATTCACTGAACTTGAAAATAGCTAAGCCAAGTTATAGCTGCTGTGCACATGGATAGGAGATCTGCAGTAAATCTTGGAGCTGTAGGTTGAATATGAAATTAAAAAATTGGGTGGGGAGGAATTTATTATTGCCAAGAAAATTACATAGTGTGTATGTTACTCACCAGGAGACAAGTCTGGAGAGGGAGAATCTTGCCTTTTTATCTTTCTGCACAGAGAAAAATGATCCATAGCAAATGGTATCTCAAAAAATGAGGATAGGTTAAGGCAGGGGTGTCAAACTCAATTTCATTGAGGGCCACATTAGGGCTGTGGTTGACCTTGGGGGGCTGAGCAGGAGTGGCCAACTGGGTGGGCGTGGCCAGCTTGACACCACTCCCCAAACTGGTGGCATGTTTCTTCTTCGCACTGGGTAAACTGGGCTGAAGTGATGCTGGCCCGATGTTTCCCCTTCGCATTGGGTAGACCGGGCCGAAGCGATGCAGGCTGGCCTCTTACATTTTCCGGGATAGCTCTGCAGGCCAGATCTGACCACATTGTGGGCCAAATCCAGCCCCAAGCCTTGAGTTTGACACCCTGGATTAAGGAATTAAGTATCTTTCATCTATAGTTTGACACCCTTAGCTGATCTATGTAGCCTCTTTCCTTGGGGGAGTGCTAATCTCTCCAACTCCAGTGACTTTGAATATTTGGGAATGTAATCCTATTATGTTGTTCAGGAACAGGGATGCTTTAATCTCCTGTCCCAGAGCCAACTTATCACTTAGTGAAGCACTGCAACTTGGTTATAGCTCAGATAAGCAGCATTGACAGCAGCTGGCAGCCATTCTGTTGCTATAGTTGTTAACTGTCTGAAGTAAACACTTTGCCTCTCTCCTTTATACTGCAATTTGTATTTTGTCATTATATTAGCTTTTCCTAAACGTGGAACATTCTGAAGTTGAGACTACAGCATCTGCTAAGTGATCCAGCCATATGTCAACCTCTGATGCCTCTCAGCTTGAAAAGATTGTTCGTGAAGTAGTAAAGCTGGGCTCCATTGACTGATGGACCATTATGCCCATCTGGGTTTGTGGCAGCAAGGAAAGAACAACTTTGCAATTGGCTGAGGTTATTTTTTTTATATAGGATATTAGGTTATGTAGCCTTTATTTGCTTCACAAAATGTGTTTCACTAGCTACATATACTACATATATACTTATAAAGACGATGAGGAGTTTGGGCTACAAAATACACTCTGAAAATTGGCTTATCTGGTGGACCAAGTGTAGGTTTTTGTTTTTAATTGAGAGGTTTAAATGATGATGTAAACATTTGCAGCTTCATGTCTTTTGCTGTAAACTTTGCTGGTAGATATGTAATCAATTTCAGTTCTGGAAATTGCTAATGATTAGAATATGATGTAGCTCTTAAGCTAAAAGTTATTAGCAGAGTGGAGGAGACAACCCATTCTGTTGCTGCCAGAAAATTTGAGATAAATTAACATTGATCTATTTTTTCCATGTTTAACAATATATTAAATATATAAACAGAATTTTGATTCTAATTTTGAGAGTTGGCTTACCTGTGGGTGGCACTTTTTTTCCTGTCAAGTTGGATGGGATTTCATGGTCGGCTTATCTACAGATGGATTTATATATGAGTATATATATACCTTTAAAAATCCCACCAAAATCATATTTCAAATATAGATGAGAATGAAATATATTATGGACGAGGTGGGAATGAAAAATGAGAAGCCCCTTGTTTTCTCCCACTCTTTCTGACATCCTGTTTTTACTTTCTTACATATTTTCTTCCTTTTTCTAATACCTTTTCTGCTGAGCAACAGGTTGAAGGTTGCAGGGGAAGGGATGGATAATTCCTGTCGAAATGTTGAACAAATTGCTGTAAAAATTTGGGCAAGAGTTAAAGTGCCTTAAACTGTGATCAAATCAGGAATATATTTAGATGGATGAAAAGATAAACTAATGGGAGATAGGTGCAAGGGTTGATATGCTGAAGGAAAGTGCTGAAGCCTGCTTAGTTTTCATCAGGCTTTGAGGCATCTTCCTTGAAACTAATCAACTTCATTGTGCAACAAAATGACAGCTTTGAAATCCTTTTTCAAAGGAGAAATTTCTTCCCCTGAACGACATTTCAAAAGGAGTTTCTTTTCCATTAAATTGAAAATGCAGGGGAAGGTGTCGGCACCACAGAGTTTTAGCCCATGTGTTCAGTAGAATATACTCTTAATAGGATCTATATTGTCTACCCTACAGAAGTCTCTTAATAGTCTGTATTTCAGGCTGGGTATCTGGGTCATTTGTGCCAGCATGTTTGCCTTTGGGCTGGAAGTTTGAATGGGTCTCTCTTTTGCCCCATGTGTCCCCACCGCCCAATGTTCCCTTTTCTTTAAATAATGAAATGGCAAAAAGAGACCTTGGGAAGCATTGACTAGGAATGTTCTGTGGGCATTTGTAAAAAAGGGATGCGGTGGCTCAGTGGCTAAGATGCTGAGCTTGTCGGTTGAAAGGTCGGCAGTTCAGCGGTTTGAATCCCTAGTGCCGCGTAATGGGGTGAGCTCCCATTACTTGTCCCAACTTCTGCCAACCTAGCAGTTAGAAAGCATGTAAAAAATGCAAGTAGAAAAATAGGGACCACCTTTGGTGGGAAGGTAACAGCATTCTGTGCGCCATTGGCATTTAGTCATGCCAGCCACATGATCACGGAGACGTCTTTGGCAAGCGCTGGCTCTTTGGCTTTGAAATTGATCTGTCCCCGTCCCCACACACACACAAACACAGCCAGCCGAGGGTTAAGGAAACACTTTGGAACGCACCCAGGTCTTATCTCCCACTTGGCAGCGATAGACACACCATCTGCCAAGTGACTTTATTTTCACAGTAAAACAGAAAGATAAATACTCAAGAGTCCAAATGTCCGACACTATAAATCTTTCTCTCAGCAGTTCCGGACGAGGCTTTAGTGACTATCCAAGGTTTGCTTTGTTCGTCACAAGGATCCCTGACCACTACCCTCTATTATATAGTCTCTGGGGTGTGGTCCAGTGACTCAGTTCTAATCCCTAGCACGCCTCCTAAGCTGCTGCAATCATTTTTCACGCCTTTGGAGGCATGCGTCCAGGAATGATGTTTCTTCGTCACTCTGATCCGAATCAGCTGTCTCCTTGATGATTTCCTCTCCCTTGGCCGGCACCTGAGACAATGCCAGAGGGGAGGGGCCTGGAGAGGGAGGCCTGGCTGACTCCTCTTTCTCATGCTCGGAGCTTTCTTACTCCGATGGGACAGGCTCAGAGGGCGGGGCCACAACAGAAATGGAGATGAGCACTGTCCCCTAGAGTCAGGAACGACTAGCACATATGTGTGAGGGGAACCTTTACCTTTACCTTTATGGACATTTGTAAATAATAAGTTCTTCTAAGGTAAATAATATTGCAGCTTTTGGTGGACTATACAAATTCAGTCAGAAAAAGAGAGGAGGAAGCCTTCTGATATTTTTGAATCGATTATAATATGTAACCACATTTAAACCGAGTGCAGTCATTTTTGACTAAAGGGAGCTTCTACGATCTGCAATTCCAGTATTACTGACCAAGACAGCAATTTGTCACTGTTTTCCTGAAAATTATGTGGTAGCAGATATACCTTGTATGTGAGCTAGTTATTTTCACCTTATAGTGGCTTTCTCTGTGGTAAAATTACTGATTAGATGTCATTTTCAGAGGACATGAGTTTAGCTAAATTGCAAGCAAAAGGACGAATGAAGAAAACACTTTGAAGTGGGTTATTTTTAGGTGTAAATATTGGAGAAGGCCAAATAGCCCATTGTGCAAATGACTGTAGTTGCACCACTTGCTTTGTGGCATTGAACATACAAATATGGGAGGGAAAATTTTCTCATAGATCCATATCCTGGGCCATCACTCTGCCCCTGTGAGAGAGAGAGATGTTTTCGGGGGAGCTAAATAGCTTTCTTTTGAGAAAATAGCTTTCTTTGGAGAATCCCTGCTATTAAGTAGGTGAATATAAACCAGCATCAGCATCTCACATTGAAGCCAGTAATCTTGCTATTGTGGGTAATGACAGGTGGGTTAGACCTGTCATATTCACCAGAATATCCAAGTTAGTTTGTTCACTATCTTTTTACTTGGCAATAAGCTTTGCTGCCTTGTACTCTTTGATGGCTACCAGCCTCTGATTTTTCACACAAAAAATGGCAGCCTTCAGAAGGTTAGTGCTGATTTTTCTCTCCACTTTGGAAGCATCATTGAGAGATTATGTGTGCTCTCTGTTTCTTTCCACTCACCATCAGGTGACAGCAGAGCCAAATCTGTATCAGCTTTCTTAAGCAGGAACTCAGTGTCTTCTCCATCAGCACTGTTTTGAATTTAACAGCCTCCTCTAGGTGGCATTTGAACACTCCTTTTTCAGCTTCAGTCTCAGAATGATGGTTATTTGCAGAGAAGAAACAAGGAGTACAGTATGTCAGTTTAGTAGCCAGGTTTGGTGAAAGGTGCTCGTGTGATACTGTGGAATTATTTATTTATTTTTATTTCAGAGACAAAGTTGATGTACTGGGGATACATATGACAGGATCTCCATGACTTTTCTCTGTGTAATAGAAGTTTAATTATCAATCCTCCTTCATGCTATACCTCCAGTTAAAATATTCCTCTGAATATTTTATCCTCCTGCTCTTACAATCTATTGAAAGCATAAAGAGGAAAAAAGCATTGTTTTTCAAGCATTTCCTTTTTGAGTACTATAATTTGAAAGAAGTGACAGCAGCACCTTTTCTGTTCCCCTAGTCACGCTGAGGATGTAAGTGAACAGAAGTTGTCCATGCTTGTAGTATACTTGTCTGTGGAAAAAGGGTTAGCATATGAGGGAACTATTCCACATATACTAGAAACCTTCATTTCACAAAGAAATGGGACGTAAGATATGTTGAGTAGGAAACATTAATATGGTTATTGTAGCTTCACTTTAGCATGGTGAAGCAGAAAAGATAGAAGCAAATGTAAGCTATTATGTTCATATAAGGCAGATTAAGGATAGGCAATCCAGCAAAAATGATGAAAATTGTTCAAAACACTTAGAGAAATGGACCAAACCATCTATAGTTCTTGTCTTAGAGCCATTTGTTTAGTGGCCATTTGAAGTTACAATGGTACTGAAAAAACTGACTCATGATGGTTTTTCACACAACCATTGCAGCATCCCCATGGACACATGGTCAAAATTTGGATGCTTGGCGATTGGCATGTATTTATGGCTGTTGCAGTGTCCTGGGGACATGTGATCCTCTTTTGCTGCCCTCTGACAAGCAAAGTTAATGGGAAATCCAGATTCACTTAACAGTTATGCTACTAATTTAACAGTTGTGGCAAAGAAGGTCATAAAATGTAGCAAAATCCACTTAACAATTGTCTTACTTAGCAATGGAAATTTTGGGCTCAATTGCAGTCGTAAGTCGAGGACTATCTGTAAATACCATATGACTTGGCCTGTGGTTTTCTCAGACTAACTTCTTAAATGCATTTTCTTCCTTTTCATTGCTTTAAATTTCCAGTATTTCAGAATGACTTTTTGTGCTTCAAATTTCATTGATAGCCTTTAGCTTGTTGTGTGAACAGATGCTATTACATTGCTTTCAATTAAAAATCAGAAATGTAATTATGTTCTAGCTTGCTGATTGATTGACATAGGAAAGAATTATTACCAATGAATGCTTCTGTGTATTCTGAGGTGTAACTATATAACTCATGATAAGTAAAGATTTGGAATTGGAGCTGTTATTTGTAATTGATGTCCACATGGAAATTATTGTTTTTACTTTGTGAACAGCAGCCTTGCTTTTTCTTAACCAGTCAATAAACAATTGTCCTCCTGTAATTCTAACTGTGGATTTTGTGACTTGAATTATTCTTTTGATATCTAAACCAAAGCACAGCCAGCATTTCATGACGCATGGCACTTATAACTGATACAATGCTGAACATGTCTTCCAATTTTCCCCAATTTTCTTCTTGGTTTCTGTGCCTAGTAAAAATTGATTTCACAGACTTTGAGTGCAGTGGGCGCAATGTAATTCTGTACATTTGCTCCAAATAATAGTTTGTTAAATGAAGGTTTTACTACTGTCCTTGGCAGGCTGCTGAAAAGGATTCTTGAGAATATCATGGACAGACAAGACAACAAACATATGGATCATCAAACAAATCAGATCAAAGTTCTCCCTCAAGGCTGAAATGGCCAGGCTCAAATTATTCTACTTCAGATATACTGTATTATGGGAAAACCTAGCTCTAGAGAAGGTTGCAATGATGGTAAAAGTAGAAGAAAAGAGAAGAAGAGAATGACCAGCAGCAAGATGGATAGACTCAGTTACAGTGCCAATGAGTGCACTGCTAGAAAACCTGAAAGATCAGGTTAGGGACATTGTCATTGAGAAAAATCTATCTCTGTGGTTGCTATGAATTGACAATGAGCTGATGGCACATAATCAATCAATCTGGGCAGCCAGCCATGAAAATCGATGGGAAGGTGCTGGTAAGATTGGGAGATGAGATGGCTGCAGTACACTTGAGGCTGCATACCCGTTTGTGCTATGTAACAAAATGGTAGATGGGTTTCAGATACAAATACATGACAAATGCCTTTTGTATTTAAGACATTTGGATGTACTGGACCCTCCACCCATATTTTACTAAACCCAAGATTTAAATACTATTTACATACTTGGATTGATTTAGCATTTCCTTAAAATCTGTTTATTGTTTTGGAGAATTGGCACTGCAGAAGTTTACATGAAAAAAGCATGCCCTATGGAAATGCATGTCCCAAGAAAGAGAAGTATTTTATATAGTAAAAAAAAAAAAAAGGATAATTTGTTTAGCAGCAACATAAACTATCAGATGACTCGTTTAATGTTGTTTAGGTTAGGAGAAGTTAAGAATGAAAACAGTTATGAAGTTTTTCTATAGAGTTTTATTTTATTTTTTAAGAACCACATCTGTTAGATTGGAATATTGCTCTAATTAATACAAACATCAAAGCTGATTAAATTCTTTGATTTTCCTACTATCCAATGCGGAACCCATGTTCCTAGATGAAGTAGATATATGTTAAATTACCTATAACTGATGAGTTCAGCTTATATTGGAATGGGATTTTTCCGCTATCACAAAATCCATTTATCATTTTCCTATGTTTATGTAAGTCTGCTCATTTCATTCAAAAACTCCATAGATCAGCAAAGTAGCATAGATCTCATGCTGTGTTGTATGAAGTAGATAAAACTGTTACATAGCTAAATTCTTTCCACTGGAATGTTTGGAGGAGACTAGTATGAATACAATAATTTGATAATTGCTCTTTTAGGAGTTCATCTCATATGGAACTATTGCTTCAAATTTGTAATGCCCATGGAATCTAAAATATCATTATTTTGGTTCAAATAATGTGTTTTATTTAAGGGGTTGATCCAGAGACTCATAGATGTCATTTGTCCATGCACCAGAGCCTCCTGTTCTTCTTTGAGTTTTGGGACACAATAGTCATCTGAAAAAGAATGGAAAGCACTAAGAGAGATGCAGTGGGAAAAGGGATGAATCTATGGAAATGAAATGATCAGGAATTTCTTCTATTTAGTAATGAATTATTTACACTAAAACCTATTCTTTTTATTTTGTTTATATATGTTTATTGTTTAACATTAATGATTTGATATCAGTTAAAAGAACAGATATTGTACAATATAGAAGGTTGCAAGTTAAGAACTAAGTATAGGCAAATTCCAGTCTATTCATTCTCATAGTTACTTACTGTATGGATGTGTTTGGGACAAATGGATACTGCATAATTTACTCATGGACTGCATACAGACTTGTATTGCAAGAATGGATCTCTTAATTTATTGGGAGGTCCAGTGACTGCAGAAAACCAATGCCTTCCCTCACTAGGAGAAAAGTAAAGTAAAGTTGTGGCATATGTATTTTGGTAGCCTGGCATGTTCTGGTGATGTGAGCTAGCCAGTAGAGTGAGTAAAAGGGGGAAAGCAAGTGTACTCTGACTTTGAAGAGCATCTGTATAGTCACAAACTCTGGTGAACTGACCGAGCAAGACTATTGTGGGTAAATATTGAAGGCAGCAATCCAATTGGTCCAGTCTGGTAAACAGGGTTGGGAACTCAGTTTTGGAACCTCCTTATTGCTAGGGCATGTAGCCAGTCTGACTAAAAATTAATGGGAGGGAGGGAGGGAGAGAGGGGGTGGAGGAGGGAGGGAGGGAGGGAGAGAGAGAGAGAGAAAACTGGCACAAGGTGAATGGAATAACTGGAGAAAAAAATTGGAGAGAAAAGTTAAGTATGCAGAGCAGATGTTGGTTCTTGATCAGGTAGAGAGAATAAGGATCAAGGTGTGGTTTTCCTGGAAGTAGGGAAATAAAGACCTAGAGGGATTAGAGAGCCTCCCAAGACCTAAAGATGGGAAGAAGGGAAGAATGGTAAAATGCTGGCTGCAGGTGTCAACTTCACCCAACACCCAAGAAAGGTGATGAACCCTGTTGTCTGAGAAAGGACTGAATAGAAGACCCTGAGAGATGTTCTTCATCCAACAGAGAATCAAGTGTTTGGCTGAACAGGAGAAGATCCCAGGCATGCTAAGTACATGACTATTAAATTCCTGTCCATTCCTTCTTTTTCATCTGCTCTCTTGTTAGCTTAGAAAGCTGGGAGGGACTTGGAGAGAAAGGAGATGAAAACAAAGCAGCTAACAGGAAAGCTAGAGGGAAATATCTCTGGCAGAAAGAAACCTGACATTATGGTCTGTGTTATAAATAATTATTATAAAGAGCCTCCCTGTCTTGTTTTTTTTTTTTTCTGAGTCATTTGCCACTCTCGCAACAGCAAAGTATCACCTCCAGATCAAAAAGACCGCCTCCCCCTGTCTCCACTGTGACAAAATTGGAACCTGGATGACTGTAGCGTGTGTGCCAATGCAGAATAATCCTTGTGTGTGACCAATCACACTTGGCCAATAAAGAATTCTATAATGTATGTGCATTTCAAATGCTTGTGAAGGAATTGGGACATTTATTTTAATACATGCCTACTTGACCCAGGAGTTAATCTGATTATCCACCACTGGTTTTAAAGAACCCTTCTATATGGATTTGCATTTTTTTTCTAGCTGCAATTTCTGTTATTTATTTATTTTAATGATTTGTATGGATGGCTTACAACCAACCACAATAAAACTGGAACAATCTGAGCAACTCACTGCAACAATAAAACTGCAAAAACTATAAAACCATAAAAAAAGAAAGTAAAACTCTTCAGAGGCATTTGCTGCCCTGATGGAAAAATGGCAGAATGTGCAAATGTGTAAGCCACAGGATTTATATTATAACCACAATATATGTTCCTTTCCTTGCTCCTATCCCCCTGCTGGCTTGGATAAACTTTGAGAAGTCCTCTACATATTGATTAAATAAACACTTCAAGATTATGTTTTGACTCTTCTGATGATAGTACTGACCCATATTCTGAAGTTTCCAGTGGGTGTGGTTATAAATTACTGACAGTTCAGTATGTCCATGCATTAGTTGAATGATTACTTATCAACTGTATGTTCTTTGCTAATTCATTTTTTTCAGAGAAAATAAAATAATAAAAATTTAAATTGATGCAAATTTGAAGGTTCAAGATATGATACAATATTTCTGGTGAAATATATATAACTAAAAGGCATTCTAGTCTTCATGAATTTATTTCAGTATTGAAACAAACAGGTACTCAGTTCAGAGCAATGCTAAAACCTTAATGAGAAGTGTAAATTGTGGTTCATTTTATCCCTGAATCAGACACAGATTTATTTTATGGCCATCCATAAAATGACACAGTGAGGTAATTTGAATCAAGTTTTAAGATGCTTGTTGACAGCAAATGTCTCTTTTAAAAGATACAAATGTTTGTGGGGTTAAATGTTCATTGCATGTGAGAACACAGGATTATTTTAAAAAGATGATAGACTCACTTCATTAACTTGCATTTTCACCAGAGCTGTATTTCTCCTTTATTCAATTAAGAAGTAGATAACATTTATTCATATCCATACATAACTTTCTAAGCACATGTTGGCAATATTACTATTCCAAAGGAGAAATCCTTCCTTTATTCAAAGATATTGCTGCTGCTTAAGAATTGAGGAACTTGTTAGGTTTTGAAGTACAACGCTCAGTATCCTCCATTCTTAGCCTCCTTTATCTCTGGCATATGCACTTCCAGCTTTAATAAGCCTACCCAAAATAGTCATTTGAAAAGCAGTAGTACCCTTTGAAGTAGAAGATTTTTATCAAGACAGTTGCTGCCGCTATATCCCCCAGGACAGCCTAAAAATGTAGACAGTGTGTTTGAATAAAGATGGATACATATATACATATAGAATAGCAATACATAACACAACATTTCACTTTGCAGTTGTAGTCCATTGTACCACTTCTTATGCGTTCTTGGTTGCTCCGTTCGCTTTATCTCATTATTTGACATCTGCAAAAGTGCATTGGCATAAAAAGACATGGAAATTAGATCTACTTCAAGCCAGCCAACATTTTGAAAACTGCTTCTCTGCTTGTATTAAAGGTAAGTATTTCTTTAATGTTAAAACATGAAGAACAAATAAATAAAACATGAATAATAAATATTGATGTATGGTTAGGGAAATAGTATTAAATGCAAGGACTAATTGAGTAGAAGGGCTAAAGATTCATAACCGCATATATTCGTACTGTAATGGAACTTTTGGAAAAGAGAGATAGAATATTTTAAGACCTTTATTTGCTTCATTTTCTTTCTTTTTTTTGGTCTACCTTCTCATCTGTCATGAGATGAGAAAAAGATAAAAGACTTTTAGTCGGAATGCGTTCTTTAGTGTTATATGAGTTATTATTCTTCAAAGATTCCATTATTATCCCTACTGCCAAGAATCAAGTGACCTTGACTGTAGCGGTTCATTCATCTTGTGCCTGGTAATTCTTCTGACCCATCAGATCTTTCTTTTCAAAATGAGCAGCACTAAACAGCAAGTCTTCACATGTCTAGAGAAGCTATTAAGAATATCACTGCTAGTCTCTTGGTCACATTTCTTTTTTAAAAAGCATCACTTGACACCTCAAATTTCTTCTCCCACAGAATGATGGTTAAACCAGGGTGTAAAGACTGCAGTAGACCACCTCTTTTTCTTGGAGAGACTTTTCCAGGAGAGGAAAATCACAGCCGATGTGAGTTTGAAGGTTTCAGGGGTTTTATAGAAAGAACGTCAAAAGAGAGGGGAGAATTAAACAAAAAATCATTTCCTTTCTAATGGTTAGAACAGAGTCTACTCATTCTCCAAATTGCCCTATCTTAAATTACAGATGATACAGTGGTGAAAGGTTCCTTCAAATTTTAGAGGAGGAATCACTATACTTTGCCACTGATGATAATTGCCCTGGATTTTCCATTTTTAAAAATACTATCCCAGACCTTGTTAGAGTTTTCAGAACAAGAATGACATATTGGAGCAAATTAAAGGTCCATCTAGATAGATCAACATTCAATTGCCTGGTATACACAATGTTCTGACCTGGCTCCCAAACATGACAAGCATGCCAGTGGTGGGTTGCTACCGGTTCTCCACGGTTCTTGCAAACCGGTAGTGGAAATTTTGAGTAGTTCGGAGAACCGGTAAATACCACCTTGGCCTGGCCCCACCCCCAATCTATTTGCTGCCTCCCGAGTCCCAGCTGATCGGCTAGAAGGAAAAAATCAGGGCTCACTTGACAAAGAAGAGAGGAAAAAAAACAAGACACTTTAGCTTTAAATTGAGAAGCCAAGAAGCCTCCCAACTGATTGGCTAGAACCGATCCGCTCCTTGTAAACCGCTCGGTGGTGTTAGCTTGGCAATTGAGGCCAAGCTGCCTGAAAGCGGTTTACGATGCAGAGCGGCAAAAAACTGTTTAACTCTTGCCGCGATGCTTCAAAAGGCCGCCCTACAGCTGATCAGCGGTAAAAGGCAGTGTGGTAGTAGACCAGTGTGCTCCAAAAACAAAAGGTAGACTAGAACACTCCAAAAATAAATGGGTAGACTGGTATGGCTCTGCAAGCAGTTAAAAACCTGGTAGACCAGTACCTCTGCTAAACCGTAAAGAATTGTTTGTCACATGACCATCAAACCATGCCTACAAAATAAGCTATGCCCACAGAACCAGTAGTAAAAATTTTTTAGAACCCACCCCTGAAGCATGCCATTTGTAACTAAACATTCCCTTTATTAGGAGCATCAGCAGCCCCGGCCCAGAGTCTCTCTCTCACACAGCAGGCTAATGAAGACTCTAAAAGCCTGTGGAAAGCGACACTCACTAGCTTTTCCCCTGAATTGGTCCCAACACATGAGGAGTCTCTCCCTCTACCCATACTCGTAAAGGAAGTCCTCTTATCTAGCAGCAGACACACACACACACACACACACACACATATGCTCAGAAGATGTGCCCAGCTCTCAGCACTGCAGATTCCAAGAAAGAATTCTGATAACATTCCTGACAGGATTCAGAAGTTCAGAATATCAGTGGCTGACCGATATGAGACTAATAGTTGTCTGCTTACCTATTCGTCTCCACCCCCTGCCTTTTATCCACAGAGCTAGGCTGGGGTTTAGCTAGAAGTGATGGCTCTTCCGTCACCAGGACTGGCTCATAGCATTCTGCTGCTCTCCTCTTCTCTGCCTTCTGCACATCCACATGTCAGGCACTGGACCCAGCTGTTCCTCCTCTTCCTCATCAGCCATCTCCGGACCTGGGGGCTGTTGCCTCTCCATCTGGGGGCTGATGGATGGCCTAGGCTCCACCTCTGTCTCTATCTCTGACAGCTCTGTTCCCTCTTCCCCCTCGGAGCTCTCAGATTGCCTTGATGCTGGCCCTGACTCCCACTTCACCTCATCTAATTTGGCAGTGCGAGGGGCTGGCAGCCAACAGGCTACAACACACAAGGGATACTGGGTCTAGTAAAATGTACCAAGTTATTTCCTTTCACTCATCATAGCTGATCAGCACAACACTGAATTTCAATAATATGGAAAGCAACAGATTCAGAAATAACATTTAGTAGAAAAAAGGAATGGTTTTTAAAATGAATGAACGAATGAACGAACAAATGAATGAACAAAAAATAAAATAACATTTATAAAGAAGCTGTTAATAAAACTCATGTTCATCCTATTGTTTAGGGACTTTTTTCTATCATAGGCTGAGAATAAAAAGTAAAGAAACAAGATCCATATGACAAGCCTCACTTCTATGGCCCAGGAGTTATCGGAAAGCATTACCGAAAAAACAAAGTGTTCCTTTTCACAAAATGATGTTGCCACTATTTGTAGAAAATCAATAGCCATCCCATTAAAAAAGTAAAGGTGTTTATTTATCTTTTTCAAAAAATGTATTGGTGAAATATAACAGATAATAACAGCCAGAAACTACAAAAGCAGTTGTACATTAAAAAAAACCCCTACATAATTATAAAGATTAAAATCAAATTAACATACAAGAAATAAAAAAGATCCATGTAATATCAATGAGATTAATTCAACCCTTTATCATGAAATCTAGATCACTTAGAAACATACTGCTTCATATTCTCAGTTTTAGAATACAAAGACAATCAACAAAAATTGATAATGAACAATGAAGAATATATTCCTTAAGACCAGAAGAATAAGGTTATTCTCCCACTTATATATGTAAAGCTGCTTCTTTGTTGAGTCTCAAGACTGAGAAAGCCAAAGTTCTTGATAAATTGTCAAATACCATATAATTGAACATCATATTTCCCAGCTGCAATGGGAGCGTAGCAGTCACATGAATGTTTTCAGGGCTAAAGCACTGGAGCTGTGGTTTGGTAGCTAGTTTTGTACATGTTCTGATCATTCATATTTTGAATCTATCTAATCTAAACTCTTCAGAACCTTACTGTGAGTTTTCTGCTCTACTTCAAATGTGATTTTGTGATTAGAACTTGAATATATCTCTACTATCTCAAATGAGAAACTTTTGCTAAAATACTGGCTAAGATAAAAGTCTCTGAGTGAATCATTGGTCTATCTTAGTTTGTCAGATACCATTACTTCTGGCAACTTATCTGGAAGAAAACCACTGCCAATTATTTGTCCCTCTGTGACTCTCCTGCTCCATCCTTATATCACTTAAAGCCAAGAAAGTAATTAAAGAGCGTTCGTGATCTAAAAATTCTAAAAATCTAAAAATTCAGTTTATTGCCTCAAGATTAGATTAGAATTAGAATTAGAATAACTTTATTGTCATTTTGAATGTACGCTAATCAGCATACATTAAAATGAAATTTTGTCGCATACAGCTCTCAAAGGGTCACCACCTTCAATATACACTACATAAACATGACAAAATAAATAAATAAATAAATAAATAAATAAATAAATAAATACAAAATTATGCATATACCCACATATATTATATGACACAGAGAAATAACATAGTCTAGTTCAGATGTATATATGTACATGGCAAGAAAAACTAATCTTGCGAGATTACCAGATGGATGGCATAGGGAACAAAGCTGTTACAGAATCTGGTAGTCCTGCTAGAAATACTTTGAAACCTCCTCTCTGGGGGGGAGCAACAAAAACAGATGTAAAGTGGCTGTGTGGGGTCTCTAACAATGCTTTGAGCTCTAAGCACATAGCTTGTAAGCAGTATCCTGAATAACAGGAAGTAATCTTCCTATAATCTTCTTGGCTGTCCTTACCACTCTCTGTATGGACTTTCTGTTTGAGGCACTGCTGTCACCAAACCAAACAGTGACACAGTTTGTTAAAATGCTCTCTATTGTGCCTCTGTAAAAAGTGGCCAGGACAGAAGAAGAAAGATGTGCTCTCCTCATCCGATACAGGAAATGCAGATGCTGGTTTACATGTTTCACTAAGGATGATGGGTGTAGAGACCAATTCAGGTTGTTAGTTATCTGCACTCCCAGATACTTAATACTGTTGACCATTTCTACAGCTGCATCTTTGATACTGAGTGGACTATGACTATGCTGGCTCTTTCTAAAATCTACAACTATCTCTTTTGTTTTATTAACATTTAGAACCAGGTTACTTTTATTGCACCAGTCCACCAGAGTCTTCACCTTTTTCCTATAAGTATCTTCATTGTCGTCCTAGATAAGACCCACCACTGACGTGTCATCCTCATACTTCACAATATGATTTGGAACAGATTTGGCACAGCAGTCATGGGTCATCAAGGTGAACAGTAGCAGACTCAGGACACAGCTCTGTGGGGAACCTATACTCAAGGAGATGGATTTGGAAACTTTTCTTCCAACTCGTACAAACTGGGGCCTATCAATAAGGAAATCCAGTATCCAATTACATATTATTAGTATTAAAACCTAATAGGTCCAGTTCAATAACGTCTTTCATAGTTCTTTTACATTCTGCAAATAACTTGATAAAATATCCTCTACCATACAGTGAGGAACACTCAGATCAGCAAGATTCTAAGCCTTATTTGTGACACTGATGGAGGGAAAGCATGATAACATCTTTTGCACAAAGTATTTTGCATATCGACTTCATGGATATCAAATCAATAAGCAATGTTTTACTACATTACAACCAGTCTACTATATTTAGTGTGCAGGACTCAAAGCTCTTTTTCTTATTCATTGTGTGGATTGCTCTAAATACATGTAATTTGCATTTTATTTGTTCACTTTGCCACTCTATTTTCCAAGAATGTAGTAAGGTTTTGTCTATGGAGATTCTCAATCATCCAAGTCATTGGTTGTCCCAAAGGTGCTTTTCAAAAAGCAACTGGACCAGTTGCCTTTTGAAAAGCATCTTTGGGGTAGCAAAGTTTTGTTCAGTTGTGAATTGCTGTTGGATTCTTATGCTGGTTAAAGGCACTGATTCTATTCTATTCTATTCTATTCTATTCTATTCTATTCTATTCTATTCTATTCTATTCTATTCTATTCTATTCTATTCTATTCTATTCTATTCTATTCTATTTCACTCCACCCCTCCATTCCACTCTACTCTCTCATCCTCTCCTCTCCCACCCCACCCCACCCCACCCCACCACCAAACTACAATTTCATTTCTTGTTTGGTGTTGATTCTGTCACATGGGATGGCAAATTTTTTTGCCAAGATGGGCTGAAGAATAAATTGGAGAAAACTGCTCTAATGTTTTATGAAAAACCTGAATCTTTCCCATTGTTAGATCAGTGCCATCATTTATTGTGTTGTAATAGATAACAGTAGTCTGTACATCTGCATTTTGGTATTATTTAAATAGACCACGACTGATGACTAAAGTAAAACATTAAAAAACAACAACAAGCAAACAGTAACACTTCCCTGAGCACTGGGCTAAATTAAATAAATTTTTAAAAATGGTTACCAACAGATTTTCCATTAAACCCCTCTTTCTACAGCTCACTAATTTTTATCCCAATGGAGGTAAAGTGGCAGATGCACTTAGAAACATATTTGCTATATAGAAATAACAGATAGATCTGCAGGGAACAGTGAATGCTTGCTGAAATGGACGCTTCAGCTATGTATGATTTTGAGTTAAATGCATTAATTTTGATCTCTTTGGTGTAGTTTATGTATTTCAATCTAACCAGTCAAATGGAAGAAAGACTGAGCACCTGTTTCCTTAGATCATTGACGGAAACAAATAGAATCACACAAACATTAATGCCACTTGGGGACTAACATTTCAAATGGCTTTCTTTTCTAAATGAAACTAAAAAAGACTATGTTCTTCCCAATTTCTCTCTTGCATTTTACTCTCAAAAAGAAAAAAAAATCTAATTAAAAAAGTTAGAGAGGATTGTCTATTTAATGGAACAGCACCTTCAAGTCAAGGATCATTACCATTAAAAAAAAACAATTACTATTGACAAACACCCCCAAATAACAAAAAAAAAAAAAAAAAAAGAAAGAAAGAAAGAAAGAAAGAAAGAAAGAAAGAAAGAAAGAAAGAAAAAAAAGGGTCTATCCTTTAGAAAACAAGTTTTGGATAACGTTATGAATAGGCAATGCACAAATTCCTGTTGGAAATGAAGATAAGTGCCAGAATGTGTACATAAATACACATATCTTCACAAATTTCTAAACTATAATCTTAGGCAAAGCAATATATGCCAAAATGCAAGAACTTAACCCAAGCTTTTATTTTCTTCTTAAGGAAGGCTTAACTATCCTTTCATGAAAGACCGAGCTGTGAAAATAAGCATGGACCATTTTATCTATCTGTCCGTCCACCCACCCATCATCCATCCATCTATCTATCTATCTATCTATCTATCTATCTATCTATCTATCTATCTATCTTACTCCATCTGAGTAATAAGTTTGGCTGAGTATTAAAATGTTCTCAGTCTTCTGTTTCTGTAACCACTTTCTGAGATGGTACTCTATTCTGTACTGTTATTAATAAAATGCAGGGAAGGTTAAAAAAAAGCAGTTGTTCTGTATTTGTTTTTAAATGACTGCTGTGTTTATGGTGATTAATAAACATTTCCTGTCCTCTAAATTGTTTATCATGTCATGCTGGAGGTAGAGGAAAGGTCACACGAAATGTAGTTTTTAATCTCTGCTATGATCCATTTTTAATGAATCTTTGCAGAAAATAAGCTGAGTTATTTACCTAAGTAAATAAATAAATCTTCATGGTTACTGTAGACTATCAGAGAGGCTGTGCTCTTTCTGCTGTTTTTGAACAGGTCATAGAAGATATATTTTTTTTAAAGTCCTGAAATTCAACCTCCTTGTGCATTCTATTACCGCTTTCGTTGCAACAACATTCATTTGGCAAATTGCTTAGGGTAGAACATGATCCAAATTAGCTTGTGAGTATTGAGGTCAGCACCCCAAAGTTCTAATGGGTTAATAGGCACAGCAATCCTAAATCTTTTGGGTCAGAATAAGATGAAGAAAGCAAGCTGCCTAAGGTTTTACAAACTGCTTTCTGATCTACAAAGCCCTAGTCTGAAGCAGAAAGTTGTGTGGCTTATGAGATGCTCGTGTCTCTGGAGATATACCTCTTTGTACTCTTAGGTAAACAAATGATGTGAATGTAGCACAGTATAGTAATCTGCTGATGGCTGTTCTGATTAGTTATCTAGTGTCTCTTTCTTTCATTTTCAGACTGTTGTAATTCTTCACAGTCTCATCTACCATTCCCCATCCTACCCTCCCACCCCCGATAAAGTGACATACAATCATAGGGCTGAAAGGGACTTTGAAGGTCTTCTAGTCCAGTCCTCTGCCCCTGGCAGGAGATTTTATATCATCCCGGACAAATGGTTGTCCAATCCTTTCTTGAAAACTTCCAGCACTCTAGAAAACAAGCTGTTCCATTGATTAATTGTTCTCACTGTCAAGAAAGTTTCTTCTTAGTTCCATGTTGCATCTCTTTTTAACAAGCTTAAAAGAATTTGTTCTATTGCCTCTCGTTCTACTCTAAGGATCTTGGAGAATAAGTCAACGCAAACACCTCTCCGTGCCAGCCCTCATGTTCTGGAAGACAGCTATCATGTCACCCCTAATTCTTATTAGGCTAGATATATCTAATTCCCTTAAACATTCCTCATAGGATTTGACCTGCAGATCTAAAATTTCATAAACATTCTGAGATCTGAAGTCACATCTGGAAGGCAATAGATTATGGAGAGAGAAAGTGATATTTCAGGGATGCTGTTTTCTATATTGGAGGGGACAACTCATAGCTCACAGGTCACAAGTGACTCTTTTTTGTCCTCCAAGATTGTGCCAGTGGATAATATCAGCACTATTTCTTACCAACCCTTAAAGGAAATTAAAGTGAACTTGTAATGGTCTCTCTTGCCCAATAATTAAGAATTTGGATGGAGAATCCCCTAACTGTAATATTTCATTCTGATTTTACTATGTGTCCATTAGCAGAATACTTAGAAAGGGCTAATAATGGTCTTTTGCACTGACCTTCCTTGAATGGTTGGCTTGGTTTGCTTTACACTAGCTTTAGTATTTACATGCAAACCTATAACAATAAAAGGAATATAGAGTTTCCTCACACTAATAATGTAACATGTTTTGGGGATTATCAGAAATGTATTTAAATGTTTGTGTGTATGTATATTATGTACAGTACATCTATATATATAAGGCCAAAACCATTCACGCATTAATCACGAAATCTCCAGAACCGGAAAGCCTACAAACTTGAAATTTGCCATCTATGTTTCTCTTGGCTTCCAGGTGCTCACTAAGAAAGGATTTTTCAAAATGACCATCAGAGCATTAGTATTTCCTATATTATTATAACACGCTCTGATGCTAATTAGTTAGACGTTCTACTCCCCCTACCAACTCGAAAATAACCCTGGAGAGAATGGGATAGCATAGGACAGGCTTCTGTAGGACAAGCCTCATGGAGAGAAGGGGCTAGAAAGCCTGAGGGAGAGAAGGGGATAGGATAGGAGACGTTTCTATGGGGCAAAGCTGAGGGAGAGAAGGGGAGAGGAGAGGCTTCTGTGGGGCCAGCCTGAGGGAAAGAAGGGGATAGGAGAGGGTCTATGGGGCCAGCCTGAGGGAGAGAAGAGGGTAGGATAAGAGAGGCTTCTGTGGAGGCAGCCTGAGGGAGAGGAGAGGCTTTTGTGCAGCCAGTCTGAGGGAGAGAAGGGAGAGGATTGGATCTATGGGGCCAGCCTGAGGGAGAGAAGGGGATAGGAGAGGATCTATGGGGCCAGCCTGAGGGAGAGAAGGGGATAGGAGAGGGTCTATGGGGCCTGCGTGAGGGAGAGAAGGGGGTAGGATAAGAGAGGCTTCTGTGGAGCCAGCCTGAGGGAGAGAAGGGTATAGGAGAGGATCTATGGGGCCTGCCTAAGGGAGAGAAGGGGGTAGGATAAGAGTCTGAGGGAGAGGAGAGGATCTATGGGGCCAGCTTGAAGGAGAGAAGGTGAGAGGAGAGGATAGGAGAGGCTTCTGTGGGGCCAGCCTGAGGGAGAAAAGGGGATAAAGAGGAGAGGTTTCTGTGGTACAAGCCTGAGGGAGAGAAGGGCAAAGGAGATGCCGATCATAATTACTCATTAATTTTCAAACTCTAAGTATCGATTTATCAAGCCTGATCACATAGTTTTGTAGTGGAGCATGGGTATTCAGCTAGTATATAATATAAGCAGTATGGATTTGTTAAAATTAATTAAGATTCTATGACAGTCTTCCCTAACCTGTATAGTCAGGTTTGATCATATAGAGATTTGTAATTGCACAACAAATATAACAAGAAAGAATTAATATACTGAAGGATGGAGAAGACCATGAGCATCATAGCTGAATAGTGTTGATGAGAATCTCAAAAAGATAGGTATCAGAAGTTTAAAGAACAAAACGGAATATATTAATTAGTATATAGATGTAGGAGAAACAAGGATGCTTTGAAAGGATAGAGAAGTATGAAGAGTCTTGATATAGGATTAATTACCAGGTTATCTGAGGGGCCATTTCTTGCCAGTCACACTCAACCCACTAGAGTGGGGAGGTAAGGAATATTGCGGGTCCCATCCCCTAGGATGGGCCAGAAGGGCCTTCTCCATGGTGGCTCCCTGTCTCTGGAACATCATTCCCCCAGAGAATAGAATGGGCCCCCACTCTAACACTCTTCCAGAAGGCGCTGAAGACCTGGTTCTGCCAGCGGGCCTGGGGAACCCAGAGCAGGATGGAGCCCATTAAATTGCTTTTGTTATGTGTTGTTGCTGGGGTGGGGGACATTATATTATTTTATTATTTTTATTATTTGACTATTAGTTTTATTTTTTATATATGATGTTTTTATATTCCTGTAAAATGCCTTGAGTTACCATGTGTGAATAGGCAGCAATATAAATTTTCTAAATAAATAAAATAAATAAATAAGATTTTCCTTTTTTGTATTTTATCCTATCTTGTAGTTTTATATTATTTTATGCTGGCCAAATACATAAAAATAATTTGATTTCATCTGATATTATCCTTAATTTCTTTTGCTGTCTTCTTCTTAGTGCTTTTCTATGCTCTGCATAATATTGCTTGTCCCAGAACTTCTGGTTGCAGCCATGGCGAGAACAGCTGGAAAATATCTGGCTCTGCTGAGCCCCATGAAAATCCAGCCACTGCTGGGAGACCCTTTGGGGTTATAGCCTCCTTGTAGGGGAGGTGAAGGAAGGAGAGGCGCTTGCTGGCCATGAGGAACTCGCAAATTCCTCGTTAGATCCGAAGCAAGCTCTCCCGAACAGCAACAGGCACGACTGCCATTGCTGTCAGTCACGAAGCCGGGACAATTGAGGCCCAAGATTGTGCAGGAGCGGTGTATGGACAGAACATTGAAACTGGGTGAGATAATTACCAACTTTTACTCTAGTGACTTGCAATAACAAAAAGAATATGAAAAGAAAACTCCTAAGTTTAAAAGTTTACCAGAACCTTGGTAGTAAAGTGCTGTAAAGCAACCTGTTATTAAGAACAGCTGCCTGCAATTACTGCAGGTTCGAATCTCGCCAAGGCTCAAGGTTGACTCAGCCTTCCATCCTTTCTAAGGTAGGTAAATTGAGAACCCAGTTGTGGGGGCAATAAGCTGACTTTGTATAAATATACAAAAGAATGAAGGCTATTGCTTAGCGCATTGTAAACCGCCTTGAGTCTCCGGAGAAGGGCGGCATATAAATCAAATTAAAAAAAAATAGCGG
Organism: Arizona elegans; assembly: GCA_022577455.1. Taxonomy (NCBI): domain Eukaryota; kingdom Metazoa; phylum Chordata; class Lepidosauria; order Squamata; family Colubridae; genus Arizona; species Arizona elegans. The sequence continues at coordinate 49,685,411 of JAKOOJ010000002.1, read as the reverse complement.
CGAATTAATACATGGAGAGAGGGAAAAAAATCAGAAATGAAAAGGCAGAAAAAGCCCAAGAGAAGTTATAAAGTACAGAAAGCTTGGAAAAAAGTTCAAATAATTTGAAAGTGATTTTAGGGAGAAATTACTTGTTTATTTGAATTTTTAAACCCTCTGGATTTGTTGGATTATCAGCTGTTTTTGACAGAGTGCTTAATGTTGGATTTGGGAATAAGAGAGCCATCTACTGGAGAAAGAGAAGTATTACAATGCTATAACTGCAGTATATTCAATGAAAGCTAATCTAATACATACAAAGTCTAATACACAGAATAGAAGCAACAAAATCTGGTGAATGGCCTGACCTTGACTCTGTTGTTAGAAGATGACTGGAAAATCTGAGAACAGATTTCCCTTTTGAAGAGATATAAAAGGAAGTAATTTGCAAACAACCAAACTTTATTAAAATTGTCGATTGGATTATGGATTGGAAAGATTGGAGAAATTTAGTGGATTAATTTGGATTAATGTGGACTTGGACTATTAATGTTATTTAATATAATATTCTATGAGGCAAAAGAAAAGGGTCAGAAGAAAAGAGAGAAGAAGGAAATAAGACAGTAAAATTTGGACAATTGGGAGATATATAATTGGGGAACAATAAGGCTCTAAACTATTATGAAATAAAATGTGGGGTTTTGGAGGTATAATTGATGTAATTTGATTAAGCAGTTTCTTAAATATTGAGGTATTGGAATAATAGAAAGATACTTTATATAATTTGTATTAAATTACTATAAATGGATTTAGAGATGTATGAAGAAATATTGTTTATGTTAAAAATATGTGTGAATGACGACAAAGAGACAAAGAGATTATTTAAAGATACAAAAATGAATGTAGAAGCTACTCAACAACTGGGGGGAAAAGAGGAACACAATAAAGAAATAGATGAGAAATTAGGAAAAACGGGAAGGGGAAAACAAAATTGAGAAGCAAGAAGTTAAGAACAAAGAGGAGAAAAGATTAATAAATAGAAGACAATTACATAACCTCTCAATTTATAATGGTATAGAGAGAAAAGAGAAAAACCTCTTAAAAAAAACAAAAGGAAGTCTTGTGGGTGGGTGTTCAAACAATGCCACAGAAAGAGACAACAGGCATCCAGAAGAGAAAGATTAGTAGGCACACACACACACACACAAAAAGAGAGATACAAGATTCCAAGAGAGAGAGATAAAAGGCTGACCAAAAAATCAATAAATGATGGAATTTTAGAAAGATCAAGAGATGACGGATAATGAAAAATATATTAATAAAATGGGAAAATACCATAACCCCAATAGGTTTAGGTTAGTAGATGGTAAATTAAGAGTAGGCAATTTAACTATAGAATTAATGTTAACAGTATGTTAAAATATATTGTGAATTTAAAATATTAAGGATTAGAAATGGTGGGGATTTTGAGATAAACTCCCGTGATGGATTAAATATTGTTAATAATTGGTGTAATCCTATATATTTGAAATATTGATGCTATGGTGGAATAATGAGTGATTTTTAAAATATGAAAGGATAACATTTACTACGGGATAACAAACACAGGATGCAAAGAAATGTTATTTATGCTTAAATGAATCAATGGGAAAATGTAAAAGGAATATGAAGTGAGACTAGTATTGTTCGATGTTGGAAGATTAGAACCCCACATATTATTTGTATTATTATTGTTAATGTTGTATAAAAAAGATTCGACCCAACCAATGCACTGTCCACAAAATATGTATGTTTATATTGGAAAAAATAAAAAAAAATTCAAAAAAAATTGCTTGCCCCAAAAGTGATTAGCATGATGAGTATGTATGTAAATGTACCTATACAACAAGACAATTTACGGCATAGCGTAGTGTATAAATTCAGCCAATATTTTGGGGTGGTGTCAACTTGTTAGTGACAAGGGAATCAAGTTCTAAAGGAGTACAAATAATGATGGTCTCTGCTAGTATGTCCTTGTTACCATGACAACCACCATTGTAGCTTTTCCTGTTGGATTGAATTGCAGCTTTCCATTCAATCATCATTTTTCTATCACTTTGTGCTTATGTGGCTATAGCTAGAGGGACTTGGCAATTTCTAATAGTGTCAGTAGAGTCTTTTTGTGCTTAATAACTAGAAACAAACACATGTCAGTAGAACGTGGAATTTATAAAATTGTTCAGATATTTGATGGGAGTCTCAAAGAAATTGCATCCATTTACAATTGTGTATTTGTGACTCAAATGTCTTTACACCCTTGAAACGAATACCTTGCTCAGAGAATATAAGGAAAATATCAAATCCAAGATTTGCTATCGGACCCTGAACAGTACCAGCAATTTGAATTGCTGACAACTGATTTCACTAATGTGTAAGCCTTTGAAAAATATTACTTGTATAATTATTTGCTCTCTCTTGCAGTTTGAGAATTAAAATGACAGAAAAAGCATGGGAATGATCAAATGGATTATGAATCCAGATACTAATATGGAAGGCTTAGTTTTTGAGCCTTTGAAATTTTTTTTTTAACACCCAGGTTAAAAAATAAATTTCCTTATCTGGCTTGTCTTACTTGTTGAATATGATGGGAGTTCTAGTCCAACACTTGCATGAGGACAGCTAAAATAATTGTGTTTTGTTTAATTTGAAGTTTAATGAAAGTTAAATATAGGGAAGAAGCTACATCCCTTGTTTTTCCTGAGGCAATTGTTTTATGATGAGTAACAACATGCAAAACATAAATGGTTTGAAACTTTTCTTAGCATGGCTGTTCACTGATTAAAGATTGCTGGCTGATTAATTTGACATCACTTTGCATATATAGTAATGAATTGCAATACCTCATTCTATTACATAGTTAAAGAAAGAGAAGCTAACATTCCATTCGTGCTTTATCTGGAATACTGAAGGAAAGACAAAGAGTAGATTCAACTTCCTTCCCACAAATCTTGGTCTCCCCAAATATGTTTTGGGTGCTGGTGCTAACCACAAACATTTCTTGATGTCTTTTCCTTCTGTTAAAAGCAGTTCCAGGGATATATTTATACAGCTTACCTTTTTGCCTCCCAGTTTTACTAGCTATTAAGAAAAGATAGATAGATAGATAGATAGATAGATAGATAGATAGATAGATAGATGATAGATAGATAGATAGATAGATAGATAGATAGATAGATAGATAGATAAGGGTTCCAAGTGGCAGGCCTGAAGATCCAATGCAAAAGGTGGCTTCCAGGCCTGACAGGTAGGTAGGTAGGTAGGTAGGTAGGTAGGTAGGTAGATAGATAGATAGATAGATAGATAGATAGATAGATAGATAGAGACAGACAGACAGACAGACAGACAGACAGACACTAACACAACTTCAAGGAGCAAATGATTTGGATCAAGGTTGTGGTATTTTAGGAAAGACTCCCTTGAGTGTTGCAGAAGAGCAATCTCGAAAAGACATCGAGAAATGCATTCATATACTTCGCATTTCAGGTTTTGATTGGGTCTCAAGATTTTATTTTTCCTGATTGCTAAGGGAAATCTTTCCATTATCTATGTGATCATTTCCCATCCCATGCAAATTTTTCTGCTGAAAAAGTATAGGATTTATCAGCATTGAGTTTTAAAAGTAAGCCATATAAAGATCCTTTATTAAAAAAAGCAGACATATTGTACCTACATACTCTATCCTTCTAAGTAATAGAGAATAGCTATAGCATTGTAGTGCAATTCATCTTTTAAAATGTGCTAAACTATAGGTACGTGGCTTTTCATATAACAAGAGTATGATTTGGGGATTAATCTGTTGCAGGCTGTATGTCAGTTTATGTTAAAATAACTATAATCTCTCTTTTAGGGTATCCTTAGAATGGGGAAAACGATTATGGAATTTTTTCAGCTCTTCTTGTGTGCTGTCCTGTTGTGAAGTTTCACAAATAATTAGAAGCAATTCTGAATAATCCGGTACACTTTCTTCTGTCCTCTTTCTTTCTGACAACATCTTCTCATTTTCTTTGTCATGCCATGTGCAACGGTCCGCCACAGAGAAGGAAGATTGCTCAAATCACTTAGAGACACCTTTTGAAGTTAGACTAAGGACTACATGTTAGGTTCATGCAGAGATGCTTTGATTTGATTAAGCTTTGACTGAAGAACCCCTTTGGAGCATTGCGTCAGCGCAGCTGCCTTGCTTCGATCCATGGGACTTGTGCCTGAGATGATTCGTGGCATCAGGGCAGAGCAATTCAATTTTCTAAGATAAAACATTGCCTTGAATAGAATCACAGTAATGATTTGAATGAAGGACAGAGCCATTTTGTGTAAAATCCTAGGATCACAAGATTGTCCACCCTTGCAGGACAGAATTAATAATACAATGTTCATGTTATATTTACAGATAAATATAGCTTAGGTGGGCAGCTATATTCATTTGATTGATGAATGAATGGATGGATGGATGGATGGATGATAAGTAGTTGTTCCACTGTTCTCAAACTGTTTTTCTGCTATAAAACACACTCCTTATTATAACTGTAGGTATTAGTAGATATTTTTCTACAATTTAACAAATTTAAAATGCTGTAGCGTCAAGAATTACTTCCTGTCTGTAGAAATAGGTTACAAGATGAATATGGTGTATTTCTTCACTGACAGCCAATGAATCATAGTTCTTAGTTTCCCATGCTCCAGAAAACCAGTAGATTTGTATATGTATAACTATAAACAGCTGCTTATAAACACTGGCTTTTGTTTTTTTCTCCTGAATATTTTGGGATCTGTTTTACATTATCCCTAAATGATGAGAAGATCCAGAGAAAACTGGATAGTTTCTATGGAGGCAGAAATAATTCATTCTTTTGCAATGTTTTGAATTTATTCATAAGCATTGGCCAAGTAAATAGTCAGTAGTTAATTAATTTTATATGCAATTATTTAAAGTAACTTGCCCATTTTAACAAACCTATCCTATCTTCTTATTGAAAGTACAAAGTTTTGCTTGTAAAAATTTCACTCCATTGCCATTTACAGTATTGTCGAACGCAAAAGGTCATTTGGTGAACATTTATTAAATGGATTTTAGCAATCGTGAAAATGAAAACATTTAATATCTAAAGGATATTCTTTGTGGAATCAAAATAAAACTTTTTGTCTTCATGCCCCAGTGGGAGATGGCAATGCAGAGAATATCATCAGATGCTACACTCTTCTGAGTTCTCTGCAAGAGGTTGACGTATTCTTAGAATCTTATTGTTTTTCTAATTAGATCATTAGCAATAGAATAATAGTTAGTGTTAAATGACTGAGATAATAACTTATTCAGCAATCCATGGAAAGTTACCAACTATTTCAGTCACTTAAAAAGTTACTCTTGTAAGTTACAACATTTCAACTTAATTTTGCAGTCAATATCACAATTTTTCCTCCTTATTCATGCTGAACATGAATCATGAAAATTGATGGGAATTGCCTTTTAAAAAATTGTGTAGTGAGTTCATGAAAACTGGTGCTGGTATAAGATGTGCTTTGGATTCCAATTAAAAAATATAGCCCAATTTAACAGCATGATTCTGAAATTGCTTTATTGAACTCAAATCTTTAGGTGGAAATTCAAAGTGTTGCGCCTGTTATTAACTACAATTAAAAATTAATGAGGAGCTCTCACTTTTTGAAAATCTGAATGATTTTTTCAGGAAATCTATTCTTCATGAAGGGAGAAAGCCAGTCTCAAGCCAAGATAAGGGACTCAAGCGTGACAGATTTCAAATGAATTGGTTTAGTAGTTCTTTTTCATGAACAGCTCTACATTTAGGAAGCAGGCTCTGATAAAGGGAGTATTTATCCTCCTACAATGTTTGTCAGAGGTAGTTATGAAAATGACAGATAGCACACTGATGAAACATGGAATGCTAAAGGAGAGAAATATGAATAGCTAGGATTTTCCAAGAGGTTTTTTTTTTAACTAAAACCTCTATTAATATTACTGCTCCTGACAGAAAAAAGCATAGAACGCACAATATATTAATCATATATACATAGCGCTTTTATATGTTACTTAAGAAGATTTTTGCAAAGTGTTCTATGTATGAAGCAGGGAGTTCTGGGAAGAGACCTGGAACACATATGTTGGAACTGGACATGGATCTCACGTAATCCTGGCAGAGATAATTTGGGCTAGAGGAAGCAGAGAAATAAGAAAGGTGTAATGGTCTGTGGGAATGGCTCTGGGAGACAGGAGGAAGAGCCACAGCCTTATATCAGAGGTCTCCAAACTTGGCAACTTTAAGACTTCTGAACATGCTGGCTGGGGAATTCTGGGAGTTGAAATCCACAAGTCTTATAGTTGCTAATTTTGGAGACTCCTGGTCTAAACAACTGTTATGCAAAAAATATCTCAAGCAACAGAAGGAAAAGAGACATAGTAAGCATCTCAGAAGGAGATATTGTTTCCTGGAAAGTATAAGTAAAGTGCAGGAGAAATGCTTTGGGACTTGCAAGAGTCTGCTTACATTAAAGGTAGTATTAGTTCTCACTCTTTGTGCTTCTTATCTGGATCTACCTCAAAGGACTGATAGAAGAACATTGATGGTGAACAAAGGAAGGTAATACAAAGGAAAGTTGAAGGAAGGTCATGGAAGAAGAGACAGATTATTTGGTTAATTAGAGATGCAAAGGGAAACAGAGGGAAGAGAAGGTTAAGGAAGAAGGGGAAGTGGTATCTCAAAAGTCATATGGAAGAAAGGAGGCAAGTTCATTCATTGATCTGTACTCATCATGAAAGACTCTTCTAAATTTGCATTGATGGCAATTCAGGACAATCAAAATGTTCTCAATTTGGTTGATTTGGCCAAACTGTGACCTGCTCTGGAGCTCTTTGAGTGAACTTCTGTATGAAACAAAATACATTTTCTGTTTTACGGAATACCTTTGTAGTTAAGCACAGTCTGTGAAACCAGTGTGATTAGAAGCTACAGCTGTCATACACAAAACTGTGCCTTCTTTATTCCTACCCTTCCTACTTATATAACACTCTTTAAATGAAGAGCTGGAGAAGAAACATTTCAATTTTTGTAGATACACTCCCTGTACTTCTTGCTTTTCTGAACTTCTTAATTAATGAATTACACATACATATATAGCCAAGCTTCACACAAAAACATGACTCCAAGTGGCAGACAACATAACAGTTAAAAACTCCATAGTAGTCTAAAAACAATAAATATACGGTATATATAAAATAAACATATAAAATAAGCACATAAACATATAAAACCAAAGAGAAGAAACATCAATGACATTGAGGTATAATATACTTTTCCAGGCTTTCTTAATAGGTCAAATAAAAAGTCAGAAAAAGTATATTATATATCAATGTTAGTAAGGTATATGATTTATTTAATACTATTGGATTGATATCAGAAGATAGGGAAAAACAATAAACATAGCATTTATTTATTTATTTATTTATTTAGTTAGTTAGTTATAAATTTAACTTCTTTAATTAGAGTAAAAACGGAATAAACCCATTTATTGGTGGTGGGAAATTTATGTAAAAATGAAAAAAAATGAACTTGTAATTTGATGATTAGACAGGATAGATTATAGAAAGAAGAATATTATGATGTAACTTTAGAGAGCATCAAAATATAATTGCATTTATAACTATTGTGAAGAATATCAGAAGCCACATTTTTGTATTTGTTTTCTTTTCTATTTTTTCTTATTTTTTATTCTTTTCTTGCACTTTATGCTTTGTTCTCTTTGTTTTTTTCTTTTTGTTTTTATATTAGATTGAATCAATTTTTAACTTTTTTAAAATAAAAGATTCAATAAAAATAATATAAATGACATCTTAAATCAATAATAGTATGAATGCCAAGTCATTAGATTCTATTTTCCCCCCATTAAGGAACAGATATTAAACTATATTACAGTTTTTCCATTGATTTGGAGATGCTTTGATAAGGCACTGCTTCCAAATTGTACAGCATGCTATCTTATTAAAATGAACAATTACCCAGGTTTAGCAATGGCATTTTCCCCTATTTTCCGAGCTGCTCTTTTATCTAAGACTCAAATGATGGCAGAAAAATGAAGGATAAAATCGCTCACACACATAATTCAGCTTGCAACTTTTGAGAACTTTAAATTTTAAAAAGTCAGAAAGGTCCTGAATGAGCAGAAGGAAATGGAACAGATATGTTATGTTCTAGAAATCTTGCTATAGTTCATTATAAAGCAATTCAGACTTTTTGAAAATTGAGAACTTCTCTAATAGCAAAAAATAAAATGGATTTCTGGCAGAGGTGATATTCAGTAGGTTCTGACCAATTCTGGAGAACCGGTAGCGGAAATTTTGATTAGTTCGGAGAACCAGTAAATACCACCTCTGACTGGCCCCACCCCCATCTATTCTCTGCCTCCCGAGTCCCAGCTGATTGGGAGGAAATGGGGATTTTGCAGTAACCTTCCCCTGGAGTGGGGAGGAAAATGGAGATTTTATAGTATCCTTCCCCTGCCATGCCCACCAAGCCACACCCACCAAGCCACGCCCACAGAACCAGTAGTACAAAAATTTGAATCCCACCACTGGTTTCTGGCAATACTTCTTACATGGCCTTATGAGTCATTTTAGTCTAGTGGTTGAAGCACTGGACTAGAAAGTGGGAGAACATGACTTCAAGTTCCACCTTAGCGCTGAAAACCAGCTGGGTGACTTTGAGCCCATCATGTTCCCTCAGCCCAACCCACCTCATAAGATTGTTATTGTGTGAAAAATAGGAGGACGGTGTGTTGGATATGTCTGCTGCCCTGAATTATCTGTAAAATAAAATAAAGGCAGGATACAAATAAATAAATAAATAAAATTCTCTGTTTTTTTCCTGTGTGAGTGATTTGCATTTCTATTCTTGCAATTCCTGTTTATATAAGGTTACTGTGTTTAGGTTTCTGAAATGAAAATACTCTAGGCTGGTGCCTGTTGTACACATTGTGTCTCTTGCATACATCATCTGCGCAAGCCCCAAACCATGGATGGGCAATTATGGCCCCTTTATATCCTATAAACTTCAACTCCCAGGATTCCTGAGCCAGCCATGCTCAAGGGCCATAGATGCTCACCCCTGTCCAAATGGGATGGGGCTTTGATTGTGATGTTGTCCCTGCTACCTTGTAGATTGGAACAATACCCTCCATCCCAGTCCTAAAGGGTATGCCCTATGATATAAGACATTATCAATTTGCCTGAGGCTGTGTTTTCCTGTTTGGGAACAGCCTTCACCTAAGCCCATACTTAAGCACAGGTCCAGATAATGATTGAGGATTTCCTGCAAGTGTATGTCTGGGGACATACGATACTATAACTCTAAACTCAAATAACAGAACCACCATGACCGATAATCAGATAATCCAGATCAGGAAACAGGCACCTCAAGAATAAATGGAATTCTACTTTATTGTTTGTAGAGCACGGGTGTCAAACTCGCCACGTCACGTTGATGTCACATGATGTATCGTGATGTTTTCCCCTTTCGCGGAGCTGGGGTGGGCGTGGCCAGTACATGACACATCCGGCCTGAGGGCTGCCAGGTTGACTTTGTAGAGTATAATAACAGAAACTTGAAAGACCTTCCCTTTACCCTCTTTTACAGTAAAGTTTGTCACGGCAGAATTGTCTTGAGGGATTTCTTTCTCATCTCTGCTTCATTCCCGGGCTTACCTGATGTTTAACCTTTCTTATATTCCTGCTTTGTCTTCCTCTATATCAACTATCATGATGGTGATGATTGAATGGTTTCTGTTACTGTAGTACAGTTTGGCCTGTGGTTTCTTTTCTCTAGTGAAAGCAGTGCAGGAACACAGTATCTCCATTACAACTGAACAATCTTTTTCTTTTCCAGTTGTCTTTCTGCTGTTGTAACTTACCTAGCATCTCCTTATCCTGGCTGACCAACTTCTTGGCAGTCTGCTTTCCAGCTGCTTTAATCATTGTTTCATATTTATGTAAGCTGTGTGTGCTTTATTTTAGCTTTGTTTCTCCCAAAATGACTATTTTTGCAGTAATTTGCAAAGGTCATACCCTGACTTTTTTTTTTTTTACAGTGCTAGAAATTCACTCTGTAAAGCCATAATGTCATAACTGTATATTGCAAAGTCTGGAGATTAGAAAGGTATGTTCCCTTTAGCAGTTTTCTAGGTATGACTTCAGATTGAAATCCTGTCTTTTTGCTATTGTTATAGTTCTGGAACGGGGTGAAAAATGGGGACATTTATTTTTCTTTACAGAAAAGGAAGGTTCTTCACCGCTGCCTCAGGTGCCTCAGAAAATCTTTGATTCTGAACTCTAGGTCTAGGGGATCAGTCTGAGTAGTTACCCTTTATACAGTAGCCAGACATTTCTAAGGCTGGAAAAAATGTTTTATCTGTGTAAACAACTTCCACATCAAAGAACAGTCAGAATAGGTGGAGTGTGACTCGTAGATACCAATGTGCCTGTGGATATTTTGTTTGCTACCTATCAGTTGCCTACCTGAATTCATTTTGTTAAAGTTTTTTTTTTTAATGAAAGAGAAACCTGAAAGCATTAACTTCATGCATCCTTGTATAAAACGTTTGTTTCTGGGCATCCTACATGTGCCATGGGTACTGTAATAATAGTGATTGCAGCAGGGGTGGGTTCTACTTACCTTTACTACCGGTTTGCAATGGGGCTGCGCATGCACGCTCTTCTGCGCAAGCACAGAAGCTTCTGCGCATGTGCAGAAACATTCTGATGACATCGGGGTCGGTGGGCAGAGCCTCCCACCGGTTTTACTACCGGTTCTATAAAACTGGTGCGAACTGGGGGCAACTCACCACTGGACTGCAGACCACTGTTTTATTTTAAGATATCCAGCCCAGATAAAAGGACGAAGGTAAGCTAGGATAGTACACAGCATCATGATTTGATGGCCTTGAACACCTGAACCATTTTTGTTGCTAGGCGAATGGGGCTCCTGTACAGGTAGTCCTCAATTTACAACAGTTCATTTAGTGACCATTTAAAGTTGCAATGGCAATGAAAAAAGTGACTTATGAACATTTTTCACACTTATGACCATCCCCGTGATGCTGCAATGTGTGATTTTACATTTGGATGCTTGACAACTGACTCACATTTGTGACGGCTGCAGTATCCCATGGTCATGTGATCACCTTTTGCAACCTTCTGACAAGCAAAGTCAATGGGAAAGCCAGATTCACTTAACAACCAGGTTCTCTTAACAACTGCAGGGATTCACTTAACAAATGTGGCAGAAAAGCTGCAAAATGAGGCAAATCTCATTTAACAGATTTCTCACTTAGCAACATAAATTTTGGGCTCAGTTGTGGCCATAGGTTGAGGACTACCTGTACTTACTGATTTTGGCTAATTCAAAAAAGGGGAAAAAAAAGAAAAAGTCAAACAGAATTGCATTTGGTTAGCATTTTAGTGGGACATTACCAGGAAACTCCAGGGCTATAGATTGGGTTAGGTATCTGAAAAAAATATATTCCAGAAGGCAAATTGCTAAGAAAAGATATGGATGAGAATCTTGGGAACCTCTATCTTTTTTTCTATTTAATATTTTGGGACTGGTGAAAGCTGTCATGGCTGCCATTTTGTGAATGTTGCATATAGATATGTGAGATAATAGAGAATATTTTATTGTTAAGACCCAGATTCTGTGGATAAACTTACCCATATAGTGAACTCACAAAAGAGGCATATGCTGAATCTATAATCCTACAAGGAAATTCCATCCAAGATATAATGATTCTTGCATTTAAATCTGACTTTATTTTAGTTGTTGTTATATTGAGTTAGCCTTTTGCCTAGACTGAAAAGGCTGAGAGCCACAAGAATTCTTAGGAGGAAGCTTTTATGAGAATTGTTATTTTAAATGTTATCCAAAGCATGGCAAAGCAGTGGGGTTTTCTGCTGCTGGCTCTTGAAAGTCAGTGAGGATTTATCTTCAATGATAATTGATCTCTGGATTTGTTTTTATCCTAACTCTGGGAACAGATTGCAATCCCAATGAAACTAAAAGGCCCCAGATTCCTCTGTACCATAGTCTACAAACCCTGGAAAGTATTGTAATTACATTGAAGTCATATTTTAGTGATACATGTTAGCTAATAGAAACTAGGTCTGTGATGGCACACAGAGCCATCTGTCCGGGCACACGAGCCATCGCCCGTTGCTCTTCCGGGTTCCAGCGTACCAGCCAGCTGGTCTTTACACGCGTGGGAGCACTGGAAACCGGAAGAGCAGCTGCCCGGTGCGCACATGCGCTCTGAGCGGCTGTTCTTCCGGTTTCCGGCATGCACATGTGCACACACTCCTGTTGCAGCACTCAGTGCCAAAAAGGTTAGCCAACAGGTCAACTATTTCATAGGAATTACTGTATACAAGACATTAAAAAAACACTATACCAGTATCTATAACTCTTAGTTTCACACACTAATATTAAGAGCCAGTGTGATGGAATATTTACACTATCCAAGCAAAAAGTTAGGAATTGTGTGGACATAACTTGAATGTGTGGGGTCTCCAATTACTGCAGAACAACAGTCCCAGTTTCTCTCACTACTGACCATGCAAGTCGGCTAGCAATAAATGGTGCATCCAGGTGCCATATTCAAGATCTAGGTCTAGGACTGTTTTGGCTTCAAAAGAGATAAGACTGGAATATTGTATTTCCTTTGAAAAAGAAAGACTGTTTCTTTCCATTCACAAACACAACTGTTTATATCAGCTGTTAAATAGACTGTATGTAACATTCTCTATGTCAAACTTTCACAAATATTGATAAAACTCAAGGGCCCTATCGTCTCATTCCACTGCCAGCGCAGTCTAGCAATACCACTATAGAACAGCCTCTATGAATGGAGCAGGCATATTCCACGTTTCCTTTCATTGACCCCTGTGGATGAGAAAATATGATTGTTTAGCCCTGACAAAACCTGCTTTCCTTACTGAGCAGAACTTTTCAGGATTTCTCAGCCAATAAACCATGGGTAAAACATCCCTGAAGCTAAAACAAGTAGCCAAAGGGGGAAAAAGGTTAACTAAATCAACGATGTATACAGATATCCTTGCAAATCTAATGAGCTAATTTAGTTAGGATTTTTGCAAAAACACTTAATTAATTGATTGTTTCTGATGATTTTAATGAAAGTATCAAAGCCTCATTCACTCACTAGATTGGATTGAAAAACTAATACCCAAAGAGCCCAATTATGGAACTAATACAATTATTCTTAGTTTTCTTTAAAAAAAATTCCACTCTATATTTCAGTGAAATAGGTCTCACACAATTATCCAACCTCACAACTGTTCTACACTGTTGGAAGAGATAACAAAAAGAACTAAATAAAATATGCCTGAAAAGAGGCTGATAAATAACATAAGAATGGTAATTACTTCCTAGAAGAGTTGCTTAGAATTTGTCCACCACTAATTTATTGTTTCTATTTTCCATTTTTATTGTATTGCTGGGATGGGCTGTTTTTTCTCCTCTAAAGACAAAAATTCTCAGGATGATAGGTGAAATGTCAGGCATAATTTGACAGCATGGTGCTGTAAACTCTTGCCAAAAGAAATACATCTTTTCTTAATTACCTTGGTTGTTTTCCAACCTAGCTTAGACTTCTAGATAAATAATTTGATAAAGCAAATTAATTTAGCCAAATGTTTATCAATTGCTTTTCCAGAGGGGAAATGGGAAATAAGAAGAAATAAAAGAGAAAAATATATTGCCCATTCTGCTTGTTAGCTTCTGATTAAGCAGATGGGTCTACTAAATGGGTTACATATTGAAGTTGATTCTGATACAGGCCATCCAATATGTTATTTACTTTGAATTGTGAAAAGGTGGCATGTGTTTAATCCCAATTGAAATGAATAAAATATTAAGGAGCTCAGCTGACTTTCTCAATTGTAGCTGAATAAGTAGAGGTGAGACTAAATGCTTTTCATAACTTCTGCAACTTGCCACAAGCTGAGGAAATTTTCATCCTGTATATTTCACATGTCCTTGGTATCAGGGGTGAAATGCTCCCAGTTTGGACTGGCTTGCTCGATCCTGTAGTGATGGCGACGGGTGGTTCGGAGAACTGGTGGCAAAAATCCCTGCGTTCCCCCCCCCCCCATGCCCAGCTGAGCCGCGTGATCATCAGAGGCTTTTTTTTTTTTACTTTTAAAAGCATTTTTTCTACAACCTCTTCGGCTGAAAAAATGCTTTTAAAAGTTAAAAAAAAAAGCCTCTGACGATCAGGCAGCTCAGCTGGGATCGCCAGTGGCTTTTAAAAGCATTTTTTTCTGCAACCTCTTCAGCCGAAGAGGTTGTAGAAAAAATGCTTTAAAAAATAAAAATAAAAACCTGTTGGCCACGCCCACCCAGTTACATTAACCCCCCCCACCACCACCACCACTAAGCCATGCCCACAGAACCAGTAGTAACAAAATTTACATTTCACCACTGCTCGGTATCTCTATGTTTGGTCTTCCTGGATGGAAATATTGAAAGCATGGGCAGGTCCTTAGGTTGCAAATTTGATGTCACTGATTGTGGTAGATCTCATAGTTCTAGTTGGTTATATTTATGATTCAGCTTATTAGAATGCATACCAAGTTACAAAAGAGAGCTAAGGCCAATACCAATACCTGCAATACAAATATAAACTTTTCCTTGTCTTCATTTCGTGTAGATTTGAAACACAGCACTCCACCAAACTATCAAAAGAGGATAGTCTGATTTGTGATTACTTCAGTTTGTGGGGTTCAAGGTTTTGCACAATTGGCCTTGAATAATTATTTTAACCAATTAATCATATACATGCTTGTTCCTTAGCCCTCAAAGTTGAAACAAATGCCTTCTTCCAACAACCTAAATGACAACTATATATGTTTGTCTCTAGATAAATCATATTGAAATAAAATTGATTATATATATTGTGAGCAAAGGTGGAGAAATTCCATTCAGTCAGCAAAAGCAAGACCTGATGTTGACTGTGGCTCAGATAATAAACTGTTTATATAGAATTTCAACTAAAAAAAGAAGCAAATCTTCAGAATAACAAGATATAATTCCAATAATACTGTATATGCAATGAAGGTAAATCATATTTAATGCATTAGATTTGATGCATTAATTCAGGGGTATCAAAATCAAGGCCCAGGGGCCAGATCTGGCCACCAGGTATTTAGATCTGGCCTGAGGGGCTGTCCTGGAAATAGTGAAGGACCGGCCCTCAGTGCCTCTGCCAACGAAAACCTCCTGAGCTCCAATTTTGCTGGCAGAGGGTTTCAGGAGGCTGTCCCAGCCAAAAATGGAGCTTGGAAGCCCATTTTCTCTGGCAGAGTACTCAGGCCACAAGCACCCCCGACACAAGTGATGTCAAGCTGGCCACAGCCACCCTGGCCACAACAAACACCCCAGCCCCAGGTCAAACACAACCCTGATGCAGCCCTCAATGAAATCGAGTTTGACACCCCTGCATTAATGTGTTTGGAATTTCGGGGGAAGAAATGATGAACTGAAGATGGATTTGTGAAAGCATAATAAGAGCCAGTGAATAGACCAGAATTTTATAATTCCTCACTGGACAAGGAGAGGACTTGAATGAATGAATGAATGAATGAATGAATGAATGAATGAATGAATAAAACTTTATTACGATCATCGACCAGCAATAGACATACAATAAATTAAAATTAATTCTGACATTAATCGTGAATAACATCTCTGTTATAAAAATACATGATCTCAAACCTAATTTACATGCGTGTAAGTATGTGGGTAAATGTATTGTTATAGATCTCAAAAAATTGGCACCAGTTGATATTATAATTTGGTAACCAATTTTTTTCTTGTGGACATTGCAGTGACACAGAATTTTGCCACTGCACTTGTGGTAGCCGGATTAGAGTCTTGGAGGAGAAAGCCTACATAAAAGTCATCTGTCCTTCCTGGCAATCTCTCTAGTAAGGGGAGAATGTATATTGACCTACATACTTTGTATAACTCACAGAGGATGTGAGGGTGATCTGGCTGCGACATCTGTCACCCCATTGATCGCCAGGGTTGATTCGGCTGATCTGGCTGGCTAGGCGGGTGTCCCCTTCCTCCCTCACTGCTCCATGAAGCTGCGTGCTCGGTGGAAGAGGACGACCATCCCAGAGTGGATGTGTACCGATCTTCGGTCAAGGGTATACGATAGCTGCGCTCCCTTGCTAGAACCTCCAAACAAGCTCAAGGAGAGGACCTGAGATAGCCCACAAGTGCTCCCGACAGTTGTCCCCCATAATATACTGCAAGACAGCAGTCTCTGGCAAATTTATATGGAATGGCCATCTTACTCAAATGGTGGTTGGTGCCTTCAAAAGGGTTAGCATACATCTTTTCCTAGTCACTTTTGACAATTGCTTGTCAATTCCCGTTCAACTATTAGGGTTGAACTTTGGGTTGGTATGTTTTACAGCATTGGGTGAGTTTCCTTCAATCCTTAGAAAAAGAATTTTTTAATACAAATTTAAGGATTTAATATTTTGGAAAATTGCTGAGAGAAACAGTAGCAACCTCAGCTATGTTGATCTACTTTGATGACTGGAGGTGAAGAAGACTTCAGGAATCTCTTGCTAAGGATAAAAAAGAATACAAAAGATAATCTGCTGCTCAATAAAAACAGCAACAAAAACCAGCTCTCTAACATACATCAACAAGGAGTGCCAACACAGCAAGTATTGTAGAGAAGAAACTAGAGTAGCAACATTCTTTATTTTTCTGTGCTCAAAAATCCAGGCTGCATCCAATTAAGGGATGTTTCCTACGGACAAGAAAATTTGTAACAGATATATACCAGTACATAATAAAATCCTTATACATTGCATTGATGCAAATATACAGATTATTAAGGCAATGGCTTTCCTTGTTTTAACACAGGCTATAAAAGCTGGATCATCAGAAAGACTGTATAAAGAAATTTTAATGAGAGTTTGAACAGTAGTCCTGAGAAGATTGTAGAGAATACCATGAACTGCAAGAACAAATAATTCAATATTAGATGAAAGAAACTAGATTGTTCACTGGAAGCACTAATAATGAAGCTAAAGCTTAAATATTTTTGACATGTAAGACAAAAGCATGAGGCACTAGAGAATCAAAGTGCTTAGAAAAATCAAAGGCAATTGAAAGTGAGGCCGACGGAAGCTGAAATGGCTAAATACTATCATTGATGATCTGAGTTTGAGGGTGTAAAAACTCAAACAGTTATTGACAGCCAATTTAGGCCAAATGATGTCCATTAGATGACAAAGAATTAGAAACCACTACAACAAAGACAGAGCTAAAATGTCTGAATAGAAGAAGTTGTCAATTTCTTTTAACAAGCAGAAATAGTCTCATGAACACATGTGAGATTTTCATCAAGCAGGGCAATTTTTCTAGTGCAGTGATGTTGTTGAATCTTTCTTCTAAGCATAATATCAAGATAGCAAAATATCATAATGAGTTAGAATGAAAACTCTTCTATGGGACGGGCAAAACTGTGTGGCCATCCCAAGGATTTGGAGCTCTCTCTTCAGACAGGGGACCAGGTATTATCATAAGTAAAATTACAAGGGTGTAAGTTTTTCAGTGCTACTTCAGATGTGGGGTTCAGCTGCAAATGGGAATTCATGTTTGCTTTATCTTTATAAATGAGTGACTTTGGTAAATGTTGTCTGCCCATACACACAGTTGTACTGAGCTAAGTAAAGAAAGGTAAAATTGAGGCTGGATGTTACTTACAACATCCTATTTTATCTCAATCAAATTATTAGAACATGGTTGTCGAACCTTTTGGCTTGCCTGTGCCACGTTGAGGGACGAGCAATTTTCTTGGGCTACATATAAAATGTACAAAGAGTTATTTTCAGCGGTGGGTTGCTACCGGTTCGCCCCGGATCAGGCAAACTGGTAGCGGTGGCAGGAAGCTCCGCCCACCCATCTGGATGCTTCTGCACATGCACAGAACTGTTGTGCCTGTGTGAGTGCGCCCGTGCCCACGAACAAACCGGTAGCAATGGGTTTTGAAACTCGCCCCTGGTTATTGTATCTAAATAACAAACTTCTCTTCATTTTTAAAGAGAAGTTATTGTGGGGCCGCATTACTAGCTGTCCAGGGCCACATGTGGCTTGTAGGTCATAAATTGGACATGTCTGGATTAGGAAAAGGCATATGAGTGCTTATATCTCTTGTCTCTTGTCTCTGTGGCTCTACTTCCATAACTAGAGACCTGGAATGAATACATTTTAAGGAGACTATGTTTAAATGAACAGATGACAGAGATAGTTTTAGCTCTTCCAATGTTCTCAGAATTTCAATTTGCTCTTAATTTGGCAAGAGTTTAGATGAATCCTTTAATTAGTCTTCTTCCTATGAAATGTTAATTGGAGATTCTACTAAGGGCTCCTAAGTACACTCTTTGCTTCTGCTCTTCAAGGCATTTCATCAGATGCAGTGTTGATAGCAGAATTGGGTTACCTTATTACGGGGCAAGAGTTGGCACTGGCCTTAAAGCAGTTTAATGTCAATATCATTAAAATAGCCTGGATAAAGGTAACCCTCCCCCGAGTTCTCATTTTAAAAATGCATGATTAAACTTTAACAACATTCTACAGCTGTCTCTTTGGAACCCATTCTATCCTGTCAAGACCAACCTGGGGCAGGTGATGATGTAACAGTTGGCTTTAAGGAGTACATTTTTTCACGTTTTTGAGGCTGCTTTATGCTGTTATGTTTACATACGGCATTATTTGTGCTGATGACAGAACTCATTCCTTTTGACACTGAACAGAAATCTGACAGAGGCATCTGCCTAGAGGCACAGAGAATTAGTGGCTGATGACTAGGGGACAAGCCATGTTTAAGAGGAGTGACTATCCCTATCAGCACTCTTATATGAGATTTCAAGGAGGAATGAATCTGTGAGAGTTAATTCTCATTAATAAAAGGACTAGTAGTTAGAAAAACAATGAACCCTGGACAATTGCCCCTGCTTCACAAAAGAGAGGCCTATTTAGTCACTGTCATGAATAGGAGATACTAAAGAAGTGTTTGCCATCTTAACTTCCTATACAGGTTTTTTTTTCTACTTACAACTGTTCATTTAGTGACCATTCAAAGTGACAAGGCCCTGAAAAAAGTGCCTCATGACCAGTTTTCACACTTACAGCCATTGTAGCATCCCCGTGGTCACATGACCAAAATTTCAATGCTGGGCAATTGGCTCATATTTATGACACTAGCAATGTCCCAAGATCACACGATCCCCCTTTGCAACCTTCTGACAAGCAAAGTCAATGGGGAAGCCTCTTGACAACAGTTTGACTAATCAACAACTGCAGTGGTTCTCTTAACAATGGTGGCAAGAAAGGTCTTAAAATGGGGCAAACTGACTTAACAAATTTCTCACTTAGCAACAAAAATTTGGGGGTCAACTGTGGTCCTACTTTGAGGCAGTGGTGAAATCCAAATTTTTTTACTACCGGTTCTGTGGGCGTGGCTTGGTGGGCATGGCGTGGCTTGGTGGGCATGGCAGCGGAAGGATACTGCAAAATCTCCATTCCCACTCCACTCCAGGGGGAAAGATATTGCAAAATCTCCATTCCCACGCCACTCTGGGGCCAGCTAGAGGTGGTACTGGCCAGTTCTCCAAACTGCTCAAAATTTCCGCTACCAGTTCTCCAAACTACTCAAAATTTCCGCTACTGGTTCTCCAGAACCTGTCCGAACCTGCTGGATTTCACCCCTGCGTTGAGGACTACCTGTATATGTAAAAAATAAACCTGATTTGAAAATAGAGTACTCGCTGGAATTCTAAAACCATAACTTTAATCTTCCTTCTAATAAATACTGTATCATTCTAATAAATACCATTAATCAGAACACTTGGATTCCCAATTCAGACTACAAAGAGGGAAAATTGATTTTAATTGCTTCATATTGAGAGATATTTCCTAAAAGGTCAAAACAGATTGTTTCAGCTATTAGTAGACACTATTTTGTCATGAAATCAGTAGTGTTTTCTCTAGGGTAAGGTTGCTTAAGTATGGACTTGTTTCTATGTACCGGCATGATTTGTTTGAGAATCATTAAGAGGGAGATGTTGTATTGCAGGATAACAGTGTGAAGGGCAGAAACTGTAACATCCTCCTGTGCATGAAGAATAATGCAGAATGCAGAGTTGATTAATGTGAAAGTTATTACATTTGTTTAACCTTTATATTACAGTATATAAATAAATACATATATTTATAACATTTTATTTTACAATGTCCGCTATGTATCTTTCTGTGGAATCAACCTCCTCTGGAGATCAATTCAAGCTGTTTTTTCTTTCCGGGTTTCACTAATCACCATTCAGGAATGAAAGGAAAAAAAATAGTAGATGATTTCTCATCTAGGATGCACAGTGAGTTTGGAATTCAAGGTATATAATACACAAAATATTACAAAAAACCAAAAGCAATTATCAAGGATCTGTAGTACATTTGGGGCAGTGAATCTCCAGGAACAGCATGAAATATAGATCCATAAACCAGCTAGCTAAATTTTTTGTCTTAGTGGGACCAAAGCAATTTCAAGCAACATGAGGCTTCAATCACCTTTTCCCCCCTTTATACACTCTATTTGCAAGCAAGACAATCAATTCAATTCAATTCTGCTATTTTATGTTAGACAATGGAATAGTTTAGATACAGGTTTTCACCACTGGAGAGGTCAATGTTGAATAACTAATCCCAACTACCTATTTTAAGGGGAAACACCATGATATATCTCCCTCATCCATACACACCAGGGGTGGGTTCTAAATTTTTTTTACTACCAGTTCTGTGGGCGTGGCTTATTTTGTGGGCGTGGCTTAATGGTCATGTGACAATTAGTTAGGATTTAGCAGAGGTATTGGTCTACCAGGCTTTTAACTGCTTATACTGATCTACCCATTTATTTTTTGCAGTCACTGATCTACTCATGTATTTTTGCAGGCACTCGTTTACCGATTTATTTTTACAGGCACTGATCTACTCATGTATTTTTGCAGGCACTCGTCTACCCATTTACTTTTGCAGGCACTGATCATCTCATGTATTTTTTCAGGCCCCGGTCTACTCATTTGTTTTCTTTTAACACTGATCAGCTGTAGGGCAGCCCTTTGAAGCCCTGCGGCAAGAGTTTAAACAGTTTTTTCTCCTCTAGCCATCAGCTGGGACTCAGGAGGCAGCAATAGATTGAGGGTGGGGCCAAATAAAAGGTAAGAATAACGCGGGAGGTGGGGGGGCGCAGGGTGGGTGGGAGGGCGTGGGATGGGGCGGGGTGGGACAGCACCGGCTCAGGAGAATTGGGCTGAACCAGGAGGAACCCACCACTGATACACATACACACACACACACACACACACACATAAACATAAAAATGAAGGAAATTTTGTCTTATGAAAGTAACATAAAGGTAAAGGTAAAGGTTTCCCCGCACATGCATGCTAGTTGCTTCTGGCTCTAGGGGCGGTGCTCATCTCCATTTCAAAGCCGAAGAGCCAGCACTGTCTGAAGATGTCTCCATGGTCATGTGGCCAGCATGACTAAATGGCGAAGGCACACGGAACTCTGTTACCTTCCGACCAAAGTGATCCCTATTTTTCTACTTGCATTTTTTACATGCTCTCGAACTGCTAGGTTGGCAGAAGCTGGGACAAGTAACGGGAGCTCATCCCATTATGCGGCGCTAGGGATTCGAACTGCTGAACTTCTGATCGAAAAGCTCAGCATCTTAGCCACTGAGCCACCACATCCCTTGAAAGTAACATAGATTGGCATTATTGTGACAAGGCATGGACCAATTCAGGGTTGGTATCACTTACCTTTGCTACCGGTTCGCAAATGTGAGAGCGCACACAAATGTGAGCGCACGCAAGGCCTTCTGCGCATGCACAGAGCATCAAAAACATTGATAAATAGGATGTGATTACGTCTGGGTGGGTGGGCGGAGACTCTTGCAGCCGCCGCTACTGGTTTGCCCGAACCGGATAGAACTGGCTGAATACCACCACTGGACCAATTGTACTGGCATGTGGGAATGACCTTGGAAGACAGAGCAAATGGAATCAAGGGAATGGTCAGATAAAAGGCACCTCTGCCCCTAGTAGGAATGTTAGCAGGGCAAGAGACTGAGAAAAGACCCTCCTTAGTTTCTTCGGTTATAAAGCAGACAGGAGGAGTGATATACTTTGAGACTTGCAAGATTCTGCTAATGTAGCTTTACATTAGCTAGAATTAACTCATCTGGTTGTGTTCCCTATTTGGTCTACTTTATAGACTGATGTCAATGCAGAGTACAAGGTATGAAAACAAGACCTATTGATTGTTACAATTGATTGATCAACTAGATTCAGTAGGATCAGTGTCTCAGCTGTTTTGAGACATATACAACCTACTCCACCGAGATGTTTCTGCTATTTCAAAAACCCAAAGCTGACAAAAATGAGAAAAAATGATTATAAGAGATAGGTAAATCTTAGAATAGAATAGAATAGAATAGAATAGAATAGAATAGAATAGAATAGAATAGAATAGAATTCTTTATTGGCCAAGTGTGATTGGACACACAAGGAATTTGTCTTGGTGCATACGCTCTCAGTGAACATAAAAGATACATTCGTTAAGAATCATAAAGTACAACACTTAATGATAGTCATAGGGAACAAATAAGCAATCAGATCATACTAGGAAACAGTCAATATAAATCGTAAGGATACCAGCAACAAGGTTTTTTTTAAAAAATTTTTTTAAAAAAATTGATTTATATGCTGCCCTTCTCCGGAGACTCAGGGCGGCTTACAATGCATTAAGCAATAGCCTTCATACTTTTGTATATTTATACAAAATCAGCTTATTGCCCCCACAATCTGGGTCCTCATTTTACCTACCTTAGAAAGGATGGAAGGCTGAGTCAACCTTGAGCCTGGTGAGATTTGAACTTACAATAATTGCAGACAGCTTGATGTTAGTAACAGTGCTTTAGTCTGCTGCGCCACCAGGCTCTTCTTCAAGGTTACAGTCATACAGTCATAAGTGGGATGAGATGGGTGATAGAAAGAATGAGAAGATTAATAGTAATGCAGACTTAGTAACTAGTTTGACAGTGTTGAGGGAATTATTTGTTTAGCAGAGTGAGGGCATTCGGAAAAAAACTGTTCTTGTGTCTAGTTGTTTTGGAGTACAGTGCTCTATAGCATCTTGAGGGTAGGAGTTGAAACAGTTTATGTCTAGGATGTGAGGGGTCTGTAAATATTTTCACAACCCTCTTTTTGACTTGTGCAGTATACAGGTCCTCAATGGAAGGCAGGTTGGAAGAAAAAGGAAAATATTTCTTCTTTCTTTTTTTTAATAAGGAAATTTTATTATATACCTCTCATGTAATTGACTTATCTTTGATTCATATGACACAGGATTTTGAATATTGCTATAAGTGCTCATTAAACAGAAAACAGTCTTTGAAAATATATGTAAATAAAGAAATAAATAAAAGCTCACGCAACCAATTCAGATTAGTGTCCACATTTATTATATGATTTGTACAGCAATTACTCTGGATGCATTCCTAGCCAAAGAGATCGAGTAAATCTTTTTAAAAGCCATATGCCTCAGTCATCAAATATAGCTATGACTGGGTTTTCTAAATATATTACGAGAATTTCTGAAATTCCTAAATATAAACCACACTATAGTGACATAAAACATGTATCGTGTCATATATTTCTTATTGCTCAAAGTACTTGTAGAAAAGCCTCAATTTTTGAGACAAGTTGAGTTCACAAGTCATGTTCACCCATGATTAATTAAACCACGATTTACTCAACCCAATATTTTGATTTTGCAAAAGACATCAAACTATGTATTAATCAACAGTAGGTTTGCAGCAGTGGTGGGTTCCTCCCATTTCCGCCCGGTTCTGCCGAGCCAGTAGCGGTGATGATATGACATCACCGAACTGGTTCTCCCCCCCACCCCCCCCGCCCCTCCATCCCTCCCGCGTTATTCTTACCTTTTATTTGGCCCCACCCCCAATCTATTGCTGCCTCCTGAGTCCCAGCTGATGGCTAGAGGGAAAAAAAACTGTTTAAACTCTTGCTGGAGGGCTTCAAAGGACCGCCCTACAGTTGATCAGTGTTAAAAGAAAACAAATGAGTAGACCGGTGCCTGCAAAAGTAAATGGGTAGACCACTGCCTGCAAAAATACATGAGTAGATCAGTGCCTGCAAAAATACATGAGTGGATCAGTGCCTGCAAAAATAAATGGGTAGACCAGTGCCTTCAAAAATAAATGGGTAGATCGGTACATCCTGGTAGACCAGTACCTCTGCTAAATCCTAACTAATTGTCACATGACCATCAAGCCATGCCCACAAAATAAGCCATGCCTACAGAACCGGTAGTAAAAAAATGTAGAACCCACCCCTGGTTTGCAGAACAGTTTAGACTAGGGGTGTCCAACCGTGGCAACTTTAAGACTTGTGGACCTCAGTTTCCATGGCTGCTGGAGAATCCTGGGAGTTGAAGTCCACAAATCTTAAAGTTGATGAGGTTGGACTCTGGTCTAGAACTAAAAGAAGATCTGCTTATTGTACATACATGCCACTGCATCCACTGCACCAGTTGAAGCTTCCAGGAACAAGACCAGCCTCATGTGGAATTCATTGCAGTAGTCTGAACTGGAGGTCACTGGGACATGAGGGACTGTAAATTGTAAACACCACAAATATGACCATGATCGTTGTCTGTGTTACAGAAGCCTAAAGTTTTCTCTTCACTACTGTGGATGGAGAGAGCTTTATGAACTGCACGTGTCTTGGCAGTTATTGTCCTTATTCCATTTTCTAACAGCCAATAAGGGAGAACTGTTGAAGAGATTAATGACATTTTTCTCTAGTAGCTAAAAGGGGTACATTTGTCTTTTATCAATTATGCCTATAGCAGCCATCTTTATTTTACATCAATTTTCATTCCAGCACATGGATGGCACAATCAATAGTCCTATATATATTTATTAGGACAAATGGAAGCATCTGGTGCTAACATTAATATAATATCCAAGAAAACTCTCTTCTATGGTCTATCAATAAAATGGGTGACGAGAAATATTGGCCCAGCTCTGATTGGTGGTAATTTGTTGCAGCTTCATTTCAAGAATTGCTATTTTTAGTATAATTTTTTTTAAAAAATAGAATATCCCAATAAAAATCTGTGTCAAAAACATATATGAAAATTCTGAGACTAACAGCAATTCATCCGCAATGATTTAAATAGCTATAATGCTGCATTGTAACAAGATAATTTTGTCCATATCATAGACCAGTGATGGCGAACCTTTTATTAGACACCGAGTGCCAAACTGCGTGCACACATGCCCAAACTAAAAGGTGTGCGTGCGTGCAAGCGTGTGCATGAGTGGACATGTGCGGACATGCACGGACATGAGCACATGTGCAGCAGAGACCCAAAGACCAGCTGGCTGGCGGGAGGCGGGGTATCCCAACACCAGCAGTGCGGCAAGAGGTAAGATCTTTTTTTTGTGAGCTTCTGTTTCGTCGTTTGCAGGGAAACAGAAGCTCACAAAAGAAATGCCACAGAGATCTTGTGAGAGAAAAATTCCCGCATAGTTGCTGGCCTTTGGCTTAGACAATTAAATAAGCCAATCAGAGACCAGTCCTGGCTTTGAATCTCCCGGGCTTTTCTATGCCCTCCCGTAACTGCCACTGTGACAGTATAAAAGGAGATGCTTGCCAGCAGACATTCTCTTCGGGATCAGAGGCAGAGCTGAAGTCACTAAAGCCTCTTCCTTCTGAGGAAGAAAAGCCCGAACGTCAATCACATAGAACAATTGCACCAGAGAGCTGACAGGACACTTAAGAAAGAGAATGACATCTAATATTCTTTTTGAATAGACCTTGTTTTATTTTATGTAAATAAAAACAGTTTAGTGTAAACTGCTTGTGAGGCTCATTTGTTCTAGTAGATTGTAAAAGAGATAAGGTTACGGTCCATCGAGGCCCCCTCCATCACTGATCTGACCTGGGGCGATGGCGAGCGTTCTAGCAGAGAGGGCTCTGAGTGCAACTTCTGGCATTCATGGCATAGGTTCGCCATCATGGCCATAGACTGTCAGTAATTAAATTCATATTTTGGTAGCATTGTGGATGTTTAACATTCTAATATTCTATGGAGAGGAGACCTCAACAACCTTCTTATACTACTCATTTAACTATTCTATTTATACCATTATAAATTCTATAACATATGGACATATGATTTTTTAAAAGATTTCTCTTTCTGTCACCTTTATTATTTTTAAGAATAACTCAAAATGGTGAACATACCTAATGCTCCCTTCTCCTATTTTCCTCACAATAACAACCTGTCAGATGAGTTGATAGGGCTGATAGAAAGTGATTGGCTCAAAGTCAACCAGCTGACTTTCATGGTTAAGGCAGTAGTAGAACTCACAGTTTCCTAGTTTCTAGCCTGGCAGTACTATGCTATAAAACCATCAAACCCCTCCATCATAAAAAATCTGAGCAAATATTTTAACTCAGATGACTTTGGTTATATTTCAGATCACACCAGCTTCCCTCTAGCAAAGGAATGTATTCATTTGGAAAGTTGATATCTTCTGATTCCTATTTGGGAAAATAGGATTATAATAGAGTCTTTCAGAGCTACCTTCAAGGAACTCTTCTTCCCATTTTACGATTGCTATATCTGGCTGAATGGCCTTGGAATAAAGAAGTAGATCATCATTATCATATATACTGTAAAGGCTATATACTGTTAATCTCTTTCACTTTGATGATTAGAAAATACCAGAGCAATACAACAGGCCTTCTAAAAGTATCTCTCCAAAATATGGCAGTATGCCAGGCATTATCAATCTACAGAGAAAAAAGTAAGAACACAGCTACTTGAAAAAAAATCTTACTTTCACTGCTGAATATAAATTATGAACATCAGATACTAAAATCTAATGCTTAGGACATCTGACTTTTAACTGATACAATGTTATTTTTAATTTCAGGGATTTATTTTTCAAAGGTTGCTAGTGCTGAAGTAGAGAAGCAATAATCCTAATATAACTATTCATTCTCCCCACCCCACCACCCCAAATTGTTTACCTTCTCTTAACATTGAAACATTGAGACATTTGCCTGGACTCCGAGATTGGAGGACTATAACTTCTGAACAGACTGTCCACAAAGATCAAAAGAACAGTGTCCACGTTCCTGCTATTTTCCCGTTGAAGGAAAGCAGATGAATTTATTCCTCATCTGTACTATACTGTATATATCTGACTAGCATAAATGTGTTGAGCAAAGATTACAATAAAGCTAAAGTTTAATATGTTTCTTTGTAAAATACATGTAAAATAAGACTTTTTTTAAAAAAAAGATATATTCCTATGTGCAATTTATGTTGCAGAAAGAAAGTTTACATTAGAAGGCAGGAGGAATGGAAAAAATATATTGCACCATTTCTCTCTAAACGTGTTTGCCTAACCCAGAGAAGGATTGGGTAATAAAAATTAATAATAGGTCTATAAATATAAACATAGCCTAAAATGCACAGCATATCTAATACAATGGAGAGACATACTGTATATCTTAGCTCAAATTATTAAAAACCAATTGATAATAATTTGTCAATTTCCAGTGACTATATATTTATTTCTGTCTTAGGGTTAGGGCTTGGAAATAATAAAAGTGCAGCTGTATACCAGGGTACCCTAAGGGAGGTCTTTCTATTCAAAGCAGAACGATAACCAGTTGCATAAGCAATCCTAGTCCTAAATTAATTTCAGAGACAGTAGTTTAGAGCAGGGGTCTCCAATCTTGACAACTTTAAGACTTGTGGACCTCAACTCCCAGAGCTGGCTGAGGAACTCTGGGAGTTGAAGTCCACTAGTCTTAAAGTTGCCAAGGTTGGAGACCCCTGGTTTAGAGGCTGTAACTTCCACCATTTTTAGCTGGTGCTCATTAGGTTAGAGCAGGGGTGTCAAACTTACATCATCATGGCAGCATCATGTGAAGTATCAGGACTTCCCCCCCACTTTGCTAAACCGGACGTAGGAGTAGCCAGCGCATGACGCATTTGGCCCATGGGCCGGGAGTTTGACAGCCCTGGGCTAGAGTTTTTTGCAAAATGCAACAAACCAAATTTAACTGGTGCTTGTCAAACTTGACCAGGATGTAAAGTCAAGGACTGTCATGCCCAAGATGTCTATACCTTGTAAACATTTCAGCATCACTCTGTTTTCTGATTTTGAAGCTGCTAGTAGTGTTCTCAATGCAGGCTGAGTTGCATTTTTCCTTTGAAGAGTGTTCTTCAAAGGATCATATGACAATACACATTTTTCAACAAGCTGACTGATGGACTACTGAGATTTCCAAATTCATTAGATAATGGATATATTTCTTAGTCTAAGATATGTGTATGGATTGAACCACTTTGAAAAGTTCCTTGTTACTTTGAGAGATCTATTATCCACTTGCAATTCAAGCTTATATTATCCACTTGCAATTCAAGTTTATATTTCTATATTATTCAACTGGTTTTATTGGATTGTTATCTAACTGGTGAGCCATCCAGAGTCACTTCCCAGAGCTCCTGATCAAGAGGCAAAGCCTTAGTGATACGAAGTAGACTGCAATCACTTGAAGGATTTTCCTACTGCCACCCTTTAGTTTCAGTTTGAAAGACTCTGGTCTTGAGCATGCACATAGGAATAGAAGGAATCTTTTAGCTCTCCCCTTTCCAGTTATGTTTATTGCTTCCTTTACCGAAATGGAAATAGATGATGGAAGAAATGCAAGTTTCTATATCACAGTGATTGAAAAAAGGCCAAAAAAGGATAGTGACTTTATCTGTGGGATTTTTTATAGACAGAATATTTTCTCTTTCTCTTTATAGTCTAACATAGGGGTCCCAACCCCCAGTCTGTGGACCAGCACTGGGCCAAGGCATGCCAGAAATGGCCCATGCAAACAAATGAACCTCTATCTGTGGAATGCAGACAGCACATGAAACCACGCCCCTTCTGATCTGTGGAAAAACCTCTCTCCATGGAAACGGTCCCTGGTGCCCAAAAGTTTGGGGGATGCTGGCCTAACATGTCTAAGCCAGCTGACTGAATAGTAGGACAGAAGGCACTTTTTTTGGAACTGTACTTATGTCATAGAATGCAATTCTAAACACTTTCTTCTGTTGCCCTGCATCACTGTTCAGTATATTCATTTTTGCTGATGTTCAAATTAATTTGCATAGAATTGCACCTTAATCACTGATATTAAGTCTCCCTTCTCTAGACTTGACTTCCACACTTCTATTGAATGAGGTAGGACAAGCAAATTAAGATGAGCAAGCTTATTCAGTGCATTTAAATGCTGTACATAAAGTAGCATACTTATGCTAAAGATAAATTTAATAATAATTATACATATTGGGCTTGTTTGATTTGTTATGTGAAAATGAAAAGTGAGATTTTTTTCATGTATTATTAAAATATGGGAATTGATTTCACAGTGCTGAATTTTCAGTAATCAAAGGAATAAACAGAGCAATAAATAGAACTATTTAATTTTCTTTGAAAATACCTAATACAGTCAAGGGTTCCTTTGAATAGACCTGACTCCAGATGACTTCATGGATAATTCATGTAGTTTTCTTGGCAGTATAAAAAAGTAACTCTCAATTTCCTTCTGGGATTTTTTTCTCCTGACATATTTTTTTTAATAATAACTTAAAAATAGTAAGATAAAAACTAACAAGATAACTAACAATCAAGAAAGAAAATAAAAAAGGAGGAAGAGTGAAGAAAGAAATAGCACACAGAAGTGCAGCACAATAAAAAATATTGAAAGGAACAAAAATACAAAAGTAATTACTTCTGACTTCTTTTATAGCAGATATAAATAAAACTTACATTCAACTCCTGCTCTGTGATTACAATGTAACATCCATTTCTTTTATAATCTATGAACATTATTAGCCTCTAAGTCCATATATCTTTTTTTTCTATTTCATATAAAAAATCCAGAAGAGATTTCCAATTAACTTTAAAGTTAATCAATGTCTTTTCTCCAATCAAATCTACCAGTTTTACCATCTCAGGCAATTCCATCAGTTTTCCCAACAATTTTTCCACTGTAACTATTATTTAGCCTTTCTACCTTTGGGAATACAAAAGTCTTGCTGCCATTATCAAGTAGAGGAACAAAATGCCATGTAATTTTTCCATTTTTTTTTATCCATCAGCCCTAGCAGAAATGTCTCTGGTTTTAATTGTATATTGACTTTCAACATTTTCTGAGTTAATATGCTTATTTGAGTCCAGAACTTTTAAAGCTTTTTTTACAAGTCCACCAAATGTTGAAATCTGTTGTAGAATCTGTCTCTATTCCTCTACATCAGGGGTGGCAAACTCATGTCATCATGGCATCATCACGTGATGTATTTCCCCTTCGCTAAACTGGGCATGGGCGTGGCCAGTGTGTGATGTATCTGGCCTGTGGGCTATGAGCTTGGCAGCCCTGCTCTACATAGTAATACATGTCACTTAAGAGGTTAACTAGCCAGGAAAGAACTTGCTAGCCATTGGGATCTGATACAACTGCAGGGCAAATGCAGTTGCAATATCACAATGCAAATCTCAGCCTGAGATCAGCCTACTTAAGTCATATGGTTGTGTCACAATGGTATGATGCAAATTTCATAATTTGTCCCTTTTGCCCTCCACTACTGCCAAAAAACTTTTGGTCCTAGAAGCTTTTGGTCTTCAGTTCTTCCCAGAAGCAGGACTGGCTGGTGGGAAAGAAGACAATGCTTTCTCTGGATTGCAAAGTGACAATTTTTAAGGACTTGGGGAAAAAAACCAATTTCATGAAGTATTCCAAGAGCAGTAAATATAGTGTTTTAGTCCATTTTTATTTTTTTGTTCTGGAGATGCTTAAAAAGGGCTTGCCCAATTCATTTTGGCAATGCTTTCCCCTGAGGCTTAATGTCCATTTTGGATGACTTATTCTTTGAATCCTACAATTTTTCTGTAAGCCTACATTTATCTGCACTGTTGTGTTTTCTAATCAAGCAAATGCTACTTTAAAGTGACATTTCAGTGCCAGTGTTGTAATCTTGGATGACTGAGGCCTGTACAAAATATCACTGCTGTGCTTAAATTGTCTTTGGTTTTCCCTTCATTTAAGACAGGGGTGTCAAACTCGATTTCATTGAGGCCGCATCAGATTTGTGTTTGACGTTGGGCCGGGGTGGGTGTGACCAGAATGGGTATGGCCAGCATGATATCACTTGTGTTGGGGGGCACCTATGGTGGCCTGAGTGCTCTGCCAGTGAAAATGGGCTCCCGAGCTCTGTTTTGGCTGCAACAGCTTCCTACAATCCTCTGCCAGTGAAAACGGAGCTTGGGGGGGGGGGCTGCACGTGACCCTCCCGAGCTCCATTTTCACTGGCAGAGGCACTGTGGGCCGGTCCTTCATTATTTCCAGAGGAGCCCCGCGGGCCAGATCTAAGCATCCCATGGGCTGGATCCAGCCCCTGGACCTTGAGTTTGACACCCCTGATTTAAGAGGAAGGGAAGTGTGCTTTCTGTCAGCACTAAATGCAGGTTGAAGTGCCTTGAAACTTGACACTTTCTTTCTTTTAGTCTTGTTCTAATAATCCTGAAGAAGGAAAAGGGTGGGTGGGAATAATATTAGTGGGGGAAAAATCACTACTATATTGAACCTCAATGGTTTAAATTGGGTGAGGTGCAGCTGGTGGTGGGTGCATCAGACTTTCACAGAAATGATTTATCACTCTTTACATTGAATTTCCATGCAGCATGTTTAAAGAACTACAATATTTCTTTAGAAATAGAATAAAGAGAGGAGCAATATCAGAAGGCCAATGATTAGTTTAGAAGCACCCAATCATAAAAATATTGTGGTGCGTAATATTATTTTTGTAGAAATAAATATATTATTAACTATGGGTTAAATTTTATGAAACAGATTATCACTTAATGATGAATTGATTCAATCAGTTAATTTCATGTGCATTTCATCCATCCTTTAGATCAGGGGTTCCCAACCCCCGGGCTATGGTTCCACTACCAGGCCATGGCCTGTTCAGAATTGGGCTGAATGAGCGGTGGGTCAGCGCACATGCATGCATCTCTACTCATGTGAGTGGCAGGCTGGCATGTGCGCACACATCTCAACTTGTACAAGTGGTGATCCGGTGCATGCACAGGCCAGTTCCCTTCTCCCCTTCCTCCCGCCGGGCTGCCAAGCCATAAAAGCTGGAGACCACTGCTTTAGATGGAAAAACAGCTTTTCCAGGAGACCAACTTTAATATGATGATGTGTGAATATTCATCTTGTTTGCATGTCCAGAATTGGTATATAGGCTTAAATGCTTTTCTTTGGTCATATATTTTATATCATTGTAGGCATTCAATTAGATTAGGAAAGCTGGTTAAAAAGGTCTCTGAACAGCAGGAGCTAAGAACCAGTCTGGCACCACAAGGTGGAGCTTGAACACAAGTAACTGGATGTTGTGTGTGTGTGTGTGTGTGTGTGTGTGTGTGTTTGTGTGTATGTATGTGTGTGTTTTGCATTTGCTTTACAATGTCAAATATCTTTGGTGCTTCCAGGCCAAGAGGAGAATGTACAACAATCTTACCCCTAATGGATTTGCACAATAGGTTCAGACTCAGTTTTATTCTATCAATAGTCCTTTGATTTCTCACTATTCTTGTATATATTTTCCTAGCAAAATCACATCACAACAACAACAACAACAACAACAACAACATTAAAAATACCACTGATATTGGTGGGTGAATAGACATACAATATCTTTGGTGTGTTTAATTTGGATCATGAGATAGGAAGTTCAACATGGAAAGCGATTTGCTTAGCTTCAAACTCCATTATAGAGACTTTGCAGCAGATGAGATGTGTTTTGGGTCTTCCCTGTCTTAAACTTCTTTCATTTTATTTGCCACAAGGTATTTCTAGATGGTTTCTGCGTAACCACAGAATTTCAGGAAAGCAGAGGCTAATATCCTAATTTATCATAGTCCTGTGTTTTCTC
Source organism: Arizona elegans (assembly GCA_022577455.1). Lineage (NCBI taxonomy): Eukaryota > Metazoa > Chordata > Lepidosauria > Squamata > Colubridae > Arizona > Arizona elegans. Next base: position 49,652,205 of record JAKOOJ010000002.1, on the reverse strand, counting down.
ACCCTGCTTTCTGTCTTTCCTATTGAAAATCCATTGGAGTAGGAGAAAAAAAGATGAACCAATCTTTTGAAAGGGACCACTAGGACCCTCTGCCTAGATTACCCTTTTTGTGCTTTTCTCCTCTAAACCTGCCTGTGCAGGAGATCTTTTAATTGGCATATTTGATACTCTGAAGTTGGAAGCTGTTGGGGTTCCACTTTGCTTGAAATGACAAAATTCTCTATCATATTAGGGAGACATGGGATTCAATTATACGCCAATTCTTATTTGATCTTTATAATTATGGTAAATTCAAATTTGAAAAGAACAAAACAGTCCTTAGAAGGAATGATATAATAGTTCAATTAATAAGGTGATTTATTCATTTTTCTTTAGGAGTTACTGGAAAGTGCAGTGGAGATTATCATGAATATCAAATTTGTGGCATTATGTTGGTGTTTTTCCAAGTAAGGCAATTACTTTGCACCATTAAAAGTTAAATAAGGTATGCAGGGTAGTTTTCAGATAGAAACAGAAGCGCACCTCAATTTATACAAGGTCACGACTGCCGACTGCTCTTTGTTCATCTTCATTTTTCTTTAAACTTCAACCAGGGGCAAGTTTCCGTATTTCTTTATATGCCCTTCTCAGGCTCCTTGTATAAGTTGCTCAAGTATACATTGTCCATTTAAGTAGAAAACTTAATTTGTTATGGATCCCTCTTGAATTCTCCCACAAAACTCCCATGGTAGACATTTTATTTCTTCTCTCTGTTTTCTTGCTCAGTAAGCTCTAGCCTTGAAATCTGGCTGACTTATATTCTTCTGACAGTCTCTGCTTACTGAGCACAAAACATTCTATCTCCCACAACAAGCAATTAGCATCTCTTAGAACATATCTTTGTAATCAGCAGCTATTCAGGAGACAATCTTTTCATTCCTCGCAATTCAGCTCTTCTGACCTAGGCTTCCTTAAAAAGCATACAGCACAATCTTGTTCTGGCAAACTTCTTTTATTCAGATGGCTGTGAATTATTGTCATTCCCAGTCCAAAAGGCTTCTCAAACAGTCTTTCAGGGGACTGTTTACGAACACCCACTTTATCTCCCTTGGAATGCTACCAGAGAACTAATTGCCACACGCAGGGCAAGGCCAAACTTAGCACAGAGTCAAACAGAACTTTTCCAAAGCTTTTACTAACCAGATAAACTAATTGCTTCCTGCAAAAGCTCACATCCCGTTAGCTTCTCTTTTATGTCTTATGGGAGGGGCCAATCATCTCCAAGCCTTACTCCCAAATTGACCTTGTTTTCTTAATTGTTCCTGTCTTCTGGCAGCTCTGTGCATGCACATACTGGGAACAGGTTCATGCTGTTCTTCTGCGTCACTGATGTCAGACTCCGAAGACTCCGGAGGCAGCAAAGAAGTACCAGATGGCCTTGGTCCCCTCTCTGCCTCCAACTCAGAGCCCTCGTCCAAGCCTTTCCCAGACTCCAGGACTGGCCCACGTTCCTCCCCAACCTCCTCACTGTCCAAATCTGCTGCTAGCTCTGCTGTCCGCTGGCGGGCCACAACATCAGCACACAATGCTTGAGACCACACAACTTTGAACATTCTCCTTTCTTCCTTGTTTCTTCTTGCCGTTGAACTCCTTTGTTCAGCTCTTGTTTGCTTTCAGTCTTCCCAAGATCAGCAAAACGTCAATTCATCTTAACACACCACTTTTTTGCATTTTAAACCACCCTTTCTTCTAAAACTATAACAAAAAGCATCCCGGTCTGATCCCACTAAAGTGATATATGTTATACCACCACATTACAATATGACCCTCAGAACTTGGAAGAAGGGGGGAATGACAGCACAGCCCCTGACCATAAAAATATTGGTCATTCCTGCTCTACCTGGTTAAATAAACACCATGGATAATGGTATTTAAAACAAACAATTACTCAGAGCAATAAATATTCTGAAAGTCAAATATGGATCATGTTATAGAAAGCTAGATTAATTAGAAATTATAAACTAGTGTGCCACATTGATGAATTTTAGTTGAACTGCCTAATGTAAATAATAATCTGAGCTTTGATTTTCTGCCTTACTATACTTTTGCAATTCAACAACTCAGCTGAGAAGAGATCCACACACTTAGTGACATAGTCCAGATTAGCACCATCATATTCAGCAAGAGGCTTAAGGAAGGGAGAGCCATACTCTTTACTCTTTATTTGAAATCCAAAACAAATCCCTTTTTCCATTGCAAGATCAAATACATCCATGAAAAATTCTTACTATAATTTATTGAAAATAGCAAACCTTTGCTTTAATATTTGCTTCAAGTAAACTGCTATATCTGTGAGATCTAAAAATCGGTCTGGAACTGGATCAAAATGATTTCATTATGGAGAATGGGAATGAAGTAAATTCTTTAAAAAAGATGCCTCTCAGGATTACACAGAACACATTTTAAAGAAAGAAACACATTTCTTTCTTTACACAGAACACATTTTAAAGAATACTATATGTAAAATAGTGTTATGGTATAACTTTCTGATGATCTTATTTGAAGAAAATGTTTCCTGCAAATAGTTTTTAAAAGTTTAGTTTTTAAATCTTCACGTCTTAATAAATTACAGAATTCTGTGAGGCCCAAAATTTATGTGATAGTCTATCTGCTTTGAGATTATGTTAATAATATATTAACTAACATTAATTGTATTAATATTAAATATAACATCAAATTAATATTAAATATCAACAATATCGATATGAAATATTAATGTTTATTATGAGGATATAGGCCATAACTTTTTCTAGACTTGATTTAAGATACCAGTCATTTTCTTTGCTTAAAAATAAGTGACTAGCCTAAGATCCCAATCTCAAGAAGGAAGATTTCATTAGCAGTTATAAAAGTTAAAATCCAATATATCTGCTAACTGATGGATTGTTGAAGGCTAAGTAAACACAGCTGTATATAGATGACCATAACTTGAATGGTTATGTACAGAAAATGTTTTTGACCTCATTTCATTCATTGAATGAAGCAATTTTATTTATTAATTAGGATAGAACACCAGTTTAAGACATTATGAAATAATAGGAAATTTGTACTGAGAGAGTGAGAGAGTCTCTGGTCTATTGTTTAAGGCATCATGTTCTATTCCTTCTGACCTACATGATGATTATTTACATGGGTAGGTCTGAAAAGTTATTGCAATTGAATTCAACTGTGTAATAGTTACAGGGTACCAAACAAGTGCAAACATCCCTGATTACACAGAGTATTGTTGCCATAGCTACTGCGTAGTCCAGGGGTGGGCAACTGCGGCCTTTTTATAACCTATGGACTTCAACTCCCAGAATTCCTGAGTCAGCTTGGCTGTCTCAGGAATTCTGGGAGTTGAAGTCCACAGGTTGTAAAAGGGCCACAGTTGCCCACCCCTGGCCTAGTCAAATCTTTCCGGTCACTGTTCAGCGGGAGAGAGATGGAGATGGAGGTATGTGTGAGCATGTGCCTATGTGTGTACATTCCCTTACCATATTTAGGGCTTTTGAATACCCACCTCTTAGAGGAGTTCAGATATTAGGAATGAAAAACTACAGATTTAAACCATAGTAAATTGTGATGGTGGAATGTAGATGGCTGGCCTAAATGCTACATGCCCAGGATTCTCCCACTCTGCTTGAGTGGGAAGTAAAGGAATATAATCCTTGATGTAGACTGGAATTGGGTGCTACTATTTTATTTTCAAATCCCTAAACTGAAGGTGGAAAAATTAATTCAGGAAGCAGGTAGTGAGAGATGAATTTTTAACATTGATTCATAAATGTTTATCTTCAGGACCACACTGACGTTTCCAACTATGGAAATTTCATTGCTGTCCTGATTCAGATAAGCACCCATGTGCCAACATTACAATAAGAAATAGGGGGTAGTTTCAGTATCTATATATTTGTATTGTTTCATGCTATTTTATTCTAAATCCTCACAAGCTGTATTTTACCCCCTGGGATTTGGCAAATAGCATGAATCTACACAGAAGTGGTGATAGCTTTTCACTGTTTGGTAAAATGTCCACGAAAATGGATCTTTATAAAATGATTATATATAAAATTTGCTGTCAACCTTGACCCTATCTTTTAAACAAGATAAATAACTATATCTTTCTCTTTCTTGTTGCCACCAAATCACTTGCTTTCCACATTGTAACTTGGTTATCATCCCTTACTGAGCTGATGAGAGAGTCCAACAATCACCTTTTCTCTTTTTTGTAAGGATTCAATCAAGCTTTGCTTTTGGTAAACTCTTTCACTCTCACAGAAGCTGAGAAACGCTATGCAGGTCTTTCTTGGCACACAATATGTAATCAGACATTTTAAAAGTAGAATTTAATGGAAGTACAATAGTTTATTCTGACTGCTTGATTTGTGCTCTTCAGGGAATCACTGTATAACAATCTGTTCTAGTCCCTGCCCTGCAGGAATATGCAGGTATTTAAATAGCAACACATCCCTCTAAATAATTGCATATAAATATAATCATAAAGATACACAAACAGGCACAATGGTGTCACTAATATTCTATGCAGATGACTGCCTGCAACACGCACACTGCCTGAACAATGAAATTTTGGTGCCAAGTAAATCAAAATGCCTCAAATAGGCACATTTTCTTTAGAAATGAATGTGTTTTTTTCTGCTATGGGTAAGCTTTGATTATCACCATTTTTGTTTTTTGTATTACAAGTTGGCCAATCTTCCATCTGTTGCACAAATATTTGCTTTTGTTGCACATTTACATTTTTATTGAGAATATTACATGATGCTCTGGGCAAAAGAAAATAGAACTACTTCATGGCTGTAAGAAAGGTTAGATAATAACATACTTTGTTGCACACTTTTCTAGGAAAAGAAATAATCTGCTATGTTAGATTATGGGTTGTCTCACATTATGTCTATAATGTGAGACAACCCAGGAGAAATAACAGCAAACAGAGTTTGTAAGAAATAGTGGTTTTATCTACAAAAGAATAGATATTATACATACACGTACTGTAGGCAGAAGTCAAACAATCAGTAAATTACAGCAGGGAAGAACACACGGAGAGAGAGAGAGAGGGAAAGGGAGAGGGAGCGGGAGCGGGAGAGAGGGAGAGAGAGGGAGGGAGGGAGGGAGAGAGAGAGAGAGAGAGAGAGAGAGAGAGAGAGAGAGAGAGAGAGAGAGACTCCCTGACAGGGCCTCTTCTTATTATACAGGTTCTTAAAGGGATAACAGCCAAACACCTTGCTGACTCATTCCCATCATTACATCAATGCATCATTGCATCATCGTAACAGCTGGTCAGCTATTAAATCACAACCCTGACATGCTATTCCCAGAGTCAATCTGATAATTCTGTCTCTCTGTCACTGTCTCTGTCTCTGTCTCTGTCTCTGTCTCTCTTCCTTCTTCCCTCTCTTTCTCGCTCTCTTTTTTTGCAGGGAAAGTCGGTAGGGCATGGCTTTTGGAATTCTTTCCAACTGCTTTATCAGCATTGGCCATTAGAAGAATTTCTATTTTCTTCTGTGAAATGAAACATGTTGCAATCTTTCTCTGTGTATATAAATAATTTCTAATCAAAATGATATGCACCTGTTTCCTCTGTGTATGTGTGCATATTTGGGTGACAGTCTAATCAGATGGGAGCTTATGTGTTTTATTTGCATGAGTGTGTGCTTCTGTTGTGTTTCTATATTTGTGTATGTTGTGCCCTGAGAAACACAAGACACACTACATGTGCTCTAGTCTGACTTGTGTGATTAGAAGTGAGGAGAACTTGTCCAACTGCCTCCTTCATAGGAATGAATGGGGAAATTTTTTTTCTGAATGTTTTTCTTCAAAATATTTGAACCAATCCAGACCATTTTTAACCTTGATCTTCCTTTGGCAAGGTTGTCTTACTACACCATGGGTGTCAAACTCGATCACATCATGTGATATATCATGACATGGTTTTTTTGCCTTTGCGGAGTCAGGGTAGGCATGGCCTGCACGTGATGCATCTGGCCCATGGACCACCAGTTTGACAGGCCTGTACTAGACCAATCATTTGTCTCTTCTGTTGAGATTTCAGGGAATTATCCAGATAATAGAAAGTGTGTTTCCATCTCCTTTATGCAATTACCTTATGGCATTTAGTTGGATAAGAAAAAAAAAAAATAAAAGCAAAGGAAAACAAAGATGCAAAGCAGTTAAGTTAAATGCAGTAATCTTAAAATCAAGAATACTATTGGATGTCATTTACATATTTTGCTCATGCAAGCCATTTTAACACAATAGAAAATAATTGAGTAGCATATTATAGTAATAGCTCCATGAAGGCTTTAAAAAATTCAATACATTTTAAATTATACTCTTTGTTTTTACAATCAGATGTCCTTTTAACTCCAAACTCTTATAGATAGATATATCTATCCATAGATAGTTATTATGTATAACTATCCAGAAGAAGATTACATATCCAGAAAGATAACATATCCAGAAGAAGCTTACAGGTTGTCCTTGACTTATGATTCGTCGCTTAAAAACTATTTGAAGTTATGTTGTAGTGAAAAAAGACTTACTTATGATCTGTCCTTGAAGTTACAACTGCCACAGTGGGAACTGGGTCACATTTATGACTTTTTCCAGCATACAATAATGTTTTGTGAAATTTTTGTTTTGCCATTTTCCAACAAAAATTGCACATTGGATAAGCTGGATTCAGACTTATGATGCGATTAGTTTTACGAGTGCAGTGACTTATTTGATGACCAGAATCAAAAAGGTTTTAAAGTTCAGTCTGGTCTGGTGGTGACTTGACTTAAGACTTAAGACACAATGACTTACAACCACAACTCTGGGCTCAATTGTGGTCGTAGGTTGATAACTATCTGTCCCTTGATGGAAATATGGAAGAATGGTTACCTAAGCAAATTAGGCCTGGGACATTTTTTTTTAAAGTCCCGAGAAACTTATTTGGAGGCAGCTCAGGTAGACACTCCCTGATTCCCTGGAGAATAAGAAGTGGGAGGAGATACAATCAGCCTTCCGTTATTGCAGCCAAGTTCAATAAAAGTAACTCTAGTCTTTCATTGAGTTTTTTTGGTCTGGTCTGGTCTAATCTACCTGGTGGGTATTTGATCAGACAGAGTGCTATTGCAGAACCTGCTCACAGCATTTCTATTCCCATCTTAACCTGCTTTGATATCTATGTCTGAGCCTGATGGCAAAAATGCAGTGTAGAGATCATCTGCCTAGAAAAGACTTCTTACAATCCCATGTTTCCTATGAAATAAAACAGAGGATATTACACACTTGACTTAAATTGTACTTTGAGATTATTTGAGCCTTGATCCAGACCCTGAAACATCCAATTTGGGAGATTTGCATGATATATGTTTATAAAATCTGCTACGTGTGGTATATGAAGCCACTGAGTATATAGCAACTTTCAAGTTCTGATCTAATCAAATAAGCCCATTCATTCATCTTTACTCCTTGTACAAAACTGTTGTATAATTAAATGGTGTTTCTTCCCTCCCTCCCTCTCTTCCCACCATACTTTTTCTTTTTTTTTCATTTTGTGCCATGTTTTATAGATTGTAACAACTTGCCGTTATTGATTTTGTGTTGGCCATTTTGAGAACATTGGCAGCTGAAGAGCAGGGTAAAAATGTTATACAGAAATAAAGTCCCCTTAGGGACTTTCTGCATGTAAAATCTTCCTTCGTGTGATCATTTTCATACCAGTTAGACTTTTCAGCACTACTGCATACAGCACTTGCTGTTTATAATCAGAATTTTGCCTCACCAAAATAGGGTCTATCTGATTTTCTTTTCCTTTACAGCTGTATAATACATATATGCCTAACATAAGAAATGTAGTCACAAAAGTGTAGGCAATTGGCCCAAAAATAATTGGTATCATCTATTTGAAAATAAAGGAAAGATTTCAAATGAAATAAAAAATTAGTTGTGGTCAAGTAAGAGTAAATGAGAATGCTTTGTTATATGCTTGATCACTTATTGTCCGTTCTGGTTTTGCTCTCTTGTTTTTTTAGATTAAAGAAACAATAAGAATAGCTTGAGTTTTCCCCCACATATAAATTCAACTTCACTTTTTTCTTAAGTATCCCTTTTAACATTCAATAGGATTAACATCTTCATGAAATTATGCATGAGGTTAAGCATTCAGGAGTCACTATGAATGATCACTATAGCTAGCAAGCTACGCAATTGTATTGAAATTTGGCAATCTTATGGCGAGAACTAGTCAATCATTCCAGCAAAACAATACTGATTCTATGCAATTGTAGTTAGTATCTGAAGACACAAGCTAGTATAATTAGGTTTAGGACAACTACTGAATGTTGTTTTAATGTTTTGGAGAAATTATTATGTCAGATTGCTTATCTGTAGGATGATTTAGAAATTATCAGAATATATCAAGCTGGTATATAGTTACTGGGGAACATAGGAAAACCTGCAGGATCAGACCAAAAATTCATCCAGTCTATCGTTCTGTTTCTACTCTAACCAGAGAGATGCCAATGGAAAACCTAATAGTCTTCTGGTGGAGACCTGGAAAATGGAGAAAATGAGCAGCAGGGACCAAAGGACTAGTGAGTCGATTGGACAAGAACCTCTATGGAAAAGGTGAGTATGGGAGATTATTCACATGTGCTCTGGGTGGGTGCTGTTTGTGAAGAGATTGTAGGGCAATAATCTCCCATGACTTTGATTGCGAGAAGATGAAGGGACCAATCATCAGGTTCACAACCATAGCAGAGCCTTTTAAAAAACATTATGCTTGCTATTATTGCTGCTAATTGTTTTTGGTAATTGCTTATCTAACCATTTAAATTTTTTTTAGAGCTCTTCAGAATAACAAGTCTGAAAAACCACCTGGCGAGTCTATCTTAATTTTCTGAACAAAAGAAACATTAACTATAAGTTTAACAATGTAAAGAATTTTTAATAAAGTGAAAAAAAGTGAAATAAGTTCTTCAAAGAATGGTGACAGAAATTGATAGCCACAATATCAACAATATCAGTAACAATGACTGCTTCTGTGGATAGACTATGTTTAAAGGATGTTAATGAAACAAATCTTGCTTGATGCAGAAATACTAGTATGAGAAAAATTGGATTTAAGAAAAAGTATAATTACAAGTCAGAGAAGGTATTTAAAGTGTAAATATAAGTGATAGGCCAAGAGAATGACCCAGACAAAGATTCTGCTGGATATACAAAAGAAGCTGGCTGAAGTTTTAAAAATGAAAGGGGAAATATAAATGATAAGCCAAGAGAATGACCTTGAGAATGTCTTTTTATTGGATTTACAAAAAATAAAGCTTGCTAAAGACTCAAAGAAGTTTATGCAATGGGACATAGAAGTATTGAAGAGAGATAAAATCTTATGACAATATTTGAATGAATTGAAATTCAAATTTTAAGAAGTAAAAGGAAGAAATATAAAGTTGTTTTAAATAAAATAAAATATTTTATTTAAATATTTAAATAATATTTTATGAAATTCTAGAAGTCCTTTACAGAGTTTTTGTGAACACCAGGATTAAAAAGTTGATATCTTGTGAATTTCTTATAGATAAGGGATGGGTTTTGGAAAGAGATATTTGTTTCTAATCTTGTAGAGATTGAGGGGCTATCAAACTTGCTTATACTTCTTGTGATGAAGTTTGGAAATCTCTTCATTCTATATTTCTTTCTTCCTTTATTTTCCTTTCCCCTTTTTTCTTTTTTCCCTTCTCCTTTGTTTGCACTTTTTATGGCCTGTTTTTTACTTTATTTTCTTTCTCTCACTTTAATTTGTACTAGGTTTATTATTCTATACTGTAATTAAAATCTTCAATACTCTTTTTTTAAAAAACCCTTCTTACTCCTATATGTGTTATGTGCCTGTCTCAATCTTGGATCTTCTACCAAAGGCCTTGGAGTTTGAGCGTTCTGCACAATATCTTAGCACAGGAACAGAGAGCTCTGATGGAGCCACTCTCTCAGTTTAGGAGTCACAGCCATGATTGCTCCTACTACTACTGAGATCACTATGGCCTTTACTTTCCACATTATCTCTAGTTCCTCTGTCAGGCCCTGCTACTTCTCCAGCTTCTTATATTCTTTCTTCCTGGTGTTGCTGTCTGTTGGCAGGTGTTGGCTGCATACTCGCTGTCTGCATCTGGAAATTCAGACCTCAGTTTTTATGCATATTTGAAAGCTCTTGAATTCTTCTTTTCCTTCTTTGCTTAGGTTATTACCGAGCTTCCTAATAGAAAATAATTACATCAATATGTGGCAAGTTAGTACATGTGTGGGTGTAGGTATGCGTACCTATTCTGTACACTTATTACAGATGAACTCATTCTAAGATATTTCCAATAATATTATGAAAAAAAGAAAAACCAAGAGAGATTACAGGTAGTCCTCAATTTACAAGCACAATTGAGCCCAAAATTTCTGTTAAGTGAGACATTTATGAAGTGAATTTTGCCCCATTTTACAATTTTTCTTGCCTCAATTCATAAGTTAGTAACCCACTTGTTAAATGAATCTAGCTTCCCCATTGATTTTGCTTGTCAGAAGGTTGCAAAAGGTGATCACATGATCTTGGGACACTGCAACGGTCATAAGTATGAACCAGTTGTCAAGCATCTGTATGTTGATCACGTGTTCATGGGGATGCTGCAAAGGTTGCAACTGTGAAAAATGGTCCTAAGTGACTTTTCTCAGTGCTGTTGTAACTTTGAACAGTCACTAAATGAACTGTTGTAAATCGAGAACTACCCATACTAGAAGACCTAAGTTAGTCCCATACTGTACAGTCTAAAGTTTTGATCATTCATTTAAAAATTTTTCGTTGTTCGTTTTTTATCATATTGCAGTGAGTTATGGCTCATAAGGGGGCAGCCATATAAGGATGAATGGATAAATAAATAAACTAAAGTGATGCTCCAGAATGATGAAAAAATGTCTTCCCTACTTTTGATCATTATTGACTAAAAAGTGCAAGAAGATACATGGTTAGAAAATGTCCTTGAATATTAGAAATGAGCTCCAGAACTGTCATGTAATCTACTTTCTGCTGAATCTGCCCTGTTCAAAAATATATTAATGATTTTGCTCACTAAATCAGTAGGGAAATGGCAAGCTGTCCTATAACAGAGGTTAAAGCTTCGATACCTGCAATTTTGAAAGTGGCAGGAAGGAGACTTTTGTTCCTTGGACCAACCCCACTTTGCCCCTAAAATTATTATTGAAAACTGAGCTGTCACGATTACTTAATGTTCTCAATTTTGAAGACCAAGGCCTACTTTATATACTATTCATCAATTTCATTTTGCTTATGGTAAGCAAACTTATCCAATAGCTTTTTTTCTAAGAAAAAAAGATGTAGCTAAAACATACTTTTTTTTATCCTGGAATATTGTCTATATACACCAGTTTGCAATACGCTAAATAAATACATATATAGCACTTGATTGTGGGTTAGACTGAAAGTCTGTTTTAATGTCCTGGGACTAATTCCTTACGGGGTTTAGAATGATGCTCCATAATTTACAAATGATCATGGCATTTGGCAAACAATGTGTCGGACAGTTTGCAGACATTTCATTAGGTGCCTGCTGCTTCATGGATGGCTAGGGAATTCTGGGAACTGAGGTCCACACAGCTTAAAGTTGCTGAGATTGGGGAAAAAACTGATTTAAAGTATTCCTTCAGAGCCAATGTTCAGATTATTTGGTGTCGTCTGGATAGCCTCCAGATAGAGAATTGAGAAAATTGTGACTTCTTAGACTATGCAATAGTCTTTTGAGAAACTGTATCCACTTGTTTGGTTGCATTCTTGTTTTTTTACTTTCGTATTTATATTGCTATCAATGGTACCTCTCTTCCTGAGCACTCCACATAACATCATTAGAACAATCCTATCCAACCATAATGAGTTGCAACTGGCATGTTGGCAATAATGATACAATTGAGGAGTAAGCTAATTGCTATATAAAAATATACTTTTCAGCATTATAAAATAGCCAGCCCAGAGAAACTAAGTGTTCTTTTAATGTAAAACACATTTAGATTTAATACCTTTCCAGGTATAAAATCAAATACAAACTTGTATGTTCACAAGGTGCATTGTTGACTTGTAAGCAGAACCTGTTCCTCCAGCAACCTTTGGACTGCACTGCAGGTGGTTTAACTGTACTCTGAATAAGTGAAAAAAACTCCAATTTACTTACCAAGATGGGTGAATCCAGCTCTGGTTAAATATTAACATTGTTGTGTTGTTGTTAGTTGCGAAGTTAGTTGTGAAGTCTGACCCATCGTGACCCCTTGGACAATGTTCCTCCAGACCTTCCTGTCCTCCATTATCCTCTGGAGTCCATTTAAGCTCACACCTACTGCTTCAGTGACTCCATCCAGCCACCTTGTTCTTTGTCGTCCCCTTCTTCTTTTGCCCTCAATCTTTCCCAGCATTAGGTTCTTCTTCAGTGAATCCTTCCTTCTCATTAGGTGGCTAAAGTATTTGAGTTTCATCTTCAGGATCTGGCCTTCTAAAGAGCAGTCAGGGTTGGTCTCCTCTAGGACTGACTGGTTTGTTCGCCTGGCAATCCAAGGGACTCGCAGGAGCCTTCTCCAGCACCATAGTTCAAAGGCCTCAATTCTTTGGCACTCAGCCTTTCTTATGGTCCAACTTTCACAGCCATACATTGCAACTGAGAAAACCATAGCCTTGACTATTCACACTTTTGTTGGCAGGGTGATATCTCTGCTTTTTTTTTTTTTTTAAATGATTTATATGCTGCCCTTCTCCGGAGACTCAGGGCGGCTTACAATGTGCTAAGTAATAGCCTTCATCCTTTTGTATATTTATACAAAGTCAGCTTATTGCCCCCACAACTGGGTCCTCAATTTACCTACCTTAGAAAGGATGGAAGGCTGAGTCAATCTTGAGCCTGGAGAGATTCGAACCTGCAGTAATTGCAGGCAGCTGGTCTTAATAACAGGGTGCTTTAGACCACTGTACTACAAGGCTCTTTTTAGTATGCTGTCTAGATTTGCCATAGTTTTCCTCCCCAGGAGCAAGCGTCTTTTAATTTCTTGGCTGCGGTCACCATCTGCAGTGATCAAATATTAACATAATGCTTACTATTTTGTAGATTGGTCACAGATATAAGAATGTGAACATCTGAATATTCTGATAAATGCACACACAGACACACAAAGACATACACACACACAGAGAGAGAAAAACTCAGGTGTCGTTGTCAAGAAAAAGTCAGCATGAGATTGTTCAGCATTCAGCTCTTTACTCAAATTTGCAGAGATGTGAAAAGGTGGAGGCGTCAAACATTGGATTTTACTATTACCTTTTCCCTTCCTTTTAGATACTTTAATATTTTGTAATCTCTTTAAAAGAATGAGACAGTCTGCTCTTCGCATAGTCTCACAATCAGGACATGTTAATGGAATCAGGAAGATTAGTCAGGCATTGAACAAATCACCAACAAAGCCTCAATCTTAACTTTAAATTAAACTTGGTGTAATTTAGCTGATCCAACTGAAATATCTAAGGAATTATCATGATTTTAACCCATTTTACATGGTGAACATTCGTTAATTTGAATGGTTTCCATTTATTGCCCTTCATTTCTTAGACTATAGTTGGAGTACGGGTAGTCCTTGATTTACCACCAAAACTGAGTTCAAAATTTCTGTGGCTAAGCAGGATGATTGTTAAATGCGTTTTGTGCCATTTTATTACCTTTCTTCCCACAGCTGTTAAGTGAATCACTGAAATTGTTAAGTTAGCAACACGGTTGTTAAGGGAATTTGGCTTTCCCATTGATGGCTTGTCAGAAAGTTGCAAAAGATGATCACATGACCCCAGGACACTGCAACAATGATAAATAAATGCCAGTTGCCAAGCATCCAAATTTTGATCACATGACCACAGAGATACTGCAATGTTCATAAGCATGAAAAACGATCACAAATCACATTTTTTCAGTGCTGTTGTAACTTTGAATGGTCACTAAATGAGATAAATTGAGGACTGTCTGTAAATTGTGTAGGGATTACAGGAAGAATCTAGTCTTACATAGACAATTGAATAATGTTTGGCTATAGAGCTTTCTTAAGTTGAAGTTTCAAGTGACTTATCAAATGATTTGGTTATTTCCTAAAGTGGTCTAGCATAGGTTACTAAGAGCCGAGATGGCGCAGTGGTTAGAATGCAGTACTGCAGACTATTTCGGCTGCCTGCCGGCTGCCTGCAATTTAGCAGTTTGAATTTCACTAGGCTCAAGGTTGACTCAACCTTCCATCCTTCCGAGGTCGGTAAAATGAGGACTCAGATTGCTGGGAGAAATAGGCTGACTCTTTAAACTTCTTAGAGAGGGCTGTAAACACTGTGAAGCAGTATATAAGTCTAAGTGCTATTGCTATTGCAGCACAAGAAGCCATTCAAGGTGTAATTTAAGGTGAGGAAATATGAAGTCTCCCCCACAGTGCTGAAGTACAACTCCAACTATTTGTGGATAATAGGGAAAGTTGTAAGCATAGCTCAAATACTATACAACAATACTTGGAAGGCCACAGGCCTTTTCTTATTGCTTGTAATTGTTAATGTCTTTTCAAATCACAGGGATTATGCTTATGTTTTACAAAACCAAATATTGATGTGTCATGTTAGCATTGTACACTACAACCTTATCTAACAGCTTAATAGACTCTCTGGTTGTTGATTTAGGCAGTCATCCTTATGCAACTCCTAATGTGATCAATTGAGGACCAATGGGAGATCCTTTTGTTACAGACATAAATGAAGGTATGTGTTCTCAAATGCTCTTCGTCCTTAACCAAAATCTTTTCCTCCACGTGTCCACTATTTATTTTGATAATTGAGTGTGATTTAATTTTCTTGCAGGTTTATATAATGGACACCCTGCCAGAAATGTTAAGGTCTGAAGATGACCTCCAAGGTCCCTTCCAACTCTGTTACTGTTACTGATTTACTTTTTGTTACTTAAAGCAGAGCAGTTTTTCCTCAATCTGTCCTATATTTTGTCCCACCAATCACTGTATCAAGGAACCTGGGTCCTACTATGATAGAAATCAAAAGTCCATTTGGTTTCTTCAAGAAGGAGATTCATGTTTACAGATATGTGTCATTTCATAGATAATTTTTATGATGATATGTGGACATGACCTTGGAAGATAGGAGGCATTTGCAGCCTAGGCAACAATTTGATAAAAGGAAGCACATTCCCTAGGTAGGGGAAAAAGCTTGGGAAGGTTTTCGGAAGAGACTCCCTAGCTTTCCAGAGAGGGAGTTTTCAGTTTTGCAAGATTATGTTTAATGTAACCTTACAATAAAGGTATTGATGATGTTCCTGGTTGCATTTCTTGTCTAGAGAAGCTTAAAAGGTTAAAAATTTTAAAGTCATAGTGTTTCAAAGGCTTTACCTTGTTCTCACTTACCATATTTTTTGGAGTATAAGAAGCTCCAGACTGTAAGATGCACCTACCTTTTTTAGTGAGGAAAACAAGAAAATGAAATCTGCCTCTGCCTCCCAGCAATTTTGCCTCATTGCAGCAAACAGCATATAGCCTGCTTTACTTTCATTTTTGTTTTCAGCATAGCTTGATTAGCACAAGAAAAAAAAATCTGCTCCCAGCAATTTACCTACTTGCAGCAAGCAGCAGAGGCCCTCGCAAAACAGCTGAGAGCAAAACAGCTGAGCGTCGGGAGACTGATCCAATCAATCAGCTAATCAGCTAATTGTGCTGAAACTGAAACGAGCTGTTTCTTTCTGCTGCTTGCTGTAAGGAGGTAAACTGCTGGGAGGCAGAGGCCAAAGGGTGGGGCCAGTGGGTGGGCGGGGCTACATTCGGTGTATAAGACACACCTAAATTTTCACTCCCTTTTAGGGGGGGAAAGATGCGTCTTATACTCCGAAAAATATGGTAGATTGCTTCTGAGTTCCCACCTGTAGTATGCATATTGCATTTGTGTGTTAAAGTTAAGACTCTTAAATTGACTCCATCTTTTTTTCCAGGCTGATGTAGATACCTGGGGAAAAAAAGGCTTCTTTAATTCACAGTGAGAAGTTGTGTCCCCACACAGATCCTGAACCATTTTTCCTGAATTATTTTCAAAATGTGAGCAACAACAATGTAGACTATTTGTTGACCATCACTGACTAAAAACCTGCCTCTTATTCTGTCCCAACATTTCATGCTTAGTTTTGTAAAATACAACCAGTATGGAAAAGCTGTGTGATGCCATATATTTTGGCTACTGCACATTAAGAAATAATGCGACAATCTAATAAATATTAAACACTTAGCAAAAAAAAGTTGTATCTGTTCTAACCCAACCTTAGCAGAAACAAGAAACAGACTCCTTGTCACAAAAAAAACCCTCCTTATTTACCTCTTGTGAATTAATTGCATTTACCCACCAAAAAGTCCAAGCAATAGTCCTTCAAGGAGTTAACTGCAGTAGACTTTATCAGTTCCTTGTGATAATTGCAAGGTTGTAAGCTCCCAGCCGAAAGGCTGAAAATTAAGTTCTGGCAACAGTCTTTGTGGCACGAAACACAATGAGCAAAATCTTCAGAAATATGAACTGTTGTCTCCTATGACAACCACTCCCCTTTCCTTCTATTTATTCCCCAGCCAGGGAGGGGCCATTCAGCATCCACGTGTGCTTTGCTTCCCGAGTCGACTCCTTGTCCTCCATTGCTCACCTTTTCTAACTGCTTGTGCATATGTGCATCTGGAACAGGCCCCAGCTGTTCTTCCTCCTTACTCATATCAGCCACCAAAGGCAGCTGCCTTTCCAGTGGCTGGGAAATGTTGGATGGCCCTGGCTTTATCTCTGCGTCCAACACAGAGCATCCATCAGAGCCTTCCCCAGACTCCAGCACAGGCCCAAATTCCTCCCCAACCTCCTCATTGTCTGAGTCTGGCACCAGTTCTGCTGGTGGGCCACAACAGTATCTCAAAAGAACACACAATGAATGCACCTAGATTTGCATAATATAATCTTGAAAACTAGCGGGAGAATGACATGCATAAAAATACTGGGAGACAGAAGACTTAAGAATAATGTCTAACTCATAAAGATAAGTTATTTACAAGGCATTAAAAAAACTACATATTTATCATATCTAGATGACTGACCATCACACAGATGAGGAAGCGATGCTATTTTTGCAGTTGCTCTAGAACAGGGGCGTCAAACTCAAGGCCCGGGGGCCAGATCTGGCCCACGGGGCCACCCTGGAAATAGTGAAGGACTGGTCCGTGGTACTTCTGCTGGCAAAAACAGAGATTGGGAGGGTCACATGCAGCCCTCCTGAGCTCTGTTTTCGCTGGTGGACAGTTGCAGGAGGCTGTCACAGCTGAAAATGGAGCCTGGGAGCCTATTTTCGCTGGTAGAGTGCTTGGGACACCACAGATGCCCCCGACATGTATGACATTGAGCTGGCCATGCCCACCCTGGCCCCCCAAGATTAAACACAACCTTGATGCAGCCCTCAATGAAATCGAATTTGACACCCCTGTTATATGACATGATTACAACCTTAGAAAAACTGGCCTCAGGAAAATCCCTACATACCATATGGAAACCAAATGGATCTACTAAGTCCTTGGAGCAGAATAATTAAGTTCATCTTCCTATGGAAAATAGTGCTACCAATCAATTCCATAGTATCCAAAGTGTATACCATAGCTCCAGGATTATATGCAACCTTTGAGATCCATCTCTCAATTTTCTCTGATGACTATTGTTCAAAGGCACCAATGCTATTTCTTACTTATTTCTTTTAGATAATGTATTTTCTTTTAACGGTTTAGTAGCTAAACCGGTTTAGTAGCTCTGTTTAATACTAAACAGAATGACGCAACATAAAAGACTTGCCTCACTTTATTTCCACAAGAAGTCTATGTAGTTAGTTAACAGAGATTAATTATCCCCAGTGAGCTAATATTGGTGGGGCAGTTGAAGCTGAAGTCTTTTTCTTCCAAGAACCTTTGCAGCTCCTTGCAGCTTTATCCAGTGGTGGAAGAGGTTCTCTCTACTGTATGTGCAGAACATACACAGAAACTGCTTCCAGCTATCTCAAGTGCCAGAAAGAGCAGCTGTAATTTTGCAACCTTTCTTTATTAAATTTGTATACTTTTCTCAATTTTGGCTGGCCTTTCATCAGGTCTTGATTTCTTCCAAACTTAGGGCCTGTCATACTGTTTTGATTAAGTACGTAGCATTGGTGCCTTCTTGACTTACAACTTTTTGTTCAGCAACCATTCAAAGTTTAAAGGACTTAAAGATAAGTCTCCAAAGTTATGGCCATTGCAGTTCCCCCACAGTCATGTGATCAAAATCCAGGCCCAACCACTTATGATCACAGAGGTACTTCCTTCCCCACCTATTCCCTCCCATATTTGCTTTATTTTTTGGGGAGGAGGGTGCTCTCCTCACATACCTCTACTGTCTCTCTTTGCTGCTGCCCACTGCTATCCACAGCTGACTTTTGTTGTCTTCTTCATTCTGCTAGTCCAGGATCCAGATTATGTTGGTTGAATTGTTCTGATTGTATTGTGTTATGTTTAAATTGTTTTAATTTAAACTAATTAAATTAAATTAAATTAAAATTAATCTAATTAAAATAATCTTATTATTGTTTTGTTTATGTTAGCCATCAAGAGTTGTATGTTGAGTGGGTAACATACACATTTAATAAGTAAACAAACAAGATTGCAAAACATAGCTAATTTATTTTTAAAAGCAAGTGAGATGGGGTTGTCTGGTAGTTTCAGGAAGTAGCTTCAAAAGATGTCTTTTCAAGGTTTCTAAAAGCAACACATTACCTTGGAGATCTTCGCAACCCTTTGGTTGATACAACTTGCACCTGTCATTCTGTCATTTCATGATTCTCTTGCAGTGTGACATATGGTCTGTGGACACAAAGAATATATTGCCCCTTAAAGCCACTCGTCTATTTAATTAGGGGAGAGCTCTTTTTCAGACAAGAGTTGGATTTGTTTTTAATCTTTCTTTTGGTACTTCAAAGGTCATAAAAAATTAAATGAAAATTGTTAGATCGGCGCAGGAATGGAAGACATGACCAGCTCGTTACATAAGTAACTTTTATTAAGAACAGAAACAGTAGCAAGACTGGCTGTGCGCTGCTGGAGCTCTCCTTATATTCGCTCCGGCAGTCGCACCGCCCCCTGCCTGGGATTCAAACTTTCCCGCCCGATGGCTGGCAGCCAATCCGGGCGGATGTCCTTATAAGGACATAACACTCCTCCCCTCTTAGTCTGCAAATAGTCAATGTTCATTTATGAAAGTCACGTAATCACGCAGGTACGTAGGACGCCTTGGCGCCCTAGTTGACCTGCGCAGTCTCATTTCTTCTCCGTCTCCGGCCTGGATGGACGGGGCTCTTTCGTCTCCTGGTTCCCTCTCCGGAACCGGGCTCGGTTCGGCTGTCGAGTGAGCGGGGTCCCCCCCAGCGCCTCCGGCCGGACCGCAGACCTTGGATGGCTGGTTCTGGTGGTCTTCCTCCTGGCCTGTGGGTCTATCGCCTCGTCTCGGTTGCTCGGTTCCGACCCGGGAAGAGCGTCTGAGTCTCGGTAGGTCTGCCGCTTGCTCCTCCCTGGTCTCCTGGGCGCTGCGGTTCGGTTGCGGTCTGGCTTGCTGCTGGTTGGGTGGTGGTTCCGTTCGGTGCCCTCGGATCCGGTCTGCCGGCTGCGGGTGGTGCTGGCTTGCGTTGTGCTGTCCGACCTCGCAGGGGTGGCGTTGGTCCCCTCGGTTGGGCTGGCGTTGGTCTACCCCGTCTGGTTGGTGGTGGTCGACCTGGTCGGGATGTTGTTGCGGGACTCCCTCTGCGGGGCGGCAGAGGTCTCCCCTGCCGGAGTGGTGTAGGTCTCCCCGGCCGGGTTGTTGTCGGCTTCCCCTTCCCCCTAGTCCCTGGTCTACCATCGGATGGTGCCTGGGGTCATCCGGGTCGGGTTGATGGTTCTTGGCTGTCTTCTGAGATGGGCGGGGATCCCTCTCGCCGGGGAGTCGTGTGCCACCCTCGCCCATGGGTGGTGGGGTGCCCGTCATGGTTGGGTCCCGGTCTACTTGCCTGGAGCTGCGGTCTCCCTGGCTGGGCTGGCGTAGGCTGCTGCCACTGGTGGGGTGCGCTGCTCCTCCACTGGGCAGGTCCCGGTCTACTTGCGGGCTGGGTTGGTGGTCCCTGGCCCTGTTGTGCCGAGTGCCCACCTGGCTGGGTTGGTGCTGCCATCCCCCGTGCGGTTTGCCCCGGTCTACCTTGCTGGACTGCCGACGTGACAGTGCCTGGTAGTGTGCTGGGCCGACTTCGTCGGGATGGCATTGCTCTGCCTCGCAGGGGTGTTGTAGGCCTACCTCGTCTGGGTGTGGTAGGTCTACCTCGCCGGGGTGTTGGAGGCCTACCTCGTCTGGGTGTTGTAGGCCTCCCTCGTCAGGCTGGTTTTCGTGCGCTCCCCCCCACCTTTTCCGGAGTTGGTCGATGTGCCATCTACAGACCTGTCCATCTTCCAACTCGACGGTGTAGGATTTGGGGCCGGTTGTGCTGGCAATCCTTCCCTTCAGCCACTTAGGAGGGCCGTTGAAATTCAGCGTGAAAACTGAATCTCCCTTGCTGAAGGCGCGGAGCGGGCGGCTGGCGGTTGCGGTCACTTCCGGGCTGTATTGGGGGTGCAGCCGGTCCAAGGGTGACCTCAACCTTCTGCCCATCAGCAGCTCGGCCGGGCTCTTGTGGGTGGTGGCATGCGGCGTGATGTGTTGGGTGAGGAGGAAGTTATCTATGCGTTCTTGCCAGTCTCCCGGGCCCATCTTGGTGAGGGCTTCTTTGGTGAGCCTGACCATGCGTTCAGCTTGTCCGTTTCCAGCCGGCCTGTACGGGGCGGACAGGGCGTGGCGGATGCCCAGTCCTGCCAGGAAGGACTCCATTGCCAGGGATGTGAGCTGGGGGCCGTTGTCCGAGACTAGCACGTCCGGTAGTCCGTGTGTGGCGAACAGGCGGCGCAGGGCTCGGATCGTCGCTTCTGTTGTGGTAGATGCCATGGGTGTCACCTTGAGCCACTTGGAGAAGGCATCTACCACGATGAGGAGGTGTCGCCCTTGCATCGGACCCGCGAAGTCGATGTGGATCCTCGACCAGGGATTGCTGGGGGTCTCCCACTTCGTGACTTCGGATTGCGGCGGCGCTGGGCGAACTTCTTGGCACGGGTCACATCTGGAGACCCATTGCTCAATGTCTCTGTCCATAGAGGGCCACCAGACGTAACTCCGTGCCAGGACCTTCATGCGGACGATGCCCGGATGCCCTTTGTGCAGTGTCTCTAACGTCCGCCATTGCAGGGAGCTTGGGATCAGCACCCTATCTCCCCATAGCAGACAGCCCTTTATGGTGGACAGCTCCTTCTGTTTCCTGGTGAACGGGCTGAACCTCTCCTCTGTCTTTTCCGATGGCCACCCTCTGAGGATCCAGGACTTCACTTGGCGGAGTGTGGGGTCCTTTTGGGTGTGAACAGCCACATCTGCGGATGACACTGGGCAGCTGGTGTCGTCATCTATATGGTATAGGTGGAGCGTGGGGGCTGGGTCTTTGACTGGACTCTTCGACGGGCATCTACTGAGTGCGTCGGCGTTCCCTATGGCTGTGCCCGGCTGGTGCACGAGCCTATAGGAGTAGCCGGCTAGGAAGATGGCCCATCTCGTCATCCGTGGAGACATGAAGGTCGGGGTGGGTTGGTCACCTGCGAGGAGTCCCAGGAGTGGCTTGTGATCGGTGACTATGGTGAAGCGTCTTCCGTAGAGATATTCGTGGAAGCGCTTCACTCCTGCCACGATGGCCAGGGCTTCTTTGTCCAGCTGACTGTAGTTCCGTTCTGCGCCGGACATGGTTTTCGAGAAGTATGCGATTGGGGCTTCGGTGCCGTTGGGCAGTTCGTGGCTGAGGACTGCCCCCACCCCGTAGGGCGACGCATCACAGGTCAGCTTGATGGGGAGCGTCTCGCTGTATTGGATGAGGACGCTTTTGGATGTCAATAGTCCTTTTATGGCTCGGAATGCTGCTTTCTCTTCCTGGCCCCACTTCCAGGACACCAATTTTCCCAGCAGGTGGTGAAGTGGCTCAGCAACTGTGGCTTTCTGTTTTAGAAAGATTGCATAGAAGTTGAGCAACCCAAGGAATGCCTGAAGCTCCGTTTTGTTTTTTGGGCTTGGGGCTTCATGGATTGCTTCCACTTTTGATTTGGTGGGGTGGATGCCCGTGCTATCAATGAGATAGCCCAGGAACTCGACTTCCTGTACTCCTATGATGCACTTGTCCCGCCTGACCCTCAAGCCCTTGGCCTTGAACCGCTGCAGGACAAGCCTGAGCCTTTCAAGGAGTTGAGCTCGTGAGTCCCCGGAGATTAGCACATTGTCGAAGTAGGGCACCACCCCTGGAACGCCTTGGAGAAGGCGTTCCATCATAGATTGGAAAATGCCGGGGGCAGCGCTGACTCCAAATTGGAGGCGGTTACATTTGAATGCCCCCCTGTGCGTGACAATTGTTTGTGCCTCCGCCGTTTTTTCATCCACTGGCAATTGCTGGTAAGCCTGGGCCAGGTCCAGTTTCGCGAAAATTGAGCCGGATCCCAGAGAATGCAATAGGTGCTGCACCACTGGGACCGGGTATGCGCTCTGTGCCAACGCCTTGTTGATGGTACAACGGTAGTCGGTGCAGATGCGCACAGACCCATCATGCTTCAGTGGGGTCACAATGGGGGTCTCCCATGAGGCATGATCGATCGGTTCCAGGACGCCCTGGGCGATCAGCTTATCCAGCTGCTCATCTACTTTGGGCCGCAGGGCAAATGGAACCCGGCGGGGCTTCAGCCTAATTGGGGTGATTCCCTTGTCCAGATTGAAAGAGATTGGCCTCCCCACAAATGTCCCCAGCTTACCATCGAAGACTTCCTTGAACTCTTCGATGAGGTTGTCGAGTTCGTCCCTGCGAATTTGGTTGATGCCTTCGATTGAAAGCCCCAGCGGCTTGAACCACTCCACTCCTAACAGGTTCGGTCGGTTGTCCTTCACGACGGTGATGGGGAGCTCGCCTTCGAATTCTTTGTAGGCGACTTGGATGTTGGCTCTTCCTAACACTCCGATGGGGTTCCCCCCAAAGTCGACGAGCTTGGAGTGTAGTGGCTTCAGCTCTCGCTTGGTGATGCTGGGTTGCAGGCGCTTCAGCTGCTGCCAATCCATGATGGAGTAGACTGAGCCAGAGTCTACCTCCATGTTGCAGGGTGCTCCTTCCACGTGGATGGTCACGTGGAACTTGGTGGCGTTGTCTGAAGTCGTGTGTGCGATGGTCGTCTGGTGGACCGCTCCACTCCGGGGAAACTCGTCGTCTCTGCGTCTGGAAGGGCCAGAGGACCGTTTGGATGATCTCTGGTGCTCCTTCTGATTCTCGCGGGGACGGTGGCTGGAGGGCTCTGGGGCTGGTTCCTCGGCTCTGCAAGCTTCGGCGATGTGACCCCTTCTGTTGCAGCGTCGGCAGGTCACATCTCTCCACTTGCAGGTCGCCCTTGCATGGTCCCCTCTGCAGCTGGCGCAGCGCTCCCCCTTGTAGCTCCGTTGGGCGGTTTCCGCCTTGGGGGTCTGGATACTTTGTGTACGGTGGGCTCCCCCTCCGACTCGGATCCAGTTGTGGAATCCTCTGTTGATGATTGCGCTGTGGAGCGAATCTTGTGGATTCCCTTTGCTCTGCTTACTGCGGCAGCTGCTTTCTCCGAGATTTCGGATGCGGTGGCTTCCTCCACCACATCCTTGAGCATGAGTTTCTTCCTGCTCAGGAATTTCTTCTGCAGGCCTCTGTCCCTCATGCCGAAAACCACGCGGTCAGCGATGGCATTGTCCACGTGGTCGAACTCACAGCTGGCTGCGATCTGGCGTAGGGCGGCCACGAATTCCTTGATAGTCTCACCTTCCATCTGGTCCCTCTGATGGAAGGTGAAATGGTTCGCCACCGGTGTTCCTGTTGGGGCATAGTGGTCTTCCAGGATTTGCAGCAGGTCTGCCCATGGCACTTCTTCGATGTCTCGTGGTGGTACGAGATCGATTGCCATATCGAGGACCTCGGAGCCGCAGTTGGCCAGGAAAATGCCCTTTTTCCGGTCATTATCGGCATCCCTGATGTTGTTGCCTCTCAGGTATTGCCGGAATTTCATTACGTAGGATTTCCACTTGTCCTTCCCTGGGCGGAAAGGAGCAAGGGCTGGCAAAGTGACTTCAGCGGATGCCATGCCTTTGGAAATGCCTACTGTAGTTTCAGGTGCCGGAGTCTTGGTCTTGTTGGCTTGGTGCCGTGAGGTTCGTTTCTTCTCTCTAGTCCTTCGTCGCCAGTGTTAGATCAGCGCAGGAATGGAAGACGTGACCAGCTCGTTACATAAGTAACTTTTATTAAGAACAGAAACAGTAGCAAGACTGGCTGTGCGCTGCCGGAGCTCTCCTTATATTCGCTCCGGCAGTCGCACCGCCCCCTGCCTGGGATTCAAACTTTCCCGCCCGATGGCTGGCAGCCAATCCGGGTGGATGTCCTTATAAGGACATAACAAAAATCATTACTACAAATATATAAAAAATGTCCCCCCACCCCCTCTGCTTTTGTGAGTTCTTTCTTTTAAAGTGCAAAATAGGGTTGTGGAATCTCTTTCAGTCAGAAAGCGATATGGGACAAAAATGACAGCAATCATGGTTTTGGATAATCTCTAGTGAGGGCAGGATTGAGAGGTCCTGCCCTTGACTCCTACTGTGTAGGTTATCTATCACAGGGTTTAGTGTTTTTGATGTATCTAATTAATCTCTGCCCTTGGCAAACAATGCCATGGATGTCTTATCCTGTTCTGTCCCCTCTCACGAGTGGCCTTGCAGAAGCTCAAATAGCCTGGCAGTAACAAACGCAGGCTAGAGAGGCTGAAGCTGGCCCTTTAATAAATGGTTCTCTTCCAAAGAGTATATCAGTCCAATAGTTACCAGGCAATGTTCCAAAGGTTTTGGCAGACGGCCAGCAGGCTAATGCAGGAATGCAGACTCTTGTCAAAAAAGCCTCCAAACTAACACTTGTAAATCCACTGCATCCAAAACACCAACAAATTGTTCACCACGCCTTTCCAGCCCAGTCACACCCTTTTTATACTTTGTAGGGTGTGGCTCTATGTCTCCTGACCACACCTCTTGGGACATGGCAATAGCTGTTCTCTACGACATCTCCTATGTCTCTCTCTTGCATCCAATAGGGGCTCCCCCTCATCGTTCCCGGCCTCTGTTTCCTCCTCAATTTGGCTGGGGTCCAGAGGCACATCAGCAACTGTCAGTTCTTGCTGACTCACCAGTGAAGACATAGCTCATGACAGCTTCCTCCTCCTCCATATCATCCTCCGACTCAGCATGTGAGCCTCCGGGGTCGGAGTCACAACATATCCCAATGCCTGAAGACTAAGAAGGGTTAGGAGGGAGAACAATAGGCTTCATCTGAACCCTGGAAAGACTTTAGATTTGGACATGCTGGGACTAGAATTATGCCATGCTTGGTGCCAGGTGGAGTACACAGCAATTTGGTCATCCTGGACTCACAATTTTTGCTTAAAGAGCAGGTGGCAGTTGTGGCTAAGAGGATTTCATTTGTGTGCTAGTTACACCTGTTCCTAGATCCGGGCGGTGGGTGGGCTTTACTCACAATCACTCATGTCCTAATCACCTCCTGTTGGATTTCTTCATTGCACTCTATATTGGTTGCCCTTGAAGACTATCCAGAAGCTTCAGCTGGCTTAAAATGCAGTGGTGCGAGCAGTTATGTGTGCCTCTAGAAGAATACATGTTATATCTCTGTTCCAGAGGTGGGTTTCAGCAGGTTCTGACCAGTTCTGGAGAACTGGTAGTGGAAATTTTGAGTAGTTCGGAGAACTGGTAGTAAAAATTCTGACTGGCCCCACCCCCATCTATTCTCTGCCTCCAAAATCCCAGCTGATTGGGAGGAAATGGGGATTTTGCAGTAACCTTCCCCTGGAGTGGAGAGGGAATGGAGATTTTACAGTATCCTTCCCCTGCCACGCCCACCAAGCCATGCCCACCAAGCCATGCCATACCTACCAAGCCATGCCCACAGAACCGATAGTCAAAATTTTTGAAACCCACCAGTACTCTGTTCCATGAGTTGCACTGCATGCCAGTCTGCTTTCAGGCCCAATTCAAGATTATAGTTTTAACCTCTAAAATTCTACATGGAATGGGGCTGAGATATTTGATGGACTACCTGATTATATTTGCCTCTCGCATGAGATCTGTCAGAAGAGCTACACTTAACGGTCCCTGGGGGTGGGCCTTATGGAATATGGAAAACCTGCAAAATGAAGCTGGTTCTATCTTGATTGATTTTCTGGAAGTCCCTCAAAGTGTGATTATTCATCAGGCCTGGGGCCCCAGGTGACCAGTGAGGTAAGGTGACTTCATTGTTATTATATTTTCTGCTACTCTCTCTAATGAAAGCAAGCACGATTCTTCAGCTAAGAATTACAAAGCTGACTTCTGGGCCAATGTCAATGTATTTACTGTAGGATCCACTAAGGAAAACCACAGCTTCAGGTTTAATTTTAAGGGGGCAAATGAGGCCAGTCTCATAGCAAGACAAATGTAATAACACTAAGGCTGCTTAAATGACCTACCTATTTGATGGACTACCTGATTATATTTGCCTCTCGCATGAGATCTGTCAGAAGAGCTACACTTAGCGGTCCCTGGGGGTGGGCCTTATGGAATATGGAAAACCCGCAAAATGAAGCTGGTTCTATCTTGATTGATTTTCTGGAAGTCCCTCAAAGTGTGGTTATTCATCAGGCCTGGGGCCCCAGGTGACCAGTGAGGTAAGGTGACTTCATTGTTATTATATTTTCTGCTACTCTCTCTCTCTCTTAGCCTTTATAATTTTTAAAATAATTTTTCAATTTTTTTAAAATTATAATTATTTATATATCGACTGTTTTAAAACCCTGTTGTATGCCACCTAGAGTCACTCTTATGTGAGATGAACAGCCCTATGCATTTGATAAATAAATTTTAATGCACCTATTTTTTATATCTTGTTTATAGTAAGATGCAAAATTGCACTCTAATCATAGAGTTGCTCACCAATAATTCAGTAGAAAATAATTTGTCCCGACCTTCATTGACCTATGCTACTTTGAATTTTTAAAATATATCTTTAAGGAGTTTAAGAGTTGTTATTATTTTTTTTTTGCTTTATTGTTACTCAATTTAAGCATATTTATGCCTTCTTTTAAGATCCCTTAACTATGTTTTAGAGTGGCCTGTTAAGTTTATAAATAAATATAAGGAATATTTTACAACCTGAAGCAAATTCTCCTTTTCATGGCATTACTGACTGATGTTAGAAATGGCTAGACTGATAAAATTGAATTGTCCTTTCTTTTGCCTAAAGCAATTCCAGAGGACATAAACTCACTGTTGTTCTCTTTGTATAAAGCTTAGAAAATGGGACATTTAGATTGCACTCCCTCCTGTTGTTATAGGTAGCATTTTATCATCACTTTTGAATGCCAACTTTTTCAATAGAAATGTCTACTTAGGTCATGGACATGGGCCAGTGCCATGTGTCCATGGCCTGGTGGCTCAGCAAACTGATAGCATTGTGATTAACACCAGCTGTCTGCAATTACTGTAAATTCGAATCTCACCAGGCTCAAGGTTGACTCAGCCTTCCATCCTTTCTAAGGTAGGTAAATTGAGGACCCAGTTTGTGGGGGCAATAAGCTGTCTTTGTATAAATATACAAAAGTATGAAGGCTATTGCTTAATGCATTGTAAGCCGCCCCGAGTCTCTGGAGAAGGGCAGCATATAAATAATTTTTTTTAAAAAAGTATGATCAGCACATTTAGACTGTATTTTCCCTATCAGTAATTAAGTGAATAGGACTTACATTGTCAATGAATGATTTCAAAGCATTGCACAGGCAGTCTTTCTAAATCTTAATTATTGCTTTATTAGTTTACAGCAATACCTTTATTTATTACAGCTATACCTCAACTTTCCTTCAAGTAAAACCAGCAAATATGCTCTTTCTCGTCCTTTTATCTTCATTATTACTCTAGGAAATAGGTCTTCCAAATACAAAGTGATTGGTCTGATATTATCCAGGAACATTTTCCATTTAAAGGGTTGGTGTTATTAATTGAAGATTATGGACAATCAGAGACAAATTTGGAATGAACCTATAAAAGTAAGAGAACTGTGTAAGGCTATCAAAAACTAAGAGGAAAGGCACTTAGCTCAGATGGGTTGCCAGCATCTTACAATAAATGTTTTAAAGATGAGCTGTTACAATTTTTACAATGAATGATGATGATGATTTATTATCATCATATTATTTTACTTTGTAAAATATAAAGATTCCTAATAGTTGGAAATAGGCTAATATAACATTAATATCTAAAGATGGATAAGATTTGTGTTTAGCAAAAAAAAAAAAAGTGTCAACCAATAGCCTCATTAAATAATGATTACAGACTGCTTATCCTAGTTTTGGATTGAAGGTTGAAAATAATTTTACAGAATTTTACTCATGAAGATCAATGTGGGTTTTTAACCGACATGATGTTACCTAGTTTGGGTAACAAAAAATCTGCAAGAAGCTCAGAGAGCACTAAGGACCTCCATTTCAACCCTGAGCCACAAATATTCTCCTTTAATGGTTTTTAATCTAAACGACAATTTCAAGATTAGTAATATAAAGAAGCTTTAGAAAGAGTAGTTAAAATATATTTGCATTTACAACTACAAATAGAAGATTTCCATTTAGAATAGAATAGAATAGAATAGAATAGAATAGAATAGAATAGAATAGAATAGAATAGAATAGAATAACAGAGTTGGAAGGAATCTTGGAGGTCTTCTAGTCCAACCCCCTGCTCAGGCAGGAAACTCTATACCATTTCAGACAAATGGTTGTCCAATCTCTTCTTAATAACTTCCAGCGTTGGAGCATTCACAACTTCTGGAGGAAAGTTGTTCCATTGGTTAATTGTTCTAACTGTCAGGAAATTTCTTCTTAGTTCTAGGCTGCTTCTCTCCTTGATTCGTTTCCATCCATTGCTTCTTGTCCTGCACTCATTTATAATTTAAAACATTTATACGTGTGTGTGTGTGTGTGTGTGTGTGTGTGTGTGCGGGTGTGAAACAAAGTATGTACATTTGGATCTAAATGTTTGTATGAACAATATTTTCAAGCTTACATGTCATCCCCTTCTTTGCTGAAGGACCCTGCGTAAATCTGCCACTATTCTGGCAAAAATATGTTCGTTGCTGAATTCACTTCTGTATGTGTAAATTGTGATTTAGTGAGTGTGCTTGTATATAGATGTTCTAAAAAAACATTTCATCCTCCAATATAAATAGTAAGCAGAGGAAATTACATACCCATGCTGTCTCGCAGAAAAATATGTTTTCATTTCCCGCTTATTATTCAGGATTTATTCTTATTTCTACTATATCTTATTTGCAGTTGATGGTTGTGGATATGGATGAGATGCACTCATGGCAGGGAGGATGAGCATAAAGAGAAGTCAAAAGATTGTGTTTGTGGCATATCATCTTTTACTATGCTGTTTCCCCACCACCCCCACCCTTTGCCTTGGCTAATGAAAGCAAGCACGATTCTTCAGCTAAGAATTACAAAGCTGACTTCTGGGCCAATGTCAATGTATTCACTGTAGGATCCACTAAGGAAAACCACAGCTTCAGGTTTAATTTTAAGGGGGCAAATGAGGCCAGTCTCATAGCAAGACAAATGTAATAACACTAAGGCTGCTTAAATGAGAATGACTGCAGCAGTGAGGCCGAATTTAACCTTGTATTAGACAGTTTTAAAGGAGCCCTGGGTAATGAGGCTTGTAAAAGCTTCTGGACAATCATAGGCACATTGGGAGAGTTCGGGCGCACGACTAGCTTTGGGGAAAATAATGGAAAGCTGGCTGCCACACATGCTAATGCCGAGCCTTTGCCAAAGAAATTAAGGCACATCAAGAGAATTGCTCATCTTTTACAAAAAAGAGGAATGAGTATGACAAGAAGGACCAAATAGTTTAAAAGAAAAAAACAGATCTGGATTTGCATTGCCTAACAACAGCTGCAGGGCTTCATCTAGAAATCAAGGGAAAGAGAAAAGCTTAGCCCACTCTTCCTTCTGTGTGTGGGACTTTGGATTAATATTCGGGCCCAAGGGCTGCAGGGTTATACGCGGCTTCCAAATGATTTTTTAAACCTGCCAATCACCATCGCCGTACATTTGAGCAACACTTATTCTCTATGTTGAAATGGGGATGATGGAAAATGCAGAGTCTGAACTTTAACATCCTGTAAAGACAAAGCATTTTCAATTTTTAAAAGAAAAAACAGGACCATAACCAGACACTGACATGTGTGCTCCCGCCCTGCCAAACTTTATATCATCGTATCATTCTTTCTGGCCTAGACCAGTGTTTCCCAACCTCAGCTGTTTTAAAATGTATAGACTTCAACTCCCAGAATTCCCCAGCCATGCTGGCTGGGGAATTCTGGGAGTTGAAGTTCCACAAGTCTTAAAATAGCTGAAGTTGGAAAACTCTGGCTTGGACTACTGGAAGATTGTCCAGTCCTAGTGAAGACTAGTCAAACTGCTTCATTCTCATCCTGCTGTCTCTTAACTGACATTTAATAACAATCACACCACAATGTGCTGCTTGGAATAGTTCTAGTGTGCCCTTTTTGTATTCTTTATGACATAACATAATTTCCTATGTAGAACAAATGTTAACAAAACCAATAATCAATACTGTATGTACTTCGGCTTCCTCTGGAGTGGTGAAAGGAGTTGGAAGCTTTGCTCCCTAGTGCCAACTCAAAGCTATAATGAAGATCATAGTAAACGAACCAAAAGTTATTTTGACACGTGTCTATGCCATTACCTCAGTAGCACAGCAAAGCCAGGCCCATACCATTTTTGCTTCAAGAGGCTTGACTCTGCCAAGGAATACACTTAAACAGCTGCTTCAGTTTAGAAAGAAAAAAGAAAAATAACCAATTGGACAGGGAGAAAACCAAAATGATTCTAAGATTAAAAGAAAAATTTATTAGGGATACCCTATTTGGGCTATGAAAGTCTTTATTGCTCACTAGTGTTGGCTGGATTTTTTTCCTCCAAGCAACATCCAAGTTTACCTTCCAATTTACTATCATTTTTATCAGAGATGAAAGGTGACAAAGATGAAAGGATCATACTTTGAATTATAATGATGCTCGGTAATTTTAAAGAGTAAAGAATAATTCTGTGCATGTTTACTTGGAAACGATTCAATTTCTTATTCAGTGGGACTGATGACTTATCTGCACTGTTCAGTTGCCCTGTTACCTAGAATGGGCCAGAAACCTGTTTTGGAGGACTGGAACAGATGAGGTGTCAATGGAGATTGTCAATCATTCATGGTTGTCCTAAAGGTGCTTTTTCCAAAAGGTAACTGGATTTTCTTGGTTCTTTCCTTTGAAAACATTTTGCTTCTCATCCAAGAAGCTTCTTCGATTTCAACTGACTGGTGGGGACTGGTGACCCACCAGCCAGTTAGAATTGAAGAAGCTTCTTGGATGAGAAGCAAAATGTTTTCAAAGGAAAGAAACCAATGTCCAGTTGTGTTTTGGAAAAAGAATCCCTGGGACGAACAAATTAGATCTTTCTGTATTTAGCATCCTCCCATTACACATGCAATCTTGGATGTAATTTCCTGTTGTGGTCTTGAACTATTCTTCTCCCCTTTATGTCACCTCAAATGCTTTTTAGCTGTTTTGGCTGATGTACTATATTTCATTACTGGTTACTCCCAGTAATCGACTGATTACTTCATAAAGGCATGAATATCTCTTAAACTGTTTTCAGTAGTTACCATGGTCTCTAACATCTACAGCTATCTTTACTAGTATTGCTATACTAAACTAATGATTATAATAATTGCCTTGTTAACAATCAGCCTTTGCACCATTCCATCATTTTTAAATAAGGATAGGGATGGGGATGGGGATGGGGATGGGAGAGGGAGAGGGAGAGGGAGAGGGAGGGAGGGAGGGAGGGAGGGAGGGAGGGAGGGAGAGAGAGAGAGAGAGAGAGAGAGAGAGAGAGAGAGAGAGAGAGAGAGAGAGAGAGAGAGAGAGAGAGAGAGAGAGAGGGAATAAGAACACTCCAGAGAGATCTGCCCACAGGGATGTAAATGATAGG
This sequence comes from Arizona elegans, assembly GCA_022577455.1. Taxonomy (NCBI): domain Eukaryota; kingdom Metazoa; phylum Chordata; class Lepidosauria; order Squamata; family Colubridae; genus Arizona; species Arizona elegans. The sequence continues at coordinate 49,619,841 of JAKOOJ010000002.1, read as the reverse complement.
CAACTGTGCCACCAAAATATCTCACTTCTGATAAAACTTTCTTAAACTAACTTCTACTCAAACTAAGCACATGACAGAGAAGCTTAAGGGTGCACCATGGATAAGAATGTAAGCAGAGCCCTGCCAGATCAGAACCCTGGCCAATCTATTCCAGCATCCTAATCCCACAGTGGCCAACCAACTGCACAAGGAAGCTCACCATTCACAGGCAGATGGCCTTCAGATGTAGCCACATTGTCATCAAAGCTAATGGCCATTGAGGGGGTATGCTTTTGTAATTATGTTAGATGTAATAAGTAGGATTGCTGACTCTTTTTATGGTTAATGGTAGTAAAATTTCCTGATTAAAGTCTTCTTTAAGATATAATGTTCCACAAAACTGATCAGAGATTACTAAGATCCTGAACGAAAAATTAAAAATGGCTATGTCCCAATTACGTAAAAGATGTTATATAATTGTGAAAATGATATATCCTGAGGGCAGGATGGATCATCACTGTATTAATTAGAGCAAATCTCTTTAGATTAGAAGATAGGGTGAATATATTTTATGAGGACTTATTTGTTTGCAAAATAACACAAGAATATATTTTACTATTCAGAAAAAGAAAATTCATGCCTCTGTACTGATGAAAAGATGGGCATAGGTAATATATCATATGTGCCCAGAACAGATATCTTGAGGAGTTTTTCAAATACTACTATGTTAAATTGCTCATTTTCATTTTTTTTTTCATTTGTAATCATCCTAATTAGGCTGGAAAGTTGGTGATGAATATAAATTGTTAAGTTAATTTAAGATATTTCTATGGTTGGGATTCTTTTAAATAGTGCTTTTAAGTTTCTTGCTGCACTGTATCTGTTTTCTTCAATTACATTTTCTAGAACTTAACTGAATCTGGTAGAACTTTCAAGAATGGTAGGACAACAATTCCCTCCATCATTTCAAAATATTTTACTAGCAAGTGGAGCTCTTTTGAGTTCCCTTTAATAGCCAGTGGCCAGTCATTGAGTTGGGTCTTTTTTTTGGGGGGGGGGGAATGAAGTTAAATATGTGATTGTGCATTGCAATAACTTTGATCTTACTGTCTGAATTTGACCAACAGTAGTGGTCATTAAAATATTCCTAGAATAGTGATCAGCAAAATAGTAGAGACTGGCCTCAAGTGTCTCCATCGGTTTTATTATTGTTTTATATTATTTTAACTGCTGTTTCAACTGCTTTTAGGGCCATTTTGCAATGTAAGTATTTTCCAAGTTCACTCATGTTTAATAAATGTACCTTAAGTTGCATTGTTGGGTAACTGATCTGAGTAGTGTGTGTAAGAATGTAAGGATTTGTAAGGATAAAAAGGTGGAATATAAATCAAACTTGTGTGTAAGAATAAATAAATGATAGCATAGCAAACCCTTGCTAAGCTTGCCTCTTCTGTGAAAATCCATCTTCTGGCAGTTTTCAGAGCAAATCTCAGCATTTAATTCCTTCCCTTGGTCTTATTTGTGGATAAGGAGATTACATGAGGTCAGAGTCATTGGGAGGTGAACTGTTGGTGGTGGTGGGGTTGCGTGGGTTGGTTGAGGGTCAGTGCTGTCCTACAAGCAGCTTACAAACCCCTCAGAATCCAAATCAACCACACAGCCAATTAGAGACAGCACCAACCCTCAACCAACCCCCACAACCCCCACCAGCAGTTCACCTCCCAATGACCCTAACCTGATGCAATCTCCTTATTACAAGACCCATCACAAAACTCACTGATGACCCACAGCTGACCCATCACAAGACCCTCACTTGACACACCCACACCTGAAGCCCTTATAAACAGAAGAACACTGACATCCCCTAAACTTCTCTGTAGTTGTTACCTAGCCTGGTAATGAAACATTCAGAAACCAACCCACAAGCTCAGAGAACGAACCCTCATACATGTTAATAGCATGCCTCATTTTTCCTCTTGTTATATTTCTATGCCACTGTCACTTGTCTTTCTATTCTGTTTACAACCAAAATTTGAAAGCATATAAATCAGTTCAAAGTATCAAAACAGCTGAACTAAAAGCTGTTAAAGTGACTGGCAAGAATTTAGCTATTGAAATGTGATGTCAAGGCCCTCTGAAAGGATGCCAAGATCATCTTTTCTCAGGAGGAAATTCTTTCCAAAATTCATATAGAAGATAATCTATATGAGGATAATCTGAGTTGACACCAGGTGAACCAGGGGCCACTGGAGATGGAGTCCTTCAGGTGATCTTCATGTGCAATGATTTCAAAAGAAAATGATTTAGGCCCAAATCCTTAAGGCTTTACCTACACTTCGTAGTTGCTAGAAGTACATTTGCATGGGAGTGATATTAAGATTAGAACAATATGGTCTTTCTTTTTTAGTATTTCAGAGAAAACCACCTTGAAAGTAAAAGCATCTAGAAAAGAACCTACCCCCAGCAGAACAGACCACAAGAGTGAACTGGGAATGATGGTTTGATTATGTGTCTGTTGTGGGGCATAAAGATCGGTTGTTCAGAGAAGAGAAAAATAATCTCCTAGTAATGATATTTGCTGGAGATATAAAAAAATGTCAAGATGAAGGTCATGACTATGTAATCTAAATTCCGCAAGTTTTTAGATGTATGTGACAATATAATGGCATGTGACCAAGGTTATCTGAGGACTACCTTGTCCCAATTTCATCAACCTGTTCTACCTGGGGAGCCAGGGAAGGCATGTTATGGACCACATAAAGTTAAAGAATTTCAACTGGAGATGTCTAGGAAGAGTGTTTTGTCTGCAGTTGCCCCAACTCTATGGAACAGGTTGCCCCTGATGGTGAGACAGATCCTGTTATGTACGGATTGGCTAGAATCTACATATGTTTTCATGCTCACCATGGATTGGCTAGAATCTACATAAGGTTTCATGCTCACCGCTGATTGGCTGTCCAGACCATAGGAGATTTAACCTGCTGTCATTGGCCGGCTGGTCTGCCAGGAGCTCCTTAAAAAGGCAAGCTCCGGCAGCCCAGCCAGCAGAGCACAATCACATTTTGCTGGAAATAAGAAGGTGCTGAATTCACTAACAACTCTCGCCTGTTGCCTTTGTGCCAATCTAACAGATCCCATTCTCCTGTCTTTCTGAAAGAGGGTCAAGACCTGGCTCTGCCAATTGATCTGGGGGTCCAAGAGTGCCATACAATCCTGGAAGTGGTTGGTGGGCTGAAGGTGCTTTCTCTGCCTTTTAACTTTGCAGTTGTTCTCTTTAACTTTGTTTTAATCTAGGTATTAATTTTGCTTTTAACTATAGGTTTTATATAATTTATTGTTTATTTATTTATAATTTATTTGTAAACTGCCCAGAGCTAGGCAAGTGTGATGGACAGTTTAGAAATTTGATAAATAAAAAGTGGGTGAGATTTGATTGCTGCCATCTTAACTTTTTTGACAGCTCCCTGAACACCCCAAAGTACGCTGAGGAACAAGATTTGAGTCCTATTATTCAAGTGTTGCATGTTTTATATGCTCAAGTTAAAGAAAGACTGGTGCTTCTATAGAAACTATCAAACACAATAGGATGAAAGGGAATTATGTATGAAATGAAACAACTTCCAGATGACTTGGGCTAAATCTTTTGACATTCAAACTGAACAGGCACTTAGATTTCCACAGATTTTCTTTTTATTCCTGTGCCCTGTGCATTCTCATTAACACCAGCTCCTTGCACATCTTGAATGAAAAGGCTTAAATGTGACCCATCTTTTCAGGAATCTGAATGTTATTAAATTAAACAGTTTTGTCTGACTGAATAGAAGCTGTAGATTATTGAGGTTCCTGATATATATATATAGACAAAAATGTTCTGGTTGAATGATATAAGATCCTTTTCTTACATTCAAATCAAATTATTTCAAGATGTCTCATGGCTACAGCCAAATAAAACTTTCCTTTTAATTCTATAAAGGGAGCAATACTTCAAGATCTAATTGTGCAGGTTTTGGAAAATGCTGTTTGAGCTTTTTTTGTCTTAATGGAAAGATCCCACCTGTAAGACAAAATGCAACTTTCTTCCATTTGCCAGATGCAAAATTCGGGAGGGAAGAGCCATATTGATGTCTACAAGACTGTTAATCCTACATATGTTACTTTCAATGCTGATAAATTGTCTTCTTAGACATTATTGCCAATAGTGAGAAATGCATAAAATTGTTGTCTAACAATAGCTAAAATACAACAGGGACATAAAAGAATTCTAAGATTGTCTTTAAGAATATTTTTTTTGTCTGCAGAGAATTATGTGGGAGAATGAATTTTATCCCCCCCCCCAAAAAAAACCAAAATTACCATGCCTACCTAAAAAAGAACTGTAAGAGAGTTTGCTGCTGATAGTGGTGATCAATAGTAGGATTAAAATAATTTAACAACTGGTTTGCCCAGGGTCAGGTTGGCTGTTGTGGGAGGCATGGCCCATCCCTGTCCTCCAGCTCTGCTGCACATATGGGACAAGCCTCCCATGACAGCCAACCTGACCCTAAGTGAACCGGTTGTTAAATTACACCCCATCTGCTATCAAAGTGGATGCTGGGCACTGTGCTGCAATGGAGAAACGGGCAATGGAGCGGCCAGCACAAGGGAAGGAGGAGGAGCAGGGAGAAGAAAAAGGGAAAGAGGCCTTCTCCTACCCTTGTGCCGGCCGTTCCTTTGCCCGTTTCTCTATTGCAGCGTAGAGCCCAGGATCCACTTTGTAGCGGTTGGGGGTGGGATTTAACAACCAGTTCACCTGAACTGGTGTGAACCGCTGCATCTCACCACTGGTGGTGACACTTTTTCTTCTCCTAATTCAGAAGGCATCTTCCAGTTTTCTTGACTTAAAAACCCCAGTGCTTTTACAACAGAGATGAACTTTCCTCTTCTTCTTATGCTTTCTGCAACAACTATACATCCAAACTGGATTTTGAGGGACAGTGATTAGCTTGATCACTTTCTTAAGTTTGCTATAAATAAAGTAGGTGAGGGAAGGAATATATACCTTGCTTAAGCAACTTTGGAAAAAAAGGCAAGATATAAATACAAGAGCTCTCACAATTGCAAAACCCACCCTGTAAAGGTTTTTCAAGGTAACTAAGACTATTTTTTTTTAATCTTGGCAATTGCCCTTTTTCATAGAGTCATAATAATAGCAAGTGGTTTTTATTTTTAGCCTCTAAAATACATTTTTTAAAAAGTTTGAAGAGCGATGACAGGAATTCATCAACATTTGTACTACAAAATTTAAAGATTGACAATATTACAGTGACTTGGGGAAATATTCCTTCTGAATCTTGACCTTATTCAAAGTGCTCAGGTTATTTATTTTGTGCGGGAGCAGCTGCTGAATATACAAGAGAGATGATTTCTTAAAAATGCATGGATTATCTTCCTTTTCTATCAGCTGATCTCCAGCCACACAAAGCAGTCTGAGCAATGTTGTTTTATATTGTTTAGTCACGCTCTTTGATACTTCTTCACTACTATTTCCTTGGATGTTCTGGAGCAACAGCACTTGAGATCTCCCTATGTTCTGGGTTGATGTGCATTTTCAAAATACTCCTTACAAATGTTATTTTCTAGCTCACTTTTTGTTGCTGTCTGCACTGAATGGATAAATGAATGACAGTTTAGAGATTAAAGCTGTAGTAACTGCCACCTATTTTTGAGTTGTTATTGTTTGATTATAGCAATACCATGGAAAAGGAAGAGAAGCAACAAATAAGGACAATGTGATGAAGGGTACCATTAAGACTATTTCATATTGGGAATGGAAGTCCAGTGAAGATATCTTGCCCAAGGTCACCTTAAAACATCTTTTTGAATGACTTATTCATAACTAATTCATCTGGTCTACTCTTCTGTTTCTAATAGTGTCTAACCAAGTTATCTGTGAAATGGATACTGATACTGATTACTTTCTCCAACATTCTCCATTTGGTTTTATTTTGTGGGAATGATGAGCTGAATCTAACTTTGTAAGTACTTAAAACAGAGGTATTATCACCACATTAATTTCAATTTCTCAATGTATATGGTTAAAGTTTGAGGGTGGGTGAGATAAGCTTATCGTAAGAAATATCTACCTGATTGTATAATTAGAGTTCTCCTTAAATAAGTGGTATAATCCATTTTTAAGTGGACCAGTGAATCATTGTGATAAATTAGATCAAAGAGACCTGGGTCAAAATTTCTATTAAATTATATAGCTGTTTGGGTACTTTGGACTCTACACCTTCCTTCTTCCTCTTCTCTTTTTATCACATCAACTCTACCTTTCATGCATATATTCCAAGATCCTTCAGGGATAGAAATCACCAGTGCTTAGTATTTGCTGTTTGAGCTTTACATTTCATTCTTGCAGTTCATTGCTGAGTGCAATGTGTTCTTTAAACATCAGCAATCTAAGATGTTGTGCTTTGTGGATTCATGAAAAAGTTATGCTGAACTAGAAATCACAACCTCAGAGCTGACTTGCATGATTAATTATGTTCCTGTTTTATACAATTAAAAAAAATTAAAATTAACCTAGAGTCTTCTGATTGTTTATTTTCTTTATGTGCTACCAGATCTCAAAGATGTCAGTAGGTTTACAAGCATAAAAACATAAAACAGTGCAGAGATCATTTCAGTGATCAAATGGTATCTCCGATTCAAAGCAACTTCAATCTTCAAAAGTTTTGTGCTACAACCGAAACTTGACACCCATTGGAAATGATGCCAAGGTTGTTACTGACCTAAACTCTAGGACAACCTTTTAAATGGGGTGGGGGTGGGGAGGCCACAACTGAGAAACACCCTTCTATAACTCTACTGATCTTGCACCTCATGAAATCACAAATTAGCATTGATTTTTGCTGTATCACAGTGTGGAGTCATCCAACTTTATAGCAAATCATCTGAAGATCACAAAATAAGAGCAGTGCTATTTATTCTCACATCAGGTATAACCATGAAGCTGTCATGGGGTGGGGGGCGGGGTGAGAAGATTAGGTTGAAAAAAAATGTGTCAATGGAATATAAAACTGTTGCTTGGTAAATAATCGGTAGTTTTTATTCATTCAAACAATTACTTGCATGACAATAGCTTGATGTTAAATAACAAAGAAAAGGACAGGAAAGGTTTGATCATGAAATAACAGTTAAGATGCACCAACCCCTTGCATCTGCACACAACTGCTTGATCAAATAACAAGTCAACATCTATCAGAATAATGCAAAAGGGTATCCAGTTGTTTGACTTTGAAATGGGAAGAGAAGATAATGCAACCCATCTGGAAATTTCCCTATTGGATTTTTTTTTTTTCAAAAAAAGAAGAAGAAGAAGAAGAAAAAATTTCATTAAGTATGTACAGCAAACTTTCAGGAGGAGGATCTGAGATGTAACAATATAGAAAGACATTTAGGGCAAGCAGACTGTTAAAAGACTAACAACTCCCAGATGGAAGGATGGAGAGTTTACATATATTTTAATGATTATGTTGCCTGACTTTGTTTATGTAGCATTTTAGAAATTATGTATCAAGAGATTATGCACAATTATCTGATTTTTTAGGAAGAAAAAAGTGTGAGTGGACAGAAGCCTTTGAGAATTTTTTTTTTTAGCTTGAATTTCAATAGCACCTGGGCTTAGTGGAGTAAGATTATGTAGTGCAGGGATGTCAGACTTGTGATGACAATTGCTGTGATGTATCGCAACTCCCCCCCCTTTGCTAAACTGGGGTGGACGCGACCAGCGCATGACACATCCAGTCCGCAGCCTGTGAGTTTGACACCCCTGATGTAGTGCATGATGGGCAACCTTTTAATTTAGAGGTCACAATTGACACAAACATAGAGTTTAATCAGACCTCCACTCCTATTCGAATATTCAGCTCTCCATCCTTTACTTTGCTTCAGCAGACACAAACACAACATCACAATTGGTATTAAATAGCTTTGATTACATCAAAATATGAGGTAAGGAATGGTAGGAGTTTGTCCTTTATTAGTATTAAAACAAAGAAAAGGTCTTACTGATGCATTTTAGAAAAGATGTTTCAAAAAGAAGTTCAGCCAAGGATTTTATTCCTGATAACAGAATGAATCTAAAGGTCATGGCAAGAACGAGTAAAGATGCTTAAAGAAAATCCCCTCCTTACTGCAGGAGAAACTAGAAATAATGATAATTTCCCACGGTTTGGAATGATATCAGTTTATATACAAATAAGATCAGCAGATGGCAATAGGTGGCTAAATTTCTGTGAGCTTCGAAGGTAAGCAGGGTTGGGTCTTGTTACTCCTTGGATAGGATTCTACCAAGGAATGTCGGTCTATAAACTTGAATACTGGAAATTTAAAGAAAAATGGCAGAAGGTGGTAAAAAATCCAATTTTTTCCCCAATAAAAATGCCATGGCCATGTTTATAAAATCATCAGGAGTTACATCTCTCCTAAAGAAGACTTCACCTTTTTTTTGTATATCTCTCAAGAAATGCTGAATTTAATGAATGTCTTGACTAACCCTAACCCCAAGTCTCTCATTTAATTTTTCCAAAATTGTCACATCTCTCCAGAAATTAATCAGCCTTCCTTGTGCCATCAGAAGATCTTTAATGAGGTATTACAATGAATTCAGAATAGTGTTTTTCAAACTTGGCAACGTTAAGATGTGTAGACTTCAACTCCCAGGATTCCCCAGCCAGCATGCTAACTGGGGAATTCTGGGAGTTGAAGTCCACACATTGTATAGTTGCTAAGTTTGAAAAATGGCTGATTTAAAAGAAATATCTTTCTGTGGCAGTTGTGGCAATTAAATGTGGGTTCAAGGAGTATGACTGTTTAACTTTTGCCTTCACAAAGTAGCCTTGTCCGTGCCTTGCAAAATTCCAGCAAAATTGCCATAGATGTCTCCTCTACTCCTCTGACTCAGTATATTTTATATAATCCTACATCGTCAAAGATGTTCAAACTCTTGATCCATAAGATTAAAATTTTAAAAGAAGGTAAAACCTCAAATGCCATTATTTTATCATATTTTAGATCACATAAAATGCCACTTCATCCTGCTGTAAGCCTGACTGAAATGATTAGACTACTGGCCTTCTTCTGATCCACTCACTCTGTTGGTAGGAATGTGCTTCATGTGTAAATATCAATCTAAATTTAAGGAGTGACTATATACATTTAATGTGCGGGAAATTTCATAGGCTTAAAGCAGTAATAAATCTTGATAGGAATGCTGGCAGGTAACGCCTGTTTGTATTGAAAGATACATTTAAATACAAATAACTAAGCACTACAGTTTACTTAAATTTCTATTGATTTTAGCTCATGCAGAACTTTTGCTGCATCTCAATACTGGGAAGTGAGATGCTAAGTAATGCAATTACAGAGTAAAGTTCCCTCAAGTTACAATTAACTTTGACCTTTCCCTAGCTGAAAGTCACAGATGGTGCCAAGAGCAGAAGGAAGGTGCTGAAATGTGGCCAGAGATCGCGTGGCTTTAAAATTTTCATAAAGTCTTTAAATTCTTTGGAGATATTTTAATATAGTTTATCTTGCATAATGCCCATTTTATTAAAGTTTGAAGTTTGGAGTGGAGCCAACTTGAGCTTGATCCATATGGCGTATGTGTTCTGAGTCTGAGTTTAATATAATGGAGCCATGTGTAGGAGATTGGATCTCTTCCAAACTCAAACAAATACAGTACAACTGGTCCGGTCACCTCTGAGCTTCTGTCATCACGGTGCTGGTAAATGCACAGGGAATTTCTACAGGCGCTTCTGGGCAAGAGCAAACTTAAGAAATGGGGGATGCATGGGTAGATGCATGTGAGTAAAAATCTATATGGAAAAAAAATCCTAATTTTTTTCAGGAAGTTCTGTTTTCTTGAATAGAAGTGAATTTAGATATCCTTTTATGATTTGTCCTGGCCACCTAGTGGAGGTAAGATGAAAGAAAACTCCATTCTGTTTTGGCTTTGACCCATCAGTATCAAACTTACACAAATTAATATGAGATGAAATTGTTCTCAGCAAGCAAAAGAACTAGTCATTGCATTCCACAAGGAATTATATGCACTTATTTGTCACAGCTGTTTTGTAGGTAACCTGATGCATCTTCATGCATCATCTTCATTGTTTGAGGCATTGTAACACACCATTTCATAAATGTCAGAAGTGTGTCACCCTAAACCTAAAACCTATTTCTATTCTATTCTATTCTATTCTATTCTATTCTATTCTATTCTATTCTATTCTATTCCATTCCATTCCATTCCATTCCATTCCATTCCACTCCACTCCACTCCACTCCACTCCACTCCACTCCACTCCATTTGATTGTTATAATGATTAAATCAATCAATAAACCAGTCAATCAAACTATGAAAGAACCAAACCAAAATCCTGCCTCACAAAATGTAGCATAGAACACATTTAAAGATTTTTCACAGCCCTGTTAAAATAGAGACAAGACTTTTAACAGAATTGGCTTTATTTTAATAATTGTAGTAATTAAATAGGAAGGGCCAAGTGCGGAGAAAAATTAGCAAATTCAAGGATAATGTCTTCAGAGGTGGGAGTGGAGGAGAGATATCAAGTTGTAAAAGAATTCCATTTTTAATTCTATTTAATTTTTCTTGGTAGCAAGATTTTGTTTTTCTAATCCATATATATTTATCTGAAATGGAGAAAGAATGGTGCAGGTTTAGTAAGCTTCAACAAATGCAATAGTTCTGCTTTTGAAATTAGTTTGTGGAGGAAAAGCCAGAGGGAATGTTCTTCCCCCAAAATAATCCATCAACACAAACAAGTAAACAAAGGTTGAAAGCACTTTGAACATTAAGGGTGCTTTTGCAAATGTCCTTACTAGGAATAAATCATTAGCTGAAATGAATGAAAATTATGATGGAGTATGCACATAAATTTATAAATGTACTTTTCAATTGAACAGTAATAGTAATAGAATGGGAAATAAGACAAATTATTGCAGCATGGACTGTTGTCCAATCTATTTCATCAGCCATGATTACCTTGAGATAAAATGGGTGGTCTATACATTTTATAAATAAATAAATATCTTTATTTATTTATGCACTAAGACTTCACTGAAATTTTTAAGGCGGGACATTTCCCCCCTAAAGATTTATCAATATTTTTAAAGCCTTTCAACCTGTCTAGATCTGGAGTGTCAAACTCATGGCCTGCGGGCCGGATGCATCACATGCTGGCCACGCCCACCCCCATTTTAGTGAAGGGAAAAAAGTCGCAATACATCATGTGACGATAACGTGACGCTGCAAGTTTGACACCCCTGGTCTAGATGATACTCCTTCCACTACTTAAGCCCAGGGCTTCTGCCTGTACACTGGACATAAAGGCAGCAATTGCCAGTTGAGGCAGAAAAGAAACATCAACAACAAGAGTAGGCCAAGCACAGACAGCCAACGTCTTCTAAACGTTCTTGTTATTGATCCAGTATGTTTTGAGAACATCAAAATCCATTTTAGAAAATCTGTTTGGACTGTTTGGAATGACATCACCCCTTACATTGAAATGTCTATAAAAGCTTCTAGATGAATCTGAAGCTTAATCCACATCAAATGCAGCAACAATTTTAAGACAGGTCCATACTTTCTGCGTGGCTCATTGGTATATAGGCTTCTTACCACTTCTTCAGCGATGGATTTCTCCCATCTTATTATTTTTTTATTTTATTTATATGCCACCCTTCTCCAGAGACTCAGGGTGGCTTATGCTATCCAGCTTCAATTCACAGCTACTTTTTCCAACCCAAACTATCTTGAACCCTTCAGAATGGTTTCCCTTCCCTTCCAACAATGTCCTTTTCTTTTAAATTGCAAAGTAGGAACATTATTATTCTGATTCTACAAAAGTCTATACCAGTAATGAAATCCAATTTTTTTTACTACTGGTTCTGTGGGCATGGCTTGGTGGGCATGGTGTGGCTTGGTGGGCGTGGCTTGGTGGGTGTAGCATGGGAAGGATACTGCAAAATCTCCATTCCCACCCCACTCCAGGATACTGCAAAATCTCCATTCCCACCCTACTCCAGGGGAAGGATACTGCAAAATCTCCATTCCCACCCCACTCCAGGGGAAGGATACTGCAAAATCCCCATCCCTCCCCACTTTTGGGGGAAGGATATTGCAAAATCTCCATTCCCACCCCACTCTGGAGCCAGCCAGAGGTGGCATTTGCCAGTTCTCCGAACTACCCAAAATTTCCACTACCGGTTCTCCGAACTGCTTAAAATTTCTGCTACCAGTTCTCCAGAACCTGTCAGAACCTGCTGGATTTCATCCCTGGTCTATACTCAGTTTTTCCTTGCTATAATGCTTCCATGGATCTAGTACTGTAAGAGAGGGGAAAAATAGAAGGGGTGTGTATTATGTCAAGGAACATGAAGTTGGAGGGACTGTATGTGAACGCATCTCTATATGGGAAACCAAAGGAAAGGTACAGGGAATAATGGGAAGGAAATAGTCCTAATAAGAAAATGTGGACACTTGTAGACTGGTCCACATAGACAGCGAGGTATGTTTTCCCTTGTGGATGGGGAGGATAAGAAGCAGGGGAACAACCAGTGATGGCCATCTTCCAGGCTGAGCACACCCTTACTCTGTTGCCAATCCAATGTAATTTCTACTGGAATTGTCTTAAGAAAAAGATGGCAGCAGCGCAGGAGACGAGCAGCTCAGGTTGCAGTGTGGAATTGCCCTTAGTCCTATATAAATGTTCAAGTAACTTTGTCTAGGGCTTGGATAATACAAACACTAGACAGCTGTCTAACAAAGAATTCACCAGACTGATGAGAATAGAAAGCCTTTTATAGCTTAGCTTTGAATTCTCATGCATCAGACACTGAACAAGAATTACCAGTAAGTTATATTGAAAGGGTTCATACATTCCTTCAGATCATAGTTCATTTAACTCACTTTTGTTGAATAAACTATAATTGCCTGGGCTTATATGTAAGTGTGCTTTAAAATGTATGTTGCTTGAGGTTATAGAGACACAGTGACAACACCATTTTAAGTCACTTTGTGGCTTTATGCCACCTTTGTGGTATATTATGAAGATACTTTTCAGAAACTGCGTACTGCTTTTTCATTTAAAAATTGGGTTCCCTAGATTTTGATAAGTTAAACTTGTCTCTTTCTCTATGAAAATGGATAAGCACATTTCTTATCTCCCAGGAGCCTATATATATATAAAAAGAAACATGCTGTATTAAAATGTTATATAGTCAAGGCTATAGGATTTTCTGGGTCAATTTTGTAGCATATTTCTTAGAAGCAAGACAAAATAAAATGTAATTTACAAATATAGCTTTAACCACCTCTTTGCGGATGTGAAATGTAATATGAATATGCTATGATTGTGTTTTTCCTCATTTCCAGTTGCAGGTTTCTGAAGCTCAGCCTTTCTGTGGCTGATTGTCAAATACAAGAAGTTCTCCATGCACAATTCTCTTAAAGAACAATCCCAAAGAAATTTAAAAGCGCATAGGCCCAATATATTCTATTTTCATTACAAAAAGTCACATTTCCTAGATCCTTTTTTGTTTGTTTATTTTATTGCAGTTGCTTTTAAAACTACAATAGGAAAAGCTTAATGTGACATTTTCTACTCTTCCTGCAAACTATTCATTTAAAATATTTTCTGTATTCTTTGTCTAAAATACATTCAAACATATTCCATCAACCCCACCCCAATTAGGGGGGATTACAAGTAATAAGAAACAGTAAGCCAACAAAATTGAAAGCAAGAGACAAGAGAATGAAAAGCAAATGTAACTACATTTGTTTTACACTACTCAGATTAAGTTATATCTTGGTCTTTCTCCAGACCATACACTGTCTCACACATTGTCTATTATTCTTCAGACTTCTCACATTTCTTGTTATGATGAGCTCATTGAATCTCTATTTTCTCAGTCTTCCTTTTTCCTTCAATCCATTTATCCCTTCTTCATATATCTAGTTTGCAAAATGATTCTCGCTCTATCAAAATCAGCATCCTTCGCTAACAGTGATAACATTATACTGCAGTAATTAGTTTTGGCAAATTTTGGGCAATAGGTCAAAATAAGACTAAATTGAGTTTGATTCAAAGCATTTGATCACTATTTTATATAAACTGCACTCACTAAATTACAGATTCTCTATCAAGTATACATAATATGGTCTACTGACAAACTTCGAGGCTATTTGTCCTTTAAAAAGCATATTTAAATGGAAAAAGGATCAGCACACCTATATGCTGTAGTACTGTTTAGTCTTCCATACCCATCATTTTTAAAGCCATGGTTAACTGCCATAATTGAACAATTTGAAAATTTAAATCTGGCATCTGAGGAGAGATTATTAGTTTTATTATTTTCGGGGGGGAGGATAGTTGATTCCATAATAAAACTATTTTCATCCATTTTTGGCTTCTGCAAACTATAGTTATTAATCCTCATGGGCTATTTTTACATCTGTTTCTCATCTCTTCTTTTTTTTGGGAATATGGCACTTCCGTATGCAGTAAGAAATCTAAGAGCTAATACCTTGCAACTTCCATACTGAGTTTACAGATGAGCTTCTATTTAAATAGAATATGTAACTCATATTGATCCCGTTGATTTATTTTTCCCTTGTGACAAAGATTTGCATCAATCTGTGGAAAAACATATGAGAACTTTTGAAAATCACTTGTAAGGAACAGCTTTGGATTCACCAATTTCTCAGCAAGCCCTTCAGCAGGGGCAAGGAATCTATAGCCCTCCAGATGTTAGCAGATTTCAAGTACCAGCAACTCAGCAGGGCTGCTGATCCTAAAGCTAAACCACATCTGGTTCCTTATTCTGCCTAAAGCAATATTATTGGCAGCTCTGAAGTTTTGGATCAAAGCCCCACAGAGGCTTAAGCTTTGCCAGATAAGTATCCCTTTGTGGATCAACTGATCTCCGTAATAATCTCAGTCAAAAAAAAATTTGGAAGAGGAGATTTGGATGCAGAACATTTGATGAAAAGCTTATGCCCCTGAATTTGCAGTCTGCAATCTGAAAAACTGTGAATAGTTTAGCTCAGCTTGTCTTTAAAATGATTTAAAATATATAAAGCCTTTAAAGGTACATATGCTGCATTGGAGCTATGCATCTGTGTTTCTTTCTCTCTATGTGTTTTAATGAGGACACGACCTGCAGCTTTATGAAAATAAGAATCATTAAGATTTAAAAAAAGCACGTTGGAAATCTTTATAGCTGTGTTAAACTGTTTGCTTATATTTCATAATTATGAGTTTATTTCTCGAGTACCCAATTATCAAAAGGATGTCCAGTCACTTTTCAAAGCTGAAATTTTAGTCTTGGTGGAATATGAATTACAAATCAAAAGATATTTTCTCTTTTTCCTCCTTTCCATAGCAGAATGCAGCAGAATGTATGATTGATTTATTCCATAGCTGTCAGCTTTGGAAGCCATATTAGGCCAGAAGCTTCCATGCTGCCACCTTCTCATATGTGGGAAAGTAGGAGGGGAGATTTAGCAAAGGGGTTGTCTGTAGACATAATAGCATTCTTCCTGTCGGTCAAGGTCAGGAGAAGGAGTGGTCGGAGTGATGTCTCGAGATGGGACAGCGGTTGATTGGAGCATGTGATTGACTGAGGACTGAGGGGATGGTTTTGGGGGTTTTGATTTACTGAGGGAAAACCCAGACCTCTCAGATTCAGGTTTTCCTAGATGTGCCAGTTTACCTATTTTAATAAATAGAACTTTGAAAATGCTTGCTTCAGAGTCTTTACTTGGAGCTGGAGGGTTTTCTGAAATGCTGACAATAGCAAGATAACGCTTTTGGACAATATATTTCATGTTTATATATTTGCTGTTATTTGTCAAGAAATTGTTCATGATTTCCATCCTGAGAAGAATTCATTGATAGCCTATCTTGATCTTTTCCCTACACAACTGGAGGAAAGGTGAGCAGGTTTCCCCCTCTCCAAGCCATACTGGCAATGTCACTGAAGATGCATTTATCATGGATCCAATGCTGTTGTTCATTGGGGAGGTTTCACATACATACCACTTTGCCTATCTCTAGTAAATGGCAATAATAGGCAAGTCCGAGGAGAACACAGAAAGAAGGCCTAGTAAACCATTGTAAAGAAATCTCTAACACAATCCTAGGCTGCATTAACAGAAGGATAGAATCAAGATCATGGGAAGCATTAATACCATTTTATAATGCCTTGGTAAGACCACTCTTGGAATATTGCATACAGTTTTGGTTGCCACGATATTAACAAGATGTTGAGACTCTAGAAAAAGTGCAGAGAAGAGCAATAAAGATGATTAGGGGACTGGAGGCTAAAACATATGAAGAACAGTTGCAGGAATTGAGTTTAATGAAAAGGGTTAAGGGTGACATGATAGCAGTTTTCCATTATCTAATTGGCCACAAAGAAGGGAGAAGACAGCCTATTCTCCTCACCTGGAGGCAGGACAAGAAGCAGTGGATGGAAACTAATCAAGGAGAGAACCAACCTAGAACTGAGGAGAAATTTCCTAACAGATAGAACAATTACTTACTGGAATGACGTGCCTCCAGAATTTCTGAGTGTTCTGACAATGGATGTTTTTAAGAAGAGATTGGACAACCAATTGTCTGAAATGATATAGGATTTCTTGCCTGAGCAGGGGTTTAGACCTCCAAGGTCCTCCAGTTAATTATTCTGTACCTCTCTCCAACCATGTTCCAACTTTCTAGAAGTCCAGAATTAGTTTCTCTAATTGCTATATTTATTCTAAAGGAAGATGAGTTTTTCCTCAATAGTACATTTGAGATGCACTATGGCAGTGGGGAAACTTTATGTAGTGGAAAACTTTATACTCACAGACTAGAGACAGAAGCTATAGAAAGGGAAAACTCTTGAAAGGATAAAACTGCTTCCAGCTTACTGTAAATGAATATTTCAGAAGATCGGTTTGCAGTTCATGCATGGGATGGCAGAAGCAATAGCCTCCCTGCATGACATTGATCTTTTTCATATGGAGGGAAAACAGTCTAACTGTATTCAGTCTAGACCATGTCAGCTGGAAAATAACTCACCTTAGTGTTGAAGACATTGTTGCTGAAAGCATGGATAGCTTTAAGCTATCCTTGTTCCTCAAGTGGTCCATATTATTATCTCTCTCCTTTTCTCTCCTGGTGCCTCTGCACAGCTTTTGTATTTTCTTTCTCTCCTTGCTCAGTTAACTCTTCTCATCATCTTATTTCCATCTAGTTTTATTTTCTTCCCATTCCTTTACTTTACCTTCTCAGTTCAATACTTCCTTCCCTATTGCTACTTTTTTTTTTTTAAAAAAAATCCTCTTCCTCCTCTTCTCTTTTTCCTGGAAGAAAAGCAGAAAATATAATACGTAGAGAAAATGAGAAAAATGTGCATATGAGAGAAAATGGTTTGGGTGTGAGGGGGAGGGGTAGAGCTTCAGCATTTCAAGATGGGCCAAATCACAACAACTATCTTGAAGGCCTAAAACTATGAGGAGTCTGTCAAAGGACCTATTTGTACACAGTTATCAGCATTTACATTCTAAAAAAGAGCAGTCTGAGAACAAAAAATAAGACATTCATTGAATAAATGTTGATTGAAATTAATTTTCTAAAAACTGACACAAAGTTTTATAAAATTAATTTCTCTTCCATCTATATATACCCCTTTGTCAGATTTTTAAAAAGCCTGACATAGATTCTTTCATTTGCGTGCTTCTGATAGCAAGATGATCAAGGCAGAATACTTTTGACTTTCTTTCTCACCTCCTGCTGGGTTTGGGGGCTAAGCTGATATTTTGCTAACCACTTATGCATTACTTTCTTCAAGGTTATCTCCACACCAGGGGTGAAATGCTACTGGTTCAGACCGGTCTGGGCAAACCAGTAGTAAAAAATGCTACCGGCTCAGGAGAACCGGTATTTCCAATGATCAGCTGGGCGATGATCAGCTATGACGTGCGATTTATATTAGCTAAAATCATTGGATTTCCTGCTTTCTACCTAATCTAAATCATGTGGCACAGCGGATTCCTCCCTCGCTGTTCTAGTTACCTTTGCAGACTTGGAAGGCTTCAAAATGTGCTGCGCGGGCGTGCCTCAGGCATGCATGTGCGGGCGAAGTGCGCGTGTACGCGGGTGAAGTGCATGCTCGATAGCAGACTCACAGAACTGGTAGCAGACTTCAGAGGACTTCACCCCTGCTCCATATGTCTCTGCACATACATATATGCACAATTGTATTCAACAGCACATACTGATACAGGTTTATGAGGATGGAGGAATTTGTTAGAATGGTCTCATCTGAAGTTGCCAACCTCATGTTGACAATGGGAAACCGAACATAGCAGGATTCTTCTACTATATTTCGCCCCCCCCCCCCACAACCACTTCTACATTGGTCAGGCAGGATTCACCTTAAATTAATGATCACTTTCCTTTTGTATAACTATTATATATATACCAATAACCTTACAGTAACTGTCTGAGAATGGAGAAGTTTATAGTCCTGGGTGCCTTCAATGCTACTCACAGTTCATTTCCTCCAGATCCTTCATATTTCCAGGAATATCCTCTGATAATTGTCTCAAGAGACTTTATGATTTTTTTTACCTCTAAACTTTTATAGGCAAAAATGTGGATATCGGCGCATCAGCAGTAACTGGAATAGACTGCTATTAAACTGAATAGGACACAGACTTACATAAGTGGGGCACGTAAGGGAACTCTTTGCTTCATATTCAGTGAATATATCCCTTAATGAAAATATATGTAGCATATAGTAATTGGAAAGGAGAGTGAAATATCCACCTGCTTGCGGGAACAGAAATACAAATGATCCAACCACAGTTTTTATTGGACAGCATCTGTGAGCTTTGAAGCTTAGTTACCCTAGTTTTCTTTCGGGTCGCATGAATCTTTGAAATGTGCATAACGAAAAATCAGTTTCTATATCTTTCCTAGAAATGGGGAAAAATGTAGCTTATCCACAATTTTAAGTAACTTTGTGGCATTTTATACTGTTGGAATTTATGGACAAACTAAAAAACTAAGAACTCTGTTCCTTTCTGAATTTTATCTTTCAATTTGCAACTATTAAACAACGGATGAAAGAGGGTATACTTGGGGAATTGGGGCATTTCATTATGGGAAATTGCTTGTAAATTGTATTTAAAAGAATAATACATACAGGCCTATGTCTTAGGATATGTTTATAACTTCCATAACCATTGAAGAAGGGAAATAAATCAAGAATTGACATATTTGCATATACTGTAATTAGTACTATGCTGGATAGAACTATGTCTGTGATAACATCCTGGAAATTCTTCACTCATTTAAAACCATTGAAAATTATACACCTATTGTCCTTCATAGATTTACTATGGTACAGAGACTTGTGTGGAATTTTATCTATGTTTGATTTTTTTAAAAACAACCATACCTATAAATTCCCTTAATATTTTGTTTCAAAAATGAAAGCCGAGGTGGTGCAGTGGTTAGAGTGCAGTACTGCAGCTACTTCAGCTGACTGCTAGTTCAGCAGATCAGCGGATCAAGGTTGACTCATCCTTCCATCCTTCCGAGGTGGGTAAAATGAGGACCCAGATTGTTGGGGGCAATATTCTACTTAGTATACTGTCTTTGGTGTAAGCCGCCCAGAATCCTCGGAGAGTGGGCGGCATAGAAATATGACTAATAAATAAAATAAATAAATAAAAATGATGGACTCTAATTGGTTTTCTTTATTGGTGCCTTAAATGGTATGGCAAATTTCTTCTGGAAATTTTTATTTATAATGAGCAGATGACATTTCATATAGGGGTGACATGATAGTAGGCTTCCAATATTGAAGGGGCTGCCACAAAGAAGAGAGGGGTCAACCTATTTTCCAAAGCACTGGAAGACAAAACAAGAAACAATGGATGGAAGTTAATGAAAGAGAGAAGCAACCTAGAACTGAGGAGAAATTTCCTGACAGTGAGAACCATTAATCACTGGAATAGCTTGCCTCCAGAAGTTCTGGGTGCTCCATCACTGGAGGCTTTTAAGAACAGATTGGACAGCCACTTGTCTGGAATAGTATGGAGTATCCTGTTTGAGCACAGGAGTTGGACTAGAAGGCCTGTAAGGTCCCTTCCAACGTTTTTATTCTGTTCTATTCTGTTCTGTTAGTATGTGGTTGAGAATACTTTGTGATTCTAATGAAATACTTAGCAACACATCCTAAAAGAGGGACTATTTTAGTAAATAGCTGGGCTTGTGCTTGTACGATGTCTGTAACATGCCTTCCTAATAACTTTCTAGGCTCGCTCAGCCCCATTCATTTAGCCCTGCATTTTTATCACATGGAGATGCTTCCTCTTGTATTCTTCTGTATTCTTTCTGTTAGGTCTGATGATTGACAACATGGGAATGAGTCACACTTTCTTTGTGTTTGAAGGCATAGAGTCAATACAATAGATTTCATTAAGCAGACAGGATCTGCTCAGTCAGGAAATGGGACAACGGAAACAATTTTATTGCAATGTAACTTGTAAGCCCCTCAACATCATCAGCATATCTGAAGTTATGGTGTATCGTCTTATGATTTAAACTCCTGGTTGTATTCCTTTCAGTCCAGCATTTCTCATTATATCATATTGGATACAAATTATGAAATATCCTGCATTCTGTGAAATAAATAAAGGAATAATATGCAGCTTTGGTCCATTCCTTTCTCAATTTTTAACCACTGAGTTACTCTATATTCTATCCTAATTGTAATGGTACAGATGTATAACATTCTCCTAAACCCAAACTTTTTCTGTTTCTGCCAGCGTGGATGGTGCTTTCTGACTGGTCTTCTAGCTTCAGTCTTTCTTTTTCAAGAAAAACAAATGCCTACAGCTTCTGGTTTGATGTGCCAGATTCTAACCTACACCTTCTTAGGCTTATTGGTGAATGCAGTTTATGGGATTTGACATTTTTAGGATGTTTGAGAGGTTAAAGGACTGAACCCTACTTGTCTTAATAGACTTATGACTTTTACTTTTCTTTTCAGCCTCTTTATATTCAATTTACAACAACCAACACTGATTCAGTGAAAACTTGTCTATTTTCATCTCCTATTTCTCCTTGACATATTAACAATGTACAGTAGCCAAATGTTCCTGGTACTATTTTCTCCAAGAATGACAGATGACAAGAGCAACCTCTGCCTTAGGCTTTGTGAAGGTCTAATGATTCCTTTTCAATTCCATCTTTACAAATTCTCCATTTAATATAGAGAATCATTTTATGGTCGGCCCATCAGCAAATTGAAACTTCCCAGCTTAACACAACACAGAAGCCCAATCATGGTAATTTTGCCTGAGTGAACAATATGGATTATGTAAAGGTTGATGTCATACCTATCTCAGTAAAAGAAATACAATAAAAATGCATTCGTGGTGAATGAATATTATAAAATGGCACACTATCTCCAAGAATATTGGCATAGGCCCATGATGGCGAACCTATAGCACGCGTGCCATAGGTGGCACATGAAGCCATATTGGTGGGCACGCATGCTCAGCTCCACCAGCTGATTTTTGTGCCTTCTGGTCCCACCAGAAATCGGCAAACGGGCCGTTTCCGGCTTCCAGAGGGCCTCTGGGGTGGGAGGTGGGGAAGACCATTTTTGCCTTCCCCAGGTTCCTATAAAGACTCTGGGGAGAGTGAAAAACAGGCCTACCGGGCCCACCATGCCATCACGTGCTAACAGCGTGGGGAGCAGGGGGTGGTGTCATGTGCGCATGTATGGGAGGGCTGGGTGCATAGAATTATGGGTGTGGGGACCCACGCACGACCACCCCCGCACTTCCCTGCTTTTGGCACACGAAGTCAAAAAGGTTAGCCATCACTGGCATAGGCTAATAAAGACTAGGAACTTCAATATACATCTCATACAGGATAACAGCTTATGTGTTATAATGAAGATACACATATGTGTATTCATTATCCATTCAATCAATGATATATTTTTTTTTACTGTTTCTGTCCCTAACTGGAAAGGGCTAGCAGTTATATTGTCTTGTTTCATTTTCCAGATAATTTGGAGAAGCAGATATTCCAGCATTTGAATACAGAACCTTGTAACACTTACATATGCTTAACTAAGTTTATTCTTGCTTTAATGCAGGTTTCATCAATATGGCATGCACTAGATGTGTTCTACATTTAAGATGTGTGCTCTTAACCACATTGTGGTTAAGAACAGATGCTATGACTGAATCAGGCCACTAAAACTGCCCTCTGGTGTCAGGCTCTTTGGTAGATGTTTAAACTGAAAGTGATTTCTTTTTCCCCAAAGCATGATTCTAAGAGTTCTCTTTAGCAAGATTTATTGAGGTAGATGATGGAGTTAGAAGAATTCTAGCAACTATACTATTTTCAATTTAGAAGCAATATATCCACACACACTTCAGGATAGAGATTTTTCTGATACTTTTTCTAACAACATTCCAGTGAAGTTGTGAGGAAGTAGGGTGTTTTTTTTTATAACAGGGAGTTTATAGTTGGTTGGTTACATAACTATCTCTTGCATCTCCATGTGGGAAACAAGTCACATGGGATAGGAACATGATCATCTTTCCCTCCCTTCTACTTTGCTACTTCAGGCTGTTATTTAAATTGTTTTACTGGCTTCTTAAGATGACTAGTCTGTTAGAAATTTAATGATTTATACTTGAAAATATGACTAAATGGGCTCACAATTCTAATACTTTCAACTTCATCCATTACGTTGTAAATAAATTTTGCAATGTACATTGGAAAGAAAGTAATTTTTAACTAAGAAATACAATTTTCCTCTATGTAAATTGAGTATTTCCCAATTTAAGAAATGGGAAATTAAGGGAGAGAATCTAATTTCAATACAATGATCCCTGAAGCTCCTTCAGACTTTGTCAGGTTCATTACTGCTCATTATATTTTTTCCTGTAAGTGGGTCAGGATGCAAGAGTTCAAATTAGAAACAAGTGAATAAAAATATTTGTAGAGGTGGTTAATTTCAGCCAACATTTTTGTATGTATTTTATTAGTCTGAATAATTAAAACGGATGCTATAAAATTTGAAAAATGGCTCTTCAATTATCATTAATGAAGAAGGTTCCAGAAGAAAATGAAAATCAATGCTAACAAGTCCTTTTTCAATTTATGATAGGGCTACAGTTGAAACATGAAATATTAACTCATCATAAAAAGAAGATACCATGAGACTGTCTGGTATTTTTGCTACCATGGCTCTGGGGCCACCCCTACTGTAGAAATTTACAAGGACTGTGTTCTATATTAACTGCCCATCAGATTATTATTTATATATTTTTATTTCTATTTCATATTTCTAAACTGCCCATCTCCTTCAAAGAGGGGCTGTAGACAAGTAAATTTATAAAAGCCTTTTTGTGAATTAAGGCACTGAAAACGCACTGACTCTTTACATGCTGGAGTTTAAAAATATGCTCACTATTTTACTTGAGAACATAAATTTGTTTTCTTTAAAATATTGCTGTGTTTTAATCATAGTTTTTAGCAAGTTGATTGGAAATAGGAGAGAATGCATATTTAAATACATTATTCACCTTAATGTTAGATTTCTGCTAAATCTAATTTGGAATATACCTACTTTTGCAAGAAGGAAAAATTTGAAGTTCCTTTATATAAAACAAATAGTTTGAAAGTTAAATTCTCTTCAGGGAGACTATTAAAATATCTAGTTGTTGTTTTTAGCTTAGTCTCTGAAACCCAAGCTAATTATGCTTAGCCCACAAAATATGACAAAATGTGTAGTTTTTAACATAGAGAATAAATAATTTAGACGTATTTAAAACAACATCCTCCCAGCGTGTTAGAAAATGATAGATTTAGGTATTTCATTCTTGATCCAAAATATATGAAAGATTTGCTTTCACAGTATTTCATGTACCTTTATATGTAATGCCTAAATTTTCTTTCTCCTCTTTTCAAAATTGAGAGGCTTTCTGATCTTCTGTCCTTTCATCTTTTCAGACCTTGTTCATTTTATGTCATGGAATATATTAGTGCACCACCAAGAAAAAGATATTTTCTCTGGGCTATTCCATATTTCACTTTTCCTTCAGTCTACCACCACTTCCTTTGGTATGGTTTATGTTAAAACTGGAAAGAATTGCAACCAAATCAAAAAATGAACCATTTCTACTCATTCCTTGTAAATTTTATATTCAGATATTTTGTCCCTGAGGTAGCAGTAGCTATTCTATATCAGTTACTTAATTTGTTTTGTTTTAAGTAACTTGGCACTCAAGCTTTCTTTTTCCCCCTTTCCATTATATATAATTTATGTAATTTATTTTGTCTACAAGAGAAAGAGAAGAGGCTTTTACAAAATTCTGGAAGCTTTTCTATAGGAAAATCACAGCAAAAGGATGTAAAATAACCATATGTATAGGGCAGAGACAGCAAAATAAGCATTGAAATCTGGGCAACTTTCCTAGAGATTTCTCCTTTACTTTGATTTTTTCCCTCCTTTGTGCTTATTTTAATACTAGCTGAATACCTGTGTTCCACTATGAAACTATGAGATCGGGCTTGATAAATCAATATTTAGAGTTTGAAAATTAATGAGTAGTTACGATCGGCCTCTCCTCTCCCCTCCTCTCCCTCAGGCTTGCCCCACAGAAGCCTCTTCTCTCCCCTTGTCTCTTTCAGGCTGGCCCCATAGATCCTCTCCTATCCCCTTCTCTCCCTCAGCCTTGTTCTACCGAAACATCTCCTATCCTATCCCCTTCTCTCCCTCAGGCTTTCTAGCCCCTTCTCTCCATGAGGTTTGCCCCACAGAAGCCTGTCCTATGCTATCCTATTCTCTCCAGAGTTATTTTCAAGTTGGGAGGGGGAGTAGAATGTCTAACTAATTAGCATCAGAGAGTGTTATAATAATATAGGAAATACTAATGCTCTGATGGTCATTTTGAAAAATCCTTTCTTAGTGAGCACCTAGAAGCCAAGGGGAACATACGTGGCAAATTTCAAGTTTGTAGGCTTTATAGTTCTGGAGATTTCGTGATTAATGTGTGAGCTTTTATATATGGATTATCAGTGTTGGTCTTTCTTTGGTTTTTCTTTGAAGGAAAGTGGG
This sequence comes from Arizona elegans, assembly GCA_022577455.1. NCBI lineage: Eukaryota > Metazoa > Chordata > Lepidosauria > Squamata > Colubridae > Arizona > Arizona elegans. The sequence goes on along the minus strand of JAKOOJ010000002.1, from coordinate 49,594,650 downwards.
CAATACCATCTTTCATTTTGCCTGAAACTAACAGCAATATTCTGTTAAAATAAAATATTACAAATAAGTTCTTCCACTGCTCAGTCAGCTGAGATTTTCAATAAGGGTAAACATATGGCCAGTCCATGGATAATACTTTATCAGCATTGTCCAAGGATGACATTGATGCTGTTGTATAAATTTGGTTCTATCCCTGCCAAGATCTATTTTGTTTTTTTCTCCCATATCTTCTTTCTCATCTTCCCTTTAATGTTTAAGGACTCTTTGTGACCTTTGGATCTGAGACACAAATGTGTTTGATGATCCTTTACTTAACCAACTTGATCTATCTAGGGTACGAGCCACAATTCTGGGAGGAATGACAAATATGAGATAGTTACAGTGGCAAGCCTATGTAGGAGAAGTAACATTGCAGCAAGGGGATGGGTAAACTCCTGACAAGTTTTGGATAATTGGTATCCCCAAGATTTTCCAAACAGGACTCAGGCTATGGACATGGAGATATAAAGCTCTTTTGCCTCTTTGGTGCATTTTAAGAGAATTTAGAAAGGAACAATTTGCTGGGAGTTGGGGTATGTAAACATTTAAGAAAATAATAATATATAGTAATAACAGTTGAAGAAAGCTTTCCTCAATTTCCAAAAATGAGGAAGAGGAAGTTTCTAGCAAAGTTCTTAGCAGGCTTTCATATTAAACATAAAGGTAAGATTTCCCCTATCCAGTTGTGTCTGAGTCTAGGGCATAGGTGTCAAACTTGCAGCATTAAGTTGTTGTCACAGGACATATTGTGATGTTTTTCCCCTTTGCGGAGCTGGGGTGGGTGTGGCTTGCACGTGATGTATCTGGCCCACAAGACGCCAGTTTGGCCCATGGGCCAGATGACACCCCTGCTCTAGGGGGTGGTGCTCATCTCTGTTTCTTAGCCTAAGGAGCCAGAGTTGTCCAAAGATGCTTCTATGGTCATGTAGCCAGCATGATTATACATCGAGGCACATGGAACGCTGTTACTTTCCTACCAGAGTGGTACCTATTTATCTACTTGCATTTGCAAGCTTTCAAACTGCTAGTGGGCAGGAGATATTAAACACAGCCCCCTATAACTATATTACTGCTGATATCTGACTCCAGCTATTTCCATGTAACATACTACATTCCTTTATTTTCTAGCTGTGATCACAAATAAATGCATTTTGAACAACAAAAATTACAAATTTCAGACAAAAAGCATCTACCAACAAAAAAACACAACCACACCCACTCCCTCCAAACACAAACTTTTGACTTTTCCATCATTCCCTTCAACTTCCCCAGGACATTTCAAAATATTTCCTATCAGATTCAGCTCACATTTTTCATTTTTAGGGCTGTTCTTAAAAATGAAGTGCTGTTCTTCAGATAATCACCTTTCCCCCCCCACGTGCATTCCAATTACTAGGGCGACCATATCTGTGCTGGAAAAATCCTGATAACTACTCAGTGGAGGAAAGAATTAAAAGGGTTTATTATCTTTTTGCTATCGTCTAGGGGTCATTCAGATTTATTCAGCCCAAATACAATAAACTTTCCAGAAGTATTTTTGCAACTGAAAATAGTGCCAAAGACAGATATTTCACTTTGTAACTTGTCAGTTTCCTAGTATTTTTTATTTATATATGTCAATATTAATATGGTACATAGCGTTTTAAACTTTTTAAACCTCTATTAGATAATTAATTAATTAATTAATTTACAAAAGGTTTAATTAATACCTATTTAATTAAGGAAAGGAAATTAGCATTAATGATTGCTTCAGTGAAAGAAAAAATTACCACAAAATTGATGAATAAAACTGATAATAATAAAGTTATGGATTATACAAATCAAAGGGTAATATGTTCCTTTATGATCTCATTTATATAAATCTATAAATCTATAAATGAGTGTGACCTTAACCTGTCCTGATTTTTTATATTTTAAAGTACTGTGTATTTTAAAATTTCTTGTCCATCTAGACTAAAAAACAACTGAATCTTAAAATATATATTTTATTAATCATACATCAAAGGAAAATATGAAATTTCTGAACTGAACTGTTACTCATTCTGTACAAATAAAGGACAGAAGAAAAAAAATTAAGGATAGGATTTGCTATGATTATTACCAAATTTTTTGAATATATAAATACTAATATGCCTCAATTCTGTGGAAAATTAGAGTTGGAGATATTTTATAGTTGTTGAATTCTAGAATAGGGATATGTCTGACTTATTAAACAAATATTTTTAAACTCATTTGTTTCCACATTTGTATTTTTTAAATTGAAGGCACTTGAAGGGATACTGTGCACTCAGGATACATCATTGACACTTACTGTATCAATATAATTTAGTCCAATGGTTTTTATGGGGTTACAGCTAGTGAATATCAATTTGTGCCAAATTATATGCCATGTACTGTACAGTAATCTTTTCTCCTTCTTATTGTTGTTGGAAATATTTAATGAATTCTTAATCAGGATATATATTGTAATTATGTGCAATTTTATGTTCAAAAGCACGAAATGAAATGAGCAGAAATAAGTACATACCTTTCTCTTTTCCTTAAACGATTAAGCATATTGTACACTATTCCCTTTATTTTACAATAAATGGTAGGGTAACATTTTAATGTCTTTAGCTTATTTTGGAACACTAACTATGACAAATTTACTTGCTAATTAAATATTAAAATTGCATGTCTCTTCATGTCTTGCTATTTTGGAAGAAAAATCTATTCATATGGTAATACTTTGCAGTGAGCATATTTTAATTCTGCCCTTCTGTACTTACTAATTATTAGAATATTATTAATATTCTGACCTCAATATTCTTCCATATTCCCTTAATTGGTAACTGAAATACATTATGTCAAGCCCACTACATTGGATTGTATCCAAATTTTGCAACATGGTTCTCCACATTCCCAGGCACTCGCTTAAAAATCTTATCTGACATCCCTTTTAGAAAAGAACAAGAATAAAACAATCAAAATTCGAATGGGCTTAGTTTGCACACATTCACATTCAGAGAATGTCAAAATTCAACATTTGGGTTGACTCCATTTTTATTATTTGAATTATGGGACTAAATGTTGACAACAGGTAGCTATCCCTATTTGCTTTTTCTGAATGAGTGACATTAATATAATTAAATACTGATGCCCCTGTGTTTTGTAATACCAGCATATTAGTACATTGACAAAAGCATGGTGGCTGGAGATGATATTTCCTCCAGCAGTTCGAATCCTAGCACTGTGTGGCTGGGTGAGCTCATGTCACTCACCCCAGCTTCTGCTTTCCGTTTGAAAGCATGTTCTATGAGAGTAGATAAATAGGTACCACTTTGGTGGGGAGATGAGTTGGTGCTCTGTACAGGCAGATTCCTGACAGCTGTAAACCTTCCTGATTGGGTACCCATTTACGGCTCAGGATAAGGAAGGGGGCCTTGGGTGACACTGCAGGAAGTGCCACTTGTCTTTCTTTTTCGTGCAAAGCCAGCTTGTCCTCCTCTAGCTGACCTTGGGAAGTGTGCAAGAGCTGGAAAATGGCACCCAAATTACTACTCTGCAATAGCATTGTCGACTCCTGGCTAATGTAACAATGCCATATGCTACTACTACTAACAATAGTATTGTGATAAGTAAAAACCTAAATGTCCTATTAAATTTAGTTGCCATGGGCACACCACAAACTCAATATTTGCTGTTAAATATATGAATAATCAAGCATTTCAAATATTGATTGTTACATACCAATGCACAAAACACTTAATGCTACTCTGCAAAATGTAATTGGCAAAGAATACAATTTCCCAGTCTAACTACACATAGTTAGGCTTCTGAAATAGGCTTCTGTACAGTCTTCCCGCTGGAGTAAAGCATGTGGAGAGCTTTCATATATACTCAGTTCAGATTCAGAAGGGAGAACTGGCATTCAGTGTCCTTTCTTTATCTATTTATCAAAGGTCTGATTGGCTGGGAGCTTAGTTATTCCCCCCCCTCACCCTAAAAGAAAAAGATTTTGCAGCATCTGTGATGCTGAACAAGAATATTTCTCTTTTAGAAACTTTAAAATGGTTGGCTACATTGGGTAGTAATTGGTAAAATCCCCATTGATGGGGCATGAGGAAATCTGATATAATTTAATCCAGGATTATCCTTCTACAAGTGGGTTTTAATCACATCAATCTGTATGCATATCATTCCTAAAGGAAAATCATGAAGCAAAATGTCAAGGCAATACTTTTATATGCAAACAGAAAGTGGAGAAACGGACATATAGAACTGGGAAAAAGGTATTTGGTATCTGATTTGTATCAGATAGTCCTCAATTTACAGTCACAGTAGAGTCCAAGATTTCTATTGCTAAATGAGACATTTATTAAGTGAATTTTGCCTCATTTTATGACCTTTTCCCACAGTTGTTAAGTGAATCACTGCAGTTGTTAAGTTATTAACATGGTTGTTAAGTGGATCTGGCTTCCCCATTGACTTTGCTTGTCAGGAGGTCGCAAAAGATGATCACATGACCCCAGGACACTGCAACACATCATAAATATGAGTTGGTTGCCAAGTGTCTGAATTTTGATCACATGACCATGGAGATCCCACAATGATCGCAATTATGAAAAATGGCCATAGCTCACTCAGTGCAGTTGTAACTTCAAATGGTCACTAAGTGAACGGTTGTAAGTCGAGGACTTCCTGTACAAATCAACCCTTATTCAATTCAAAGCCAAGAATCAAAGAAAATATAATTCAATTCAATTTGTGTGTCAAGAATCAAGAACAAGCTGATTCAATTTAACTCTCTTCAAGGTTTGAAATTTGATCAGGACAAAAATAATCATCCATAAACCGTAATATGGAAGTCCCCAAATGCCTGTAGCCACTTCATGTTTTAGCAGAATGAGATGAAAAGAGTATTGCTCCCAGGCTTCAGTAAGTTGCCTTCAATGGTTTCATCACAGTATAATTTTGAAATATTCTGCCTGCACGTCTCCTAAAGCAGAAATAGGGATGACAAAGAGATGGCATCGAATCAATGAACAAAAAGCTGTACTGTGACTCGAGCCATTTAAGCATTTTAAAAAGGAAGTGCTACACTTATTTTTCTGGTGTATGAAGAATGTCCATTGAATTGCTCTTGTGGAAAATTTGGCTTTTCTGCTTCTGATTGGCAAACTTCTTTCCTAGGAAGATCCCTCTCAGCTCTAATTTTGGTGGGTGCCTGGCTGGGCAGGACATATTGACAAAGATTGCTTTCTGGATAAGGCTAGCTGTGACTGAGTTGTGGTTTGCAAGTAATACCATCAATACAGAGGTGGGTTTCAGCAGGTTCTGACTAGTTCTGGAGAACTGGTAGCGGAAATTTTGAGTAGTTCAGAGAACCGGTAGTAAAAATTCTGACTGGCCCTACCCCCATCTATTCTCTGCCTCTCAAGTCCCAGCTGATCAGAAGGAAATGGGAATTTTGCAGTAATCTTCCCCTGGAGTGGGGAGGGAATGGAGATTTTACAGTAACCTTCCCCTGCCACGCCCACAAAGCCACACCCACAGAACTGGTAGTAAAAAAATTTGAAACCCACCACTGCATCAATACTTTATATTAGTTAGATAATAGCAGAAGGAGCAAAATGTCATGGTTCAGAGTAAGTTTTGAGAGTTGACACAAAACCTGGGTGATGCAATTCAATACAATTTGACAGAGATAGACAGGACACAGATTGGCATCTTCTTAGCCTAGCTACCACCACTACATTTCTTTAACACTATGAAAATTTATATCATCACTTTGGCATACATGAACTTGCACATCAGTTGCTCAGCCTTGAATGTGTTCTCCAAATGTTAGGGGCTGAACTGAACTTTCAGTTTTGTAGGCAGGACCAATGGAGAAATGCAAGCCCTCCATTAACACAGAGCGAAAACATGTTAAAGAAGGAATCACCAAGGAATACATATGCCATATAAGAATGGATGCTCTCTAAGGGTGTGAACTTCAATCCTGCAGACTTCCCCAGCTAATATAGCCATTGCTGAACATTGTGGAGAGCTCATATCTACATAGCTGGATGGCCTGGAGAAATCTTATGCAAGGTATTTTAGACCAATAGACAGTGGTGGGATTCAGTTGGTTCAGGTGAATCAGTAATTAAATTGTTGGCTCGCCCCTCCCCTCCCTGCCCCTTCCATGAGTCCCCAAGCACCCCAATTTGGCTCCCAGGTAAGTGCAGAGAGGCCTCCTAGGCACAAAACAGGGCACGGGAGTGAGGTGCGACACGGCCCCCCTGCAGGAGGCTGCAGGGAGGCCTACTGGCTCCAAAACAGGATGCGGGGGGGGGGTGGTACGTCCCCCCTGCAGCCTGTTTTTGCTTCCAGAGGGGTGCAGGAGGCCGAGTGCTGCCTGTCACACATCCCTGGCCACCCCCCACCATGGCCACCCCCCCAGCTGGTCATTAGGGCAGAGAACTGGTTGTTAAATTATTTGAATTCCACCACTACCAATAGATCAGCATTTGTATGTTAAATGGCACTGATGGATGGTATCAGGTTATCCATATAGAACTGATTCTTTATGGGGTACTATTTATATAGATGAGTTATTACTAAGACATTTTCTACACCACCACATACTTAATTTTTTTTTTGAACACGTGTAGCAATATAATAAGTTTGGGATCTGCACATGAATAATGTTTCTCTATGCTGAAACCCCTAACAAAATGTTTGAGTGGCCTCCATAGATTAATTGTAATCTGTGCTCTTGCCCAAGGCTTTTCTAAAGGAAGAAAAAAATGTTGAATTTGTTTCCCCAATTCAGTCATGTCTGCTTCATTTGCCATGTGAAACCTCTGGCATGAATGTTTATAAATTATATTGTGATAAGCCTTAATAGCTCTTTAAATCTGATTTAAAACGGAATAAAACCTCGCATTTAATAACATTGTGCCCTGGGGAAAATAAATAATTTTTGAGACAAGAACCTATTGCAGTAATCTGACTGAAACAATTAGGCTTGAATAGAGCAAGTAAATCTTTAATTTTCAAGACAAAAAGAAAGATATGCAATGTATTTTTAGAAGTAATTTATATCTTTCTATGGAGGATTTATAACTGGGCATCTTTTCCGTTCAGTAAGGTGGCAGCTCTGAGACGGCTTTGACTGATCTCAGATTCCTGGGCCATTGTTTAAGGTGAAAGCTGGAAAAAAAAAATATTGAGAGAAGGAAATAGCGAACCAGCATTCTATTGTTGCAAACAACAGCAACAGCAGTGGATTTATTGAGCTTACCCTATTACAGAAAAGGAGGTTTTGTATTTTTGGACAAATATGTGTAATGAATTCTACAAGAAACTTGTAGCTCCGAGCCTTTTTTTTTTTTTTTTAAACATCAACAAAGAGGAAAGGTCAAAAATATGATATTGGATCTAGATTGAATTCATTATTTAAAAACAATGCATTGGAATAATGCATGTAAATATAGTAAATAAAATATACTATTTTTCAGGTATTTTAGAAAAGTAGCAGAATTATTTTAAAATTTTCAAAATTTGAATTGAATTGTACCAATGTACTGTCACTTTTTTCTCCCCCCCAGTATCTTCTGTAGTTTTTTCTTTACTGTTCTATTTTTTCATTCCCTCATTCAAAGCAAAAAGGATGCAATTTGCTCCCTTCCACATCCAGGAGCCCACAGGTAGTTGCTTTCACAACAAGCCATTTTGTGTTAAATTTATATTTATTGACAAAGAAATAAAGGGAGACTAGTATAGATCTAGTCCCAGAAGGGTATGGCTAGCTGATGAGAGCTAAATAGCTTGAAATAGATCTATACTAGTTTCCCTTTACTTCTTTGTCAGTAGTACACACACACACACACACACACACAGAGAGAGAGAGAGAGAGAGAGAGAGAGAGAGAGAGAGAGAGAGAGAGAGAGAGAGAGGGAGAGGGAGAGGAAAGTAGCAATTTTACTATTTATTTAATTCTACTTTAACTTAATATAGCAGGTCAAATGGTGGGTTTCTATTTTGCTAGCTAAGTTTTTATGGTAGATAAAATTTGGGTCTGTTTTGATTTTACTACCATTCATAACAGTATGTATAAGAAATATTCTTTATAAAAATATGAAAGTCCTTGGCCCAGAACTGAAAAATTTTCAAGGAGAAATTTGTGTTGAATGTGGAATGGAAGAAGAAAAATACCCCGTTGCCTCTTTGAGAACTCTTTCTGCTTTGCTGTATCAATATTCTTTTTGATGAAACAAGAAAAAAATGTTTTCCCTTCTTTGGATGAATATTATCTCGGTCTAGTTAAAGAATATACTTACAGCCACTGGCATAGATGTGGTTCCATTTTGTCTCTTTTTAACAACACACCCAGGCCGAAACTCACATTCAAAAATTAGACTATTTATACTTTGAAATGTATTCTGTTTCAGTATAAGAAAATACGGTATTGCAGACTTTGGCATGACTTGCAGGTCTGCTAAAGATTCAGCTCTTACAGTGAAAATTGCTCACAGCATAATTGGTAAGAGTTGGTCTAAATGATTTATTCTAAAATAACATTTTGACATGTTATGTCCACAGTCACACTTACTTCCTGGTACTGATTGGTGAGATTGTGGCAGAATGTTTTTCCGTCATTCAGTCTCTAATCTTGCTCCTGGCAATGGCAGTGCTTGTTTTGCATATCGCCTACGGAGCTGATGGATGAATGTTGAGACAGTTGAGATACAGAGGAATATCAGGCATCTAAATCTCACTAGCCCAGGACTATCCATTACACAAATTGATATTTTTAAATTCTACCCAGTTTAAAACAATCTAACATTTAACATGGTTGACTATCAATTCCACGTGCCTCAGCTGAAAGATGATCTATATTTAAAAGTGGTAAGAATATTTTACTGTACATGTTACTTTTAAAAAATTGTAATGATTACCTATTTTATAATAAAATTACGGTATATATTATAGCCTCAGAGGATATACTAGTCCTCTGAGGACATCTTAGATTTTCTCAAGATCAGTGGTATATAGTAAATTATATTGATAAAGTTAAGTTCTGCATCTACATCTGCAAATCATATTGTTGCGTGTATAAAACAATACTTTATTTACACCAACAGTTTCTAATCTGGAACATAATTTATATCCAAAATTTTAAAGCAAAACAAAATGTCCCTATTATAGAAAAGGTTTATTTATAAAATTTAAGACTGTGATGATTATAGAAATTCACCCGGAAAAAATGTGATATTTGACATTTTATTATTCACTGTAACACTAGCATGCGCATGATTGATCTTAAGCCTTAAGGGTAGAATATAGCTATGTATTAATAAGATAAGAAATAACCAAACTTTTAAGGAAGTCACTTTCAGGATCAACAATAAAAGAACAGAATGATTCATTTCCAGAAGTGATATTATTTTGGTAATGTACTATTATAATTATGGCTGTAAACATGACATGATTCCATAGAAAGATAAATGTTTCAATTTATTTTGATGCATTTATAGCAATTTAATATAAATTTGAAACCACTGCTTTCCCTTCCATCCAATCAAGCATGAAGTATGGCAAATAATATTGCTGCTGAAAAATATCAAATAGGAAAGGTCTATATATTTTTATATGGCGTAACCTTTTATCTCAAATTTGTTATGGTTTCTGGGCAATACAGACAGCTTTTATAGAGAAAATGGTATGGTAGAATTCACATTAAGATTGATATGAGATTATCTCAGAAGGAGAAAGAAAGTGTCAATATTCTGTTCAGAAAAATAAGAAATCTGTGTCTTCAAACTGAAGTCCAGTCAACATCTAGGAACAATTAGAAATTGTTAGATTTCCAGACTTGAAATTCTAAACCAAACTCCAGAGGAATTGCAGCTCTTATCACAAAATCCACATTCCTGACTTCAAAATCCTGAAATGCCAATGTGCCTGGGAAAAATCTATGGAGAAATAATGAGTATTAGGCTCCTAGGCAGATACCTGCTGCTTGAAAAATCCTTAATTCTGTTGCAAGTTCTTGGAGGAATGCTCAGACAGAATGATGAATGAATTTATAGAGTTCAGACAGTAATAAGATTCCCATAAATTGTCACTTTTTGTCCAAGGTTCTATGGAACCTATATCTGCCTATCCTTGCCTTCTAAAATGTCTGTAAATAATTTAAAAAGCCTATCTATATGTCATGAGAATATATTGTTGTAGAAGTTGGAAATAGAAAAAAAATAGGAACCATTTTTATGATTTTCGTAAAAACTATAGTTGGAAAGGGATAAACTTGCTATTACTTAAAATAGATCTATTACTAACATTCTTCAAGTTCTTGAGCAGGTATATGAAATCTGCCACTTGGGATAACTTTGCCAATATCATTGTGAGCTGTCCATGGTACTGATCTTTCATTTACATTCTATGAAAGGGACTTGGTAGAAGAGACAGAAGCAACTGTTGTATGCAATGTGTATGGGTAACAACATCTTTTTGATATTACAAAGAGAGTACGTTTTGGGGTTCTGGGTATATAGCATGCATACTTTTATTAATGTATGTACTGAAATGGCACAAGGTATATAAAGTCTCCACAAGAATGACTTTAAGGATGGCAAAGGCATTCAAAGAAATATTATATTTGTATATGTTAATTTGAGAACAGACTTCTGTTTCTCTCTTTAAAAGCAGGGAACATATCCACATCTACATCTATTTATATCTATATCTACATCCCTTCCTCCCTCCTCCCCCCTCTCTCTGTCTCTCTCTGTCTCTTTCTCTCTCTCTGTTTCTCTCTCTCTCTCTCTCTCTGTGTGTGTGTCTGTGTGTTTGTTTGTTTGTGTATGTGTTTTTCTATCAAAGCACCTGGTCTAATCCAAATTCGAATCCGAGTAAGGGTATGGCTACTGTAACTGATGAGAGCTAAATAGCTTGAAATAGATCTATACTAGTCTCCCTTTATTTCTTTATCAGCAAATATAAATTATATATATATATATATATATATATATATATATATATATATATATATATATGTATGTATGTATGTATGTATGTATGTATGTATGTATGTATGTATGTATGTATGTATGATCTATTTCAAGCTATTTAGCTCTCATCAGCTAGCCATACCCTTACTTGGATTCGAACTTGGGCTGCCTGCATGTTAGGCAGTTGTATTAACCTCTGAGCCACAAGTTCTCCTCCCTTCATCTATCTAATAATCAGAGAATCATGAATAAAGTTTCTGAACTAAGATTCTTCTTTTCCTGTTAATCAGTTAGAAAAATAGTCAATATTACTGGAATTTCAAAGAGGCATAAATCTCTTTTAAACATGACATTGAAAATTGGACATGATATTACCTTTGTTGCTCTTGTTAGGTCTGGCTTCATCCCAGTTCTGAAGCTGACTCTAGAAAGGGCATGTCTATGACTTGAGGTTCTCCTAAATTGCAGCAGATGAAGCCTAGGTTCTTTTCTTGTCCCTACTGCTTAGAGGGACAAGTGAGCATTTTTTTAACCTTGCTTTGGCTGGTCTGCCAACTGCAATCCTACTCAGTCCAGAAAAGCTTTACAAAAGGGACTCATGCTTTTGTTATGTCACAATTATATTATTTATTTAAATTTATTATAACCCACCACCACCACTTTTGAAGATTTTGAACAGTTTACAATAACTGAATATATAATTAAGATCAGTTAAAAAAAAAACCACATGAAACAAGAAATTGCAGCCCCAATTAAAAACAACCATATCAATAAAAACATAAAAGTGCTCCAGAGGCACATTGAAGAACGTGCTTTAGTTGGACTGACCTTGGAAATTATTTAAACGATGCAGTTGGTGCAAGATGGTGCAATAATGAGACTGCTTAGAGGGACAAGTGAGCTTTGTAGCATTACACTAGCACTTTGGACATTGCATTGGCTGCTGATAAGCTTCTGGGTCCAATTCGAGAAAGTGGTTTTATCTCACTTACTAGACTATTTCTGCACCACATTTAAGCTCATGATGTTCATTTACCCTGAGAAGAAGATACTGAAGCTTTGTATTTTTCATGAGATGGAAGGTTTAGAGCTTGGTGATGTCCCAATTTGGTCATAGTTTCCAAATTATGGAACATCTACCTAAGGTACTGGGAGACCACACCTCATTTACCTTTTAAGAGATCATTAAAAGAATTTAGTTGGAGCTGGACTGTTGTCAAAACATTTTTTTGACAATTGTTCTGATTATGTATTGTTCGTTTTAAATGATTTTTGTAGTACAAAGTGTGCCAAGTCTGTGCCAAGGAATGTGGGTGGTGTATAAATCTTTCTATTTATGTATGTGTCAGTAAATCTATAATCCTCCAATGTCATTTGCAGTTACTCCTAGTAAAACCCATTGCATTGAACTTATTTGGCATAAAGTTATAGATTGTGCTGACAAATGGATTAAAACTCCAATAGACTCGCTATTAAAATATCTTTATAGTTGATCCCTTGTCCTTTTGCTTTAAACCCTGCCACTCTATGTGCTATAGGAAAGTGGGGGAAAAAGAAGGCAGTCAAACCAGAAACTAATATAAGAAAGAGAAATAGAGGACATATAGTAAGCCACTTACTTAATTCACCCTTCTTTACCATTTTACAGGTTAAACCTCTTCCCCCCTCCTTACCTTGCTTCCTATGTTTCTTGTTTACTGTGTTCTAGGCTAATCAATCAATATCAATCAGAATAGAGGTGGAAAGGATATTGGAGGTCTTCTAGTCCAACCCCCTGCTCAAGCAGGAGACCCTATACCATTTCAGATAGGTAGCTATCCAGTCTTTTCTTAAAAACCTACAGTGATGAAGCATCCACAACCTCTGAAGGCAAGCTGTTCCACTGGTTAATGATTCTCTCTGTTAGGAAGTTTTTCTTAATTCCAGGTTGCTTCTTTTGATTGTTTGTTTGTTTGTTTTATTAAATTTATATACCGCCCTACTCCCGAAGGACTCAGGGCGGTGAACAGGCACAGAATAAAATACATAAATACAAAAGTTAGAAACAATTTAAAACCAAATTAAATAATTTAGCCCAAGACAATTAAAAATCCCAGTAATTTAAAACAAATTAAAATTTCAGTTTAAAAAATTTAAAAGAAAGGGGAGAAAATTAGGCCAAGCCGGCTTGCTGGAACAGGAGGGTCTTAAGAGCACAGCAGAAAGTGTGCAGATCCGGGATCCTCCATATCTCCGGGGGGAGCTCGTTCCAGATAATGGGTGCCCCCACAGAGAAGGCCCTCCCACTGGGGGCTGCCAGTCGACACTGCTTGGCTGACGGCACCCGGAGGAGCCCCTCTCTATGAGAGTGTACCGGCCGGTGGGAGGCTGATTAGTTTCCATTCATTGTTTCTTGTCTTGCCTTCTGGTGCCTTGGATAAAAAGTTGATCCCCTCTTCTTTGTGGCAGTCCACAAATACTGGAAAACTGCTATCATGTCGTCTCTAGGCCTACTTTTCTCTAGACTGGCCATAACCAGTTCCTGCACTTTTTCCAAAGTCTCAACATCTTTTTTTTGTAAGGTAGTGATGAAAACTGGATGCAGTATTCCAGGTATGGTCTTACTAAGGACTTATAAAGCAGTATTAATGCTTCACATGCTATTGATTCTGTACCTTTGTTTATACAACCTGTTGTGGCCTGCCAGTGACCTGCGTGGATTGTTGCTGATCCCGACGACGAGGAGCCTAGTGTAGTGCTGCGCCAGCAGCCTGTGCAGCCAGCGCTTGAATCGAACAGCGAGGAGGCTGAAAAAGATGTGGTGCCAGAGGCAGGGATTCAGTCAGGGCCTTCAGAACCTCCAGAGGCTCCTTTAAGTGAAGAGGATGAAGAGGAGGAGCCTCTCCATGCACGGGCACGCAGAGCTGCCAAAAGGCAGGAGTGGTTCCTCAGGAGGAGGTCTCCTTGAGAGTAAGGCTTGGGGCTAATTGGCCACACCCTTAGCCTATTTAAGAAAGAACGCAGCCTGTAACAAGCTGCAGGAAACAACTTTAGTTCGCTAATCATCGCGTTGGGATGTCTCTGCAACCTTGCTTCTGGGCTTTCTGCCAACTCCAGTAAGACTCTGACTATTTTATCTGTGGAATTCTGGCAGGCTGTTAAGAACGCTTATTAACAGCCGGCATTTGCTAAAACTGCGTTATTTGAGTAAACTAATTTTTGTTCAGAGTTTGTGTGTGCTGTATTCTTTGGGATCTGTAGCTGGCGTAGAACACAACCAAGGATTGTATTAACTTTTTTTGGCTGCTGCCGCATACTGCTTGTTCATATTTAAGTGATTATCCACTAGGATTCCAAGGTCCCTTTCACAGTTACTGTTTTTGAGCCAGGTTTCGCCTAATCTGTACTTGTACCTTTGGTTTTTTCTTGCCTAGGTATAAAATTTTGCTTTTTTCCACATTAAATTTCATGTTGTTGTATAGGGCCCATTGTTCAAGTCTTGTTAGGGATTTGGGGGGAGAATGTTAATACTGGTATTTCTTATTACATACTGTACATCATGATCCATTTGTAATCCTGTATGCCTAGGCTTCTTGACCTGAACAAAAATCAAAGATAGATGCCTTAATATTTTCACCTTCCATTTTTGTTGTTGTTAGTTGCGAAGTTGTGTCTGACCCATCGCGACCCCATGGACAGTGTTCCTCCAGGCCTTCCTGTCCTCTACCATCCTCTGGAGTCCTTGTGATTTAATTAAAGTGAAAGATGCCAGGGAGGTTGCAAACTACTGAAGACCAGGTTATAGAAACTAGATTGCACACATCCTATAACAGTGATGGCTAACATTTTTGCCATTGTGTGCCAAATCCGGGGGGGAGGTGCAGGGGGGGTCACGTGCATGCGTGCCCACACCCATAATTTAATGCGCTCCGCACATGCGCTTGCGACTCCCCCGCACTCCCCCCGCTTTTGGCACATGATGCCAAAATAGGTAGGCCCATTTTTTGCCCTCCCCAGGCTCCAGAGGCTTTCTTGGGGGCTGGGACTGGATGTCAGGAAACGGGCCATTTCCGGCCTCCGGAGGGCCTCTGGGGGGGGAGACTGTTTTCACCCTCCCCAGGCTCCTAGAAAGCCTCTGGAGCCTGGGGAGAGTGAAAAATGGGCCTTCTCCCCCACCCAGAGGCTCTCCAGAGACTGCAAATGGCCTGTTTCCTGACTTCCAGTGGGCCTGGAAGGCCTGAAAATCAGCTGGTGCACCGGAGCTGACCTAGGGCAATGCTCGCGTGCCCACTGATATGGCTCCACATGCCCCCTGTGGCACGCGTGCCATAGGTTCGCCATCACGGTCCTATAACATTCTTATCTCCTAACCAAATCATGAACTTTGTGGTATAACCATAAGAATGTTACCATTATTTTCCTCTGAAAATTGTTTTGAAAAGAACTCCTTTCCTGTTAAAGTGGAGGATAATGGTTTAAAATTGCAGAAGAAACATTCAGTATAGTATTCTAGATTAATCTTCCTGCATTGCTTAAGCACACATACCATAGCAAATGCCATGTTTATTTTCAATTGTTATTTCTTTTATACAGGAGTTGCTGCAAAGACTGTTCCCTACTGAGATTAATTTACATATAGTAGTGTCAAAAAATAAACCTGATTAGCTCTTTTTTAAAAATGAAGTTCTTATTGGTGCTTTCAGGTATAAATGAGGAAGAGAATACACAGCATTGTTCCCAATTTGCAATTCATTAAATAAGTCTCTGAAAATGTTTTGTCATGACCTTGGGCTGTGTAAAAGCGGCAAAGATTAATCTCTTAGACAAGAGGGGAAAGACCTAAATATGTTCAGTTAGGCTTAGCCAAAATGATTTAAAGCTCCCTTAATGCCCTTGAACAAGTTACTTAACCTCTACACCTGCAAACTAACAAACATGCACTTACAGAGTTCTCAAACACTTTAAAAAAATATTTCATGCTTAGATAAGACTCATGACTTGAAGTTTTTCCTAGAATAATAAAACATGAGCCCATCCTTATAGCTTCCTTATTTTCATCCAATCTATACTTGAAGAAAAGCTATCTATCTATCTATCTATCTATCTATCTATCTATCTATCTATCTATGTCTACACAAGGATTCCATTATAACATTCAAGAACATATTAAGCAGGACACATCCCAACACTGAAAACTAAAAATGTCATCTTTCCCACATTTTGTAGACTTGTTAGCTGTACTTGGGCTGGTTAATTTCAGTGGGGTATCTTATAAAGTCCTGATATTCTGCCTCATCAAGGCAGAATATCAGGACTGTGTGTGTGTGTGTGCATGTGTGTGTGTGTGTGTTCCTGGGAGGAACAAGACAAGAATGCTTAGAATTATGCTAAGAATATATATTCACAGCAGGCTTAATGACCATCTCAACTCTCTGGCTAAAACATGTAGGAAGATATGTTGGGTAATCATGATACAGGAATATCTTGGTGGTTGAGGTTCACTTTATTGAAAATGGCAGTGGCATCATTGCTACAATGTGGGAGAATACAACGGTAAAGCATTTCTGTATAACAATATAAAGTGATTGATTATACAGTGCCAGATGATGGATTCCTTAAGGTGTACAATACTCAATATAATACTGAAGAAAAGTTGGGGATGTTTCAGAATATGAATGGAGTTTATGAAGCCACTAGATTAAAGCCTTTGGGTGCTGATTTTTCCATACAGGAAAACAAAATTTTCACTTACAGTATTAACATGGAACAGGTAGGAAAGTTGAAAAAAGAAACAGAGGGGCTCATTTTGACTGCATAAGACCAAGCCTTATGAACAAATGCAAACAAATACAAAGCCAGAATTGAGAAGCCAGCAATAGATAGCAAATGTCACCTCTGCAAAGAAGCTGAAGAAACAGTGGACTACCTGGTTGACTGTTACAAGAAGATTGCACAGACTGACTACAAACAACAAAGTAGCAACAATGGTGCATTGAAAGATCTGCAAGAAATGCCACTGGCATGCAACTAAGAACTGGTGGGACCATAAAATAGAGAAAGTAATAGAAAATGAAGAAGCTAAAGTTCTCTGCGACTTTAGAATTCACAGATACCTGCTGCATAACACCAGACTTAGCACCAGACTTAGCAGTTGTTGATAAGAAAGACAAAAAAAGTCTGGCTGGTGGATGTGGCAACATCTGAAGACAGCAGAATAGAAGAGAAAGAACTGGAGAAGATAACAAAATATAAAGACCTGCAAATAGAAATAAAACGACTTGTGGCAGAAGAAAGCAAAGGTAGTACCAATAGTAATAGGAGCCTTGGGTACAATCCAGGGGTGGGTTTTAAATTTTTTACTACCGGTTCTGTGGGCATGGCTTATTTTGTGGGCATGGCTTGATGGTCATGTGACAATTATTTAGGATTTAGCAGAGGTACTGGTCTACCAGGCTGTACCGATCTACCCATTTATTTTTGCAGGCACTGATCATCTCATGTATTTTTGCAGGCACTGGTCTACTCATGTATTTTTGCAGGCACTGATCTACTCATGTATTTTTGCAGGCACTGATCTACTCATGTATTTTTGCAGGCACCAGACTACTCATTTGTTTTCTTTTAACACTGATCAGCTGTAAGGCGGCCCTTTGAAGCCCTGTGGCAAGAGTTTAAACAGTTTTTTTCCCTCTGGCTATCAGCTGGGACTCAGGAGGCAGCAATAGATTGGGGGTGGGGCCAAATAAAAGGTAAGAATAACGCGGGGGTGGGTGGAGGCGGGGAGGGGGCGGGGGGGGCAGAACCAGTTCGGTGGCATCATATTGTCACCGCTACTGGCTCGGCGGAATCGGGTGGGACCGGGAGGAGTCCACCACTGGTACAATCCCAAAACAACTGGAGCATCACTTGAAACACCACCAGCTTGACAAATTCACCATTAATCAATTGCAGAAGACAGCTTTGCTTTGAACAGCTTCCATCCTGTGACAATTCCTCTAGCACCATAAAACATCAACATCTCCCTATCCCTGGTCCTTGAGAAGGACTAGATAGGTAGATAAAAATGCCAAATCAAGTCTGAACATCTGGCTGACTGTGCGATGGACCATAATAAAAATAATAATAAGCTGGGTGACTTTGGGACAGTCACTCTCTCTTGGCCCAGCTTGCTCACAGGGTTGTTGCAGAGAAAATAGGGAATAGAAGTACAAAATAGAGAAAAGAGGAAGTTGTGTTGGATATGTTTGCTGCCTTAAGGTATTAGTAAAAAATAATAAAGATGGGATACAAATAAATAAAGAAGGCATCAATGAATTGAAATGGACTGGAATTGGACATTTCCAGTTAAATATCATGCTGTTTTCTATTCAAGACATAAAAAACAAGGAAAATAAGCATTCCTTTCTTAGTCAGGAAAGATGGTACTTGAGAATAATGTGGTCGGTGATGAAATAATATTACTCAGACTTCACAAACAACCTTATAATATTTATTTTATTAAATTTATAGGCCACTTAATTCCATTATGAAATTAATGTTCCAACCACTGATAAAGAAGAAGCCATTTATAAGTTATGGTCAAGTTCAAACTGAAACAAAAAAAACCCCAACCATTTAAGTAGGATGTGTTGCTTGTGGTTGGAGACTGGAACCCCAAAGCTGGAAATATTAAGTATGAAAATGTAGCTGGACAGTGTAGCCTAGGAAACAGAAATGAAGCAGAAGAACAACTTATAATTTTCTGTCAACCCAATTGTTTCTTCATTGGCATCACAGTCTTCAGACTATCAAAATGATGCCTGTATTCATAGACATTACTCAGCTGGAGTACAGAGAAATCAGACTGACTATATTATTAGTAGAAGGGGATGAAAGAGCTCAGTTACAACAACAAAGACAGGGACTGACTGTGGAACAGATCACAAACTGCTCATCTGCAAGTAACAATTCAAGCAAAGGAGAAGAACAAAGCCAACTAGTTTTCACAATAGGGAACCTTCCATTCTCATACTTATCTACAATTTACAAGGAGAACATCAACAATCACTTGAAGTCCTGAACATGATCGATAGGGAAATTGTTAAGGATGAATGTGAAAAGAGACGGCTAAGGATCAAGAAACAGAAGAAAGCAAACTGGGTTGCCAGAACACAGAGCAGAAGTTGCCAAAAGAAAAGAAAAGCCTAAGCCAAAGATCTTAGAAAGGAATTTATCAATATATTTCAGAAATCTACTGGAAGAGACAGCAATCAATATTCAACAGCATCTCTGTTCTGTAAAAACATCAAAGATGGAAACAGATATGGAAAAACAAAGATATCCAAACTGCAGAAGGGGCTCCAGCTTTAGACTGGTATGCTGATAAATATGACTGAACTGAACTGATAGTAACTGATTCAAAGAAGAACAAAGATGAAAGGCATTTATTCAAACTCTGTTCAGTAGAGATATCAACATGCAAGGTGCCTTAGAAGATATTTTCTATATATCTATTTTTTACTCAGCTATTATTGTAGTTCTCATCTTTCCTCATCTTCTCATCTTTCCTACTATCTTCTCCTATTGGTTTCTTATGATTTAACAATTGTTGCTTGTAACTTATTATTAATGATTATAATCATAATTTACTATCTATGACCTATTACTTGCTGTTTATATGTACACTGAGCTTATGCACCAGAAACAAATTCCTTATGTGTTCAATTACACTTGGCGAATAATAATGTTCTGTTCTGTTCTGTTCTGTTCTGTTCTGTTCTTCTATTCTATTCTATTCTATTCTATTCTATTCTATTCTATTCTATTCTATTCTATTCTATTCTATTCTATTCTATTCTACTCTACTCTACTCTACTCTACTCTACTCTACTCTGTATATGATAAATGATGTTTTTTCAGCATTCTGGTTATTCCCAAATCAGCAGATTCCAAGAATTGATTGAATATATAAAGAAATATGGCAAACAACAGAAGAGGATGAAGTGAAAGTTCTAACCAAAATATACCAGCAAATCTAGGAGAACATCACAGAGGTTGAAAGATTGAAAAAAGTCAGTTGGCAAAGAAAAGAGATGTAACCAATTGCACAATATCCTTCAACAATAAAGGTAGCAAATATTGCTTAGGATCACCCAACATAATTATACTTTGACATGGAAAGGAAGATGCCAGATCATTTACATCAGGGGTGTCAAACTCACATTGTCACAGTGGCATTACATGACTTATCGGGACTTCTCCCCCCATTCGCTAAACCGGGCGGGGGCATGGCAAGTGCATGACACATCCGGCCCATGGGCCAGGAGTTTGACAGCCCTGATTTACATTAGCAATTGATAAAAAAGCTTGACTATGTTGTTTTACTTATTTGGTCAGAAAATGTATATTTCTTGCTGTTTAAATGTTTGGAGTTTTACCATATATTATGTATTTTTGCATAGTCTTCTTAGTTGATTTTTGGGCCAAAGTTTTTTAAAAAACACTTTTGTGTGCTACAATAGACCAGCATGTGAAATCTATAAGCAATTAAGGTTGCATAGTTTTGTTGAAATATTACTCTGATGAAATTATCATTGATTTGGAATGGAACACTTATTTCATACCTTTTAATTTAAAAAAAAGATAGCCAGAAGGATTCCCTTTCTAATTTTTCTAAATGCATAGATTTCCTAATCAGTTTTTACAGTTGTGCATTGTTAATTTCAGCTGCTTTTAGATAAACAAAGAGAAATTTACATTTTCCTATGTAGTGGCTCTATCTCCTATTCCCTCCCCACAGGCCAAACTTTAGGAAACATCTGTTCTGCTTATTTAAACTATCAAAGGTACAAAATCCATATTTTCTCTCTTTTCTTTTTTAACAATTTCAAATTAGATGTTTCATACACAGGCTTTTTAGTGCTCTAATGCAGTTAAATGGACTATGTTGTGTTGAGCTATTGCTATCACAGAAGGTTGAACAGTGAAATTTTTCTGCAATGCAATTTCTAATTTCATATGCAATCACAAAACAGAGTTGTACTACTTAATGTATGAAATCCAAACCTGAACTAGGAGGTATCATATATTTTTAGCTTTAATTTGAAGCTAAATTAAATACAGATACAAAAAATGACCTGATAGTTAAGACATTGTTCTGGTCTCTGATCTCAGGAAGAATTGTAAGCAAGTTCCCTAGAAAATGTTATTAATAGTAGAAAAAGCATCCAAAACTTTTTTTATATTTTCTGCGTTAATTTTGTTTTTAAACCTTTAAAAAGTATATGGCTCTTGGAAAATTATTGACTCTAGTATCTAAACTAAATAAAGCAAAGATCGATTCCAGTTGAAGCATTAAAGGAGATTAAAATACTTAGGCTTTTTCAAGGTGGCTTGGAAGAACCCTTGTTATCAAGTGACTTTTTATTTTTTTATTTTTTTATGTGTGGGACAAATGATGAGGTTGGATGTCCAATACAATTACCGATCTTGTTGGTCTGCCTACAAATTTAAGAATGCTAAATCAATGCTGGCAATAAAATTCCATTTAGTAATAAGCTTATCTCTGAATCTTTAATTTTTCTGGAGTTGCATTTGCTCAGGTCAGCTCTAAAACAGCATAACATTAGCTTCAGTATTGCTCTAAAGCTGCCACTGAAGCCACATTCCCTGCTTTTGAAAATGCAATGTAAATAAAAACCAATAGTGCTTATATTTACATAAGAGTTACAATTTATATACTAAATTGTGATCTTTTCCCTGTTCTTGCTCAGTATCAAAAGCTCATATATGTTCATCTAATAAGGATTGATAGTTCTCCCTTTCCTGAGGCAGACAGAAATATTAACAATGCCTAATCTTTTATTCCTCCTCCTCCTCCTCCTCCTCCTCCTCCTCCTCCTCCTCCTCCATTATCATGACAAGTTAGACACCTATTTTTCATTTACACCTTGCTGATTTCTTTCAAGAGAATAAATCCCAGCCAATTTATTACTTTGCCATAAAGTAATCTCATGGGTTTTGTAGACTCCATGTATTTATGATGGAGAGAAACAGAATCAGATGTACTGGATATATATATGATATACAAAAGGATTAGTATTATTGAGCTAGGAGAAAAAGAATGTGCAAACTTAAAAGCAGACTAATCTGGTACATCTAAAATTGCTGTTTGTTTTAATTTCATGCTTGATCACTTGGGATTATAAATCATGTCCTCTCAGATCAATCAAATAGATTCCATTTTGTAAAATGATATGAGAGATATTTTATGAAATTGCAAACCTTTGTGTTATTGGATCCAAGTAGGACTATGTAGTTTTTATCAAATAAAGGAAGGACTTGATTGGAGTTGGGTATCTAACGGGCAAGGCTGTGTTTCAACAGTATGTTAAACAGCTGTTTCTGCAGTATCATTAAAGTTTTTGTAAATGATTCAGGGTTTACATGGGTTTGTCACATCACTTTTCTACCTGTGATGGGAACAGCGTAACATAATTACTGAAGTTCTAGTAATAACTATAGGCATAAACTTGAAAATATCACAGACAAGAAAGAACTAAAATAATATTTTACTAACGATGGGGCTCTGGAAATAACTTCAGATGTTCTTAACATATAAATATATCTGCTGTTAACAGATTATTTGTCAAATAGTTGTGACCTCATTGTCTGACTGATTTGCCTACCTTGTTGTATTAGTGTTGCCAATCTCAGTCTTTGTTGCTCGCTTAAATTCAGTACAGTATTGTGAAATAACTTAGGCAGTGAGTTCTGATTCAGGATCCTGGCTTTTCTGAACATATTGTTAGCACTGGTGAGAAAAAAAAAGATTAAGCAGATGAGTGATAACTGCCTAAAATAATGAACTCCCTTTGAGGTTACAAGGCCATCACCCCTGGAGACTGGAGATTAATATGTTATACTTGCAAGCAGTTTAGTTCTGCTTTTGAAATTTGGATTTCTCTTCCAGATAACAGACTTCTAGTAGGTTAGGACCATTTTTATAGCAACTAATATTTATATTAACATATTACTGGATATATGTATGTATATAAACATATATACAGGAGCCACAATGGTGCAGTGGTTGGAATGCAGTATTGCAGGCTAACTCACTGCTCACTGCCAGGAGTTCGATTCTCACGGGCTCAAGATTGACTCAGCCCTCCAGCCTTCTGAGGTCTATAAAATGAGGACTCAGATTTTTGGGGGCAATATGCTGACTCTATAAACTGCTTAGAGAAGGTTATAAAGCACTATGAAGCAGTACATAAGTCTAAGTGTTATTGTTAAGTGCTATTGCTATTATATACAAACATGCAGACACATATACACACATGCAATTGGAATTGTCCAGGCAGTTGCCAGGAATCAGCTGTGACTCAATCTCTCATTATATCAATGAATAGATGGAGGGATAGTAGGTAGGTAGATAGGATAGGATAGGATAGCTGGGTAGATGGATAGATAGATTAGATAGATTAGATCAGGGTGTCAAACTTGGTTTCATTGAGGGCTGCATCAGGGTTGTATTTGAGCTTAGGAGGCTAGGGTGGGTGTGGCCAGCTCACTATCACTCGTGTTGGGGGCACTTGTGGTGGCACGAGTGCTCTGCCAGCAAAAACGGACTCCATTTTTGGCTGTGACAGCCTCCTGCAACCCTCTACCAGTGAAAATGGAGCTCGGGAAGGCCGCGGCCCTCCCAATCTCCATTTTCACTGGCAGAGGCACCACAGGCTGTCCTTTGCTGTTTCCAGGGCAGTCCTGTGGGCCAGATCTAAGCACCCTGTGCATCAGATTCGGCCTGTGGGCCTTGAGTTTGACACCCCAGGATTAGCTAGATGATAAATAGGTAGGTAGGTAGGTAGGTAGGTAGGTAGGTAGGTAGCAGTGGTGGGTTCCTCCTGGTTCGGTCCGGTTTGGCCGAGCCGGTAGCAGTGACGATATGACGTCACCGAACCGGTTCCCCCCCCGCCTTCCCACCCACCCACCCACCCACGTTATTCTTACCTTTTATTTGGTTCCACCCCCAATCTATTGCTGCCTCCTGAGTCCCAGCTGATGACTAGAGGGAAAAAAACTGTTAAACTCTTGCCGCAGGGCTTCAAAGGGCCGTCCTACAGTTGATCAGTGTTAAAAGCAAACAAATGAGTTGGATCGTAAGTGCGAGGACTGGTCGTAAGTGCGAGGACCTTCCAGAAATGACTCTGACCAGCTAGCCACGCCCACCTAGTCACATGACCTCCAAGCCACACCCACAAAATAAGCCATGCCCACAGAACCGGTAGTAAAAAAAATTAGAACCCACCCCAGGTAGGTAGGTAGGTAGGTAGGTAGGTAGGTATGTAGATAGATAGATAGATAGATAGATAGATAGATAGATGAAAGAAAACATATATTGAGGTTGTCCCTATTCAGACTGCAAGCTCTAATGATAGAACTTATTCTCTGGACAAGTATATTCTTGTATACTGTATATATAAAATTAGTTTGGCAAGGAACAATCCATCTTCTTTATCGAATACTTCTTTTTCTGACTGTCACAATTTTTTCTTTATTTGCAGAATTGATACTTTTGTCTGTTGTTTTCTAAGAACTAAGAAAAATCCCAATGAATGGATTCTTTGGCTGAAGGGAAAGAAGGGCTCTTTGCTAGCAGGGAAGAATTTCTCCTGCTGGTTTGGAGCGATTGTAGAAAATCCTATTAGGGTAACTTAATCAATAGTAGATTCAACGAGCATTTTGGGTGAGAGATTGGAGATTATTTTGTAGTCACTGGATCCAAAATCTAAGACTCATTTCCTATGTCTTGTTTGTATCTCGGGTTTTGTCAAGTTTATTAACATGCTATGTTGCATATCTCATTCCCAGGTGAAAAGGCAACAGTGACTGTGATGAACAATATATTTATTTTTTAAGAACACCTGCTGCTCTTTCCATTTCTTTCCCCGGATGACCTGTTAAAGCTTTATTACGCTTCAGTGCCAGAATCATGTTGTAGTTCAATTAAAGTAATATTTAATTTCTTTTTCCTTTCCTTTTCTTCCTAGCAAAAAGGAAACAGTAAATGAATAAGGAATTACTTTCTCTGCACAGTGTGACTTGAAAGAATTACTGTTTTCTTGCAGAGCTTAAAAATGTGACCATTTGATTATTCATGCCAACTCATCAATCATATTGCGAGCTCTTGTGGTGGGGGAGTCAAAAGTGATCGCAGGGAAAACAACAAACATCCAGTGGCCCTGATAAGAAACATGACATGATGTCTCTGATGTCAGACCTAATTCCAGAAAGGACAGTAACATCCCAGTTAAAAATATCCATTGAAAGAAAACACCCATGGAAAGAATCCCCAAAAGAAATCTAAACAAACGACAGTCATTGCAGGTTCAATATAGATTCCTGTATTGTTGAAATGAAACTTATTCTTTCTCTTCTGCATATTCTAGCTTTAGATTTCTTGTCATGCTTTTCTTCACAGGGCTGCATGAATTTGTCTTTCGCAAAGGCTCCAGATATCTAAAACTAAAAGAAAAAAAATGATTGCTGTTATAATTTTTATAAAATAAATTCTCTATAAAAAAAAATAAGTGTAAAAAGAGAAAGGGATTCTGAATTGTTAAAAACATTTTTTTCTTCAGAGAATGTAGATCAATGAAAACTTTTATGCATCAATCCACAAGTGACTGGCAAAATCTTCACACAATAAAATACAATATTTAGTGTTCTTATATAGTATGATTATTAGCCCTTCTTAAAGAGGAACAGAACAAAGGGTGTTTTTGTTTGTAGATAATGGGTCTGCTAACTTTACAAAGCTATATGGGTGCCTCTCTTTGATACCACTCTCTTGAAATAGTTGTGTGATGAGATCTTGCCCTGAGACTGTCCTATTGCCATAAAAGAAAAAGGGTTTTTTTTTTGTAGCTGATGAAAGTGGGCCTCCTACTTCAAAAAAGGAAATAAAACCAATTTCACTTTTTCTGCTCTGCATCTATAATTCAGCTAAAATAATTTGCCTATACAAGATGGCTGATCAAGGAGCTAAAAGAATGACAACATTAATTATCAAATATTCAAAATGAGAACACTTCTGATTGATCTCCATCATATAATTTCTAATTGATCTCAAAGCAATTCAACTGTTTTCTGTCTTAAATTGACTATGATTTATAAATAAATCCCATTTTGAGACTTTAGAATTTAACTTTTTTATGACATTGCTTAAGAATATAGCCTATAGGCAATACATTCTGGGGACAACAATAATATATACATTGTGATTTAAGTCCTTGGGTGTCATCTTCTGAAATTGGTACCATCTGTTCTTATCTATTTCCATACTATGGCTAAATGTGTCTTGAAAACTATGGACAATTATATAAGAAGTAGTTGGATTTACTTCTATAATTTTTGTGTTTCAGATAATCAGAGTGAGGAAGCAATTTCTAGATCCATTGCATAGTATAAAACTGATGGAAATGGATTCAGAGACTTCTGAATTAGTCTTTTCATAAAACTTATATCACTACTATTAGACAGGTTTGAGTAGATAGCACAGAAGTAGAATAAACGAGACAATCGGCAAGCAGGAAGCTACAGGAAATTTATCACTTGCATCTGCTGACTTTCATCTACTGTCTAAATATACTAGAAGAGCATGTTTTAGTTGAATTGTAGTTTGTAAAGTCAAAAAATATGCTGTGACATTCTAGGGAGCTATTACTTTGACTTATGTACAGACACCCCTATGTTATTTTATGGATCAGGAAATTACCTACCTAAGACAGAAATTCAATAGGTGAATCCTAATCCATTGCCACAGTATTTTTACTCAGCATCCACAATATCTACAGTATTTTTACTCAGGGTCTGTTGGAGATTTTATACTGAAGAGAGGTTTATCTGCAAAATATAAGAATTTAAACTATTGGTGCTTAAAGGTTACTTAGCAAGGTAAATGATGAAATTCGGATGGCCATGGCTCTTTTGGCAATTATTATCATCTGAACCCTAACAGAATGATGGATTTCACCTGGAAAAGAAACATCAGAGCAAAAATAAAATAATTAATTTGTCTCTAACATTCCTATAGCACTTAGACTCGTATACTGGCCCACACTGGTTTACAGTACTGTCTGATTGATTTACACTGTCAGTATATTGCTCCTGACAATATGGCTCCTCATTTTACTGATCTTGGAAGGATGGAAGGCTCTGTCAGGATTGAACTCCAGACTGTGGGCAGAGTTAGCCCTGTAATACTGTATTCTAACCACTGCACTGCCAGGACAATGACTAAGATTTGCTGCTTAGCTTCCAAAATGTACAAAACTGTTCTTTACTTTATATTAATTTATAGTCCAAGGAATAAATCCAGATTCAAAGCTGCATTGAATCAATACTTTGCTATTGTTGTGAAGATACAGTCTCTTTCACAGAGAAGAATATTTTCCGAGACACAGAAAAATAGTGCATTACGTTCATCAGAATATTCATACATATAATTAAATCTGTAATCTTTGTTACTAAAAGGATAACATGAAAGGTCTCTACTAACATAATGTACTTTGAAAAGCATACAGAAATCAACTCATATTCTACCTGAAAGAAAAGTTCAGTACAAATTTACTATGCACATTTGTAAATATTTTTCAAACTCAAGTTTATTTCCTCAAAGGACAAGGGGATATGTGAGAAGGGAGAGGAGGAAGGAAATCATTTGCAAATATCCTTTGATTCTTCATGTGCAAGCCTTCAGCTGATATTTTTCCTTTCTTTCTTATGTCTGCATCTTGTTAGAGCAAATTGTTTTTCCGCTCCATATTACCTAACTTAATATGCTGCTGGACTGGCTTTGTGTGATATGGACACATTAACATAACATTCAATAAATTCTTGTGTCAGCAATAGGTCTCACTTGGTAGATAGCTTGGGAAAAAAGTAGCTCTCTGATGTTTCTTGGCAACACTTGGCCTTTCTACATGCAAACTGTTTACCTAATGATTAGTTTGCAAGTACATTGCTGAACTCATCACAAATCTGTGAGAAAAAAATCCAGCTTTTTTGCTATCTCACTAGCAGACTTCTCTCTAAGTTATCTGTTATACAATTTAATTTTATTGATACCAAATCATGACACTGGACTGGAAACATTTCTTCTGCAACGAAATGAGAATTACAGTTCAATGCTACGCAGAAACGTTGGGTTTGGCTCAGCTTGCTGCCAGAGAAGCACGTACCCCGAAAGTGACTAGAATTTTTGCAGGAGGAATCTATAATAATCCTCAATTCATGACCATTTGTAATTGCACGGGTGCCTTGCTTAATGACAGCAACAACTTAAAGCATGTACTTCTGGGCTCAATTGTGGTCGTAAGTTGAGGGCTGCCTGTACTATCGTTTTCACCTTTTTCTTTTCTTTTTTTGGGCTTTCAAGAACCAGAGAGGAGCTACCTGGCAATGAAGTTATGATGTCACCAGATGGAATTGGTTGGCCTTGTATTTTCTGAGGGGATGGCAGGACGTGGAGTTTGCTTCTTTTCTATCTGTCTCACTTATTTTGGCTATGTAATGGGGGAATTCACTGGAGAAAGCAAGTATGTTTGGAGGAGTTAGCAGTAAAAGAAAACCAGGCCACCAAAGAACTCGATAGCTGTACACCATCAAAGCTGACACCAGCCAAAGCACAGAAAAAGTCAAAGAAACAGTGCAAAATCAGAAGATGTGTAGAGAGACCTGGCCAGTGGTGGGTTGCCCCCGGTTCGGATTGGTTCGCAAGAACCGGTAGTAAAACCGGCGGGAGGCTCCGCCCACTGACCCGGACATCATCAGAAGTGATCTGCGCATGTGCAGAAGTGCACATGCGCGTACGAGTGAAGCAAGAGCGCATGCACAGGCACGATGTGAACTGGTAGTAAAGGTAAGTAGAACCCATCCCTGGACCTGGCCCATAGACACGCCAAGAGTCAGACATGACTGAATGGATAACATTGTCATCATCATCATCATCTTTTCTATCTATAGTTGATTTGTGAAAAGAAAAGACAATCGTGTTACTTGACCCCAGATTTTAGTGGCACATTTTGAGGGCTTTGATATAAATAAGGGAGAACGGGATTGCATGCAGTTTATCTTTTCTCTTTTATCTATAGGTCTGAATTTCTACTAATGTAATAGTTTTCAAAAACGTTTTGAATATTAATGATCAAAGTCCCTTCAACCCCCTGTTTTGTACCGATGTTTTTGTGTATGTTTGAATGTACTGCTCATCTTCTGTTCTTTTTGTACTAGCTGCAAGTAATTTCCCTGCAGGTATTACATTATTTCCTAGATCAGAAATACAATTTTATTGACATCATTTTCAGGATGGTTACTCCTGCTGAGGACTTTTTAAATAAGAGTGACTAAAATTGTCTTATGGATTTCACAGAACTAGTCATGTGCTAGTGAAATATGTATACCATGACTAAGTTAACTCTAGTGGCAATAAGGGAATAACAAAAAGGAAATTTTCCTCACTTGATATTTGGGTGAGAAAGGCATTTACAATAAGCAAACTACAGCATAAATGTTCCTAACACTACTTCTTGTGAACTTAGGTTATTAAGATGAAATAGAACTTTAGCCTATTGCTTTCTGTAACCAGTTTTGGATCAAGGATTATTAGAACTAAAAATTCAACAATTTGAGAAAAAAAGTATTAGGAAACATCTAGAACAGAGGTCTTCAAACTTGGCAGCTTTAAGACTTGTGGACTTCAACTCCCAGCTATGCTGGCTGGAGAATTCTGGGAGTTGAAGTCCACAAGTCTTAAAGCTGCCAAGTTTGAAGATCTCTGATCTAGAGATTACTGCAATTTTTATCCCCTCCCCCAATTTAACTGAAAAAAGAAGCTCAATTAAGCCTCCAGTTTGGAGTGTTCTGAGGTTTAATAAATTTTGAACAGCAGGTTCTGTTCATCCCAGTTCACATAATAGAGTTTCCATTCTTTCTATTCAGTTCTTATTTTAGTGCAATGACAGTAGCATATTAGATGGACTTCTCCAGAGAAAAATTCATACCATAGTTCCATCTAGTTTATATTTATTTCTTTCTATATTTTACACATTTATTTTACTAGTTCTTACTCTTGGTTCATATTTCCTTTTTTTTTTTCCAGGAAATTGGGTTGACAATTTAATTACCACAATTCACATGGGCCTGAAGATTTCATTCTGTAAGGCACAGTGTTGTTAGAGGGAAGAAAATCACCTTTTGAATGGCCACATTCTGTGCCTTCTGTGTTCAAGAGTGATATGTGATAGATTCTTGATAGCATTGTCATTTTTTTTTATCAACCAGGGAAGCTGAATGGCTTTTTTTTAAAAAAACTTCAAGGACACTTTGGAAACAGGCACTGAAAACATAATGTGTGAATAATATGGCAGTTGACATTAACTCAATTTGGCTTCAGACCCAATCTGTAGTTGTGGATTCTGACAAGGATGTCTTGTTTTCCTCAGGCTGGGCTTTAGATTATACTGATATCAATATGGGCTATGGACACAAAATAAATCCATCCCTAAAGTTGGATAATGGCTGCCCAAATGCCACTTTCTCAGATCTAGTAGAGATCGAAAGGAAGAAGAACCACATTTTAGGTCAACTCTATACCACTGAGAAAAGTAACAGTGCAACGGCAAGCTCTTATCCCAAGCCACAGCTAGAGGACCCTAGGACAGAGGTCCTCAACCCCCGATCCATGGACTGGTACTGGTCTGTGGCATGCCAGCAACCAGTCCATACAAACAAGTGAAGCTCCACCTGTGGGATGCAGGCAGCACACAACACCATACCCCCTCCGGTCGCTAAAAAAACCTTTCTCCATGGAACTGGTCCCTGGTGCCCAAAAGGCTGGGGGCTGCTGCTGTAGAAGGTGTTTGTCTACAATGTCTGCATGGTTCAACTACCTTATCAAAGTACCCAAGTTCTTTGAGCCACGGTGGCGCAGTGATTAGAGGGCAATACTGCAGATTACTTCTGCTGACTGCCGGCTGCCTGCAATTTGGCAGTTCAAATCTCACCAGGCTAGAGGTTGATTCAACCTTCCATCCTTCTGAGGTGGGTAAAAATGAGGACCCAAATTGTCAGCAAAATGCTGACTGTGTAAACTACTTAGAGAGGGCTGTAAAGGACTGTAAAGTGGTATATAAGTCTAAGTGCTATTGCTATTGCTTTAATTGCTCAGGAGTAGAGTAGAACCAAGTTTCAATTTTAGAAGGAAAGATAAGAATGGAGCTTCTGACAGATCTCTTTATGTTCTGGAAGGATCTAAACTAAGCTCTGCGTAAAATGTGAATCCACAGATAAGCGCATGAAGATAGAGGTAGGAAATCTATTCGTTCCTATACTGAGCAGTAAGCAGTGATTTATCTTTCAAGTCCACTGGAGTAAATTAAATAGCTGTCTGCGATGATAAGAACTGGACAATCCAACAATACTATAGTAATAGGATGCATATAGACATGCTCATAGTATCACAAGGTATAATTCCATAGAATATATAGAAAAATTAGGATAAAACAGAAGCTCATAAATGCCAGTTTATTAAGCATTGATGATCATATGCATATTGAATAGTCTATTATTATACCTTGGATGTTCCTTCTGTGTTCATTTTTACTGTCCATTTTTCTCAGTGTGAAGTGATATTTTTCTTCTTATCCTGCCAGATTTATCCAATGCAGTAAAGAAATGTTTCATGCATTTCACTGCTCCCACTACTATCTATCCAAATTCAGATCTATTAGACTTTATAGCAGAAGCACTAAAGTGTGACTATCTGTTAGATTCTTGAACTCAAATCAAGCCTCATTTTTTTTCCTCCTGCAAAAGGAAATGTGTAGAATATGAATGTCACATTCATTTATTCAGTTAGTGGAATAACGGAATGTAATATATGTAAATTTAGAAGAATGCAATAAGTAGGCTTCCCATTATTTCTGAACAGCATATGAATCATGAATAAAATCCTTGAGATGTTTGGAGATGTACCAATGTGGTATCAACAATGTTGCACAGGAGGCACATTCTGAGAGACATATTATGCAAATAATGTGATAAAAAAAGGGAAACCAGGCCCTCCTCATATTGTTACATTAAATGAAGACAATAAAATCTTGTTTATGAAGTTCTGTAGCCTCTGGTGGCAATAACAATTTGATTAGTAATTGGACAGATGTAAGAGTGAATAAATATTTTTCTACCCCAGTTAACAATTTATTTGTAACTAGATAATGTCTAACCCTTTGGGTCATTGTTTCAGAAATACTTTGTTACCTGGCCAAAGAAAGCAGAAGACCACAGATGGTTAAACAATCAACGGGAGTGTGGGCAACATCTGACTTCCTGTTTCTTTCTCCATTGAATTTCCTTGTGGGAAGCTAGCAGAGAGTGTTAGAAACCCTTCCTTCCCCCATCTCATCCCATCCCATCCCATCCCATCCCATCCCTCTCTGTTTCTCTCCCTGTTCTCTCTTCCCTTCCCTGCCTTGCCCTGCCCTGCCCTGCCTTACCAGAAGGTAACTGGCTGTTTCTGGTGGGAGAGGGAGTGAAGGATTGCACAAGTGGCTGGGAAACTATCAGGAATGTTGAAAATGAGGATCATGTGACCATGACAGAGAAGCAGCAGCATTGGAGCTGTAGTAACGTGGCAGTGCTGAAGCAGCCACTAGTTTCCCAGGTTTAATCTGGAATTAATCTGAGCAATGATTTCCAAATGTTTGAGGTTAACCCCTCTTAGGTACTTTAAAAAAAAATAAATTCCCTCTGATGCAGCATTTTGAAGTTTACTAAGCATCAAACAGACAAAGAGTTTTAGTACTATACGTAGTCCTCAAACTTAACTATCTTCATTGAGTTCCCAGTCATGGTCTTAAGACATTGCAGTCATTAAGCAGATCACCATAAGAGCATGCCCAATTCTATAACTTTTTTTTGCAGTGGTTGTTAAGTGAACACCATGCTCATTAAAAAAAAATCTTTTTATCCTTTTTTAAAGCTGGAAACGGTGGAAATCAGCAAAAGAGAGAGAGAGAGTTTATATTTGTGATCATATGGGATGCCGCAAAAAGCCATAAAGGAGAGCCAGTTGCCAAGCAATCACATGACTGGTAGCAGTAAAGGTGAGCCAGTAAAATACAATCACATGACTCAGGAGTATATGCAGTCATTTTAACTTCAAAAATCAGTGTCTTGGGGGTGGGATTGCAACAGATCCTGTTGTAACTTTGAACAATTGCAAAGCAACTGGTTGTAAGTCGAGAATTATTTTGTGTATAGATCAGGCACGAGAATGAGAATTTTGTAAAGGGTTGAAGACAATTTCAAGATATCTTCAACATTTTATCCTTTGTAACCACTATGCACTCTGACTTGCAATTCCAGGACAGGAGCCAGAATGCTCTCTAGAAAAATGAGCAAATGTTTGGGGGTTAGAGGCTATACCAAAATGAGAAAAAGGAAGGTTATGATGGGAATTCCATTACTTTTCTCACTTGGAGTGAAGCTCAGCTTATTTTAGACTTTAACTTAAAGCTTTTGTGAGTGTCTTACCTTGAAACAGGTGGAAACCATGCCATTAAATTGTATCAGTTGAGTTGGAAGAGATTTTATGAGATGGCAAATTTGGGGACAGTGGGTTAGCCTGACCTGGATCATATTGGGAATTCAGTTGTCACATCGGTTTTAGCTATTTTCCCAGAAAAAGCATCAAAAGCAATGAAGAAGAAAGCATCAAAAAAGATTATCAAAAAATGACCTAGAAAAGGCGAAAGATTTATACGATCTAAAGAGAAAACAGAGTCAATAGGGAAAAAACTAAAATTATTGCCAAAAATTTAACAGTAAAGCAAGGGAAAGAATTAGAAGTGAATTTGGGATTCCAAATTGTAAACAAACTAAAATACCTACCGTATTTTCCGGCGTATAAGACGACTGGGCGTATAAGACGACCCCCAACTTTTCCTGTTAAAATATAGGGTTTGGGCTATACTCGCCATATAAGACTACCCCTCTTCCAACACACACCAAATAAAAATTAAAAAACATCAACTGCCTCAACACAATGTAAAAGCAGCTGTGCTAGACCCAAAATGGCCCCTGCAACTAGCAGGAACCTCACACAGCCACAAAAAGCC
This sequence comes from Arizona elegans, assembly GCA_022577455.1. NCBI lineage: Eukaryota > Metazoa > Chordata > Lepidosauria > Squamata > Colubridae > Arizona > Arizona elegans. Next base: position 49,560,491 of record JAKOOJ010000002.1, on the reverse strand, counting down.
CCAAAAAACAACTTTCACACTTTACACACACACACAACACAACACAACTGGCTCACCCACAATGTAAAAGCAGCTGTGCTAGACCCAAAATGGCCCCTGCAACAAGCAGGAACCTCACACAGCCACAAAAAGGCCCAAAAAATCAACCTTCACACTTTACACACACAAAATTCCACATACAGCTTTGTGAGATTTTGTGTGTTTGTGTAGTTAGAGTGAAACACTACAGAAACACACCACATCTCAGAAAGCTGCACAAATATTATTTTATTTTTATTTTTATATGAAAACTAAATTTAAAACTTCCTAAACTTTAAATGGCTAGGTCTAAAAAAGAACAACTAAAAAAACCCCAATTAACTATTTTTTTAAAGCTCCCAAAGGGGAAAAAAACTTACCCAATAGAACAGGGGTCTCCAACCTTGGCAACTTTAAGACTTGTAGACTTCAACTCCCAGAATTCCTCAGCCAGCTTTATTTTTACTGGCTGAGGAATTCTGGGAGTTGAAGTCCACAACTCCTGCCTGCATGATTGCAGGCAGAAAGTGGCTTGCTGATGGAATGGATTCAGGCAAGCGAAGCAAGGCAAGCGTGGCGATTACCAGCTAAGGTAAGCAAGCTGGAGGGGGAAAACTTTTTTCTTTTTACAGCGCTCTGGGCTCTGGCGATCCCAGCTGAGTTGCCTGATTAGCAGGCAACGCAGCTGGGATCGTCAGAGCTTGGATCGATGGCTCTGGTGATCCCAGCTGCGATGCCCGATTGGCAGGCAACTCAGCTGGGATCGTCAGAGCTTGCAGAGTCACGTAAAAGGAAAAAAGTTTTTTCCTTTAACATGGCTCTGGCATCCCAGCTGAATTGCCTGATTAGCAGGCAAAGCTGGGATCGTCAGAGCTTCGATCGCCAGAGCCATTTAAGGCTCGTTAGAGTCTTTTGGGCTGGTCTGCCTGGTTACAGGAGAACGACACCCGGCGTATAAGACGACCCCCGACTTTTGAGAAGATTTTCATGTGTTAAAAAGTCGTCTTATATGCCGGAAAATACGGTAGGCATTATTATATCAGCCAAATGCTCCACGATCAAAGAAGACAACTATCTGAACCTTCTCAAGAGAACAGATCAGGATCTAGAGAAATGGAAGAGCATGCAGATATCCCTACTAGGTAGAATAGCAATTATAAAAACTTATGTACTTCCGAAATGGATATACCTATTCTACACAGCACCAGTTAGACTGGATAACAATTTTTTTAAAAAATTAAATTCCTATGTCCTTAAATTCATTTGGCAAAATAAAAAACCCAGAATTAAACTTAAAATGCTTCAAGAACTTAAAGAAAGAGGAGGATTTGGTGTTCCAAAATGGGAATACTACTATCAGGCCGCAAATTTAGTCTGGATCAGGGATTGGATATTGCTGAGAAGAAGGAGGTTGTTGATTTTGGAAGGTGAGGGGTTACATCAAGGATGGCATTATTTTCTTTGGCAAAATAAAATCCCAAAGCACAGGTACCTTGCAGGACATTATGTGAGGAATATTCTAATTGAGTCGTGGAGGAAAATTAAGGGTAAATTTTACTTTTCAGTCCCCTCCTGGTTGGTCCCACTCGAAGCTATAATGTATAGGCCTCTATATAACAAAGAAAATCACCTCTCTTACCGGGAACTTTTGGACCCCCATGGCAGTCTGAAAACAAGAAATGAGTTGGAGTTGCAGGGAAGACAACTGGATTGGTGGGCTTATGCCCAAATTTGCTCGAAATTTAAAAAAGATAGGGAACAAGTTGGTATTAATTTGAATCAGCATGATCTGGACAATATCATTATAGGAAAAGAGGATAAAATGTTATCAAGGATATATAAACTTCTAATAGACTATTGGATAGGGGATGAAATAGTTAAAGACTCTATGATTGCCTGGGGGAGAAATATTGGTTATCCCATTGATTTGACCAAATGGGAAGAAATCTGGCTCAAACATATGAAACTCCTGTAGGCAACATCATATAAAGAAAATGTGTACAAGATGCTGTATAGATGGCACCTTCCACCTGCCCATCTTTCTAAAATGTATTCAAATCTCTCACCAAACTGTTGGAAGTATGGGGAGATCGGCACCTATTTCCATATGTGGTGGACCTGTTCCAGGTCGAGGGAATTCTGGAAAACCATACAGGCATGGATTATGGAAATCACAGGTTATAACCTAATTCTGAAACCAGAGTACTATCTACTGAACATTAGGCCAGATAATATAGGCACAAATATATGGTGTCTGTGTGTATTTATCATCACGTCAGCAAGAATATGTTTTGCCCAACATTGGAAGGGGAAAGACCTGCCGGCTGAAGATTTGATTTTGGAGAAAATTTTGGATTATGCGGAAGCCGACAGACTGACTAAAGCATTGCGAGATCAAAAGGACTCCGTATATTTCCAATGTTGGGACAAATGGTATGTCTGGTTGAACAACAGACACCCAAAAAGTCAAGTATAACCAGGACTATGCTTAATATTTGTTAAATTTGACTGAAGCCTACATACCGTAGAAAGTGTAAATATCATGTAAAGTTTCTGTCGCGATCGTTTGTTTGACTATTTTTTTTGTTTGATATACTGTTTTAAATAAATAAATAAATTTAAAAAAATGACCTAGAAAGATACTTTAGGGGAGAGAGAGAGAGAGAGAGGAGAGAGAGAGAGAGAGAGAGAGAGTGGGAGAGGGAGAGAGGGAGGGAGGGAGAGAGAGAGAGAGAGAGGGAGAGGAAGAGAGAGAGAGGGAAGGAGAGAGGGGGGCAGAGGGAGAGGGAGAGAGAGAGAGAGAGAACTCAGATAAGAATGAATTCTTTTCTTTTGCACAGATTTTGATGAAGAAAAACAGTCATCACTTAATCTTGCCTCCAAAATAATTGGAAATCTATCAAGAAATGTAGTTATTTCTTCATCTTTATATATGCTTGGTATAGTAAAATGCTGAAAAGAGACAGCATTTTCTGAGGCGTAGCTCAGTTGACCTACGTTTAAGTCCTAACTCAATTATTCTATCTTGCTCTTATGCAGGAAAAAAAAAATTCTTTGAGCTTCCAGAGAAAAGCTAAATGATAAATGTAATGAAAGCTTTATTTATTTCAACATTTTAAAATAATAAGATAGCAATTACAAACACAGCCCAGGTCCACCATCTGCACCAAAAGCTTTTTGGAACAGAAGTAACAAAGAAATGAAAGCAAGGTGGAAAGATCCCATATCTCAAAGGACAAAGTATTCCATAATGTGGATGCTGCCAAACAGAAGCGGCTTTGGAGTCCTATCATTGTATCTCATATGAAGTAATGAATAACCCACCATTGGTAAACAGAAATAAACAAAATCTACACTCTGGTTTTGAGCTTGTTGGGGTTTGGTACCCAAAATGCTGCTGCTGTTGATGATGATGATAATGATGATGATTATACTTCCCACCATTCTGATTCACAAAACCACATATATGTGTTGATGACGAGGATGATGACAATGATCATTAACATCTTTATTAAATTACTTAGCACTGCTGATAACATAATGAGAAATGATGAATGAGAGTTTTCAATGTGAAAATACTAATATTTCTGGGTATAAAAACAGTCTTTTCTTAATGGACTGTAGGGGGAAAAAATCTAGCTTTCTCCCCCACTGAACCTACTATGCCCAGGGGATTTAAGAATAATAGCAGTACACATTCAATAATTAACTAAGGAGGAAGATCTAAGAACAGCTGACAATCTAAGAATATTAATTGAAATATACCTAGCTCAGAGTAAGCAAACACACCACTGAATACAGATGGAAGGCAGGAGGAAGATATAATCAGGAAGAAAAATCAACATATGCAGTTATGGGGAAATAAAGATATTAAAAGACATGGGTAGGAACCAGGGGTGAAATGCTACTGGTTCACACCAGTTCAGGGGAAACAGTAGTAATTAAAGCTACCGGTTAGTCTGAATCGGTATTTCCGACGATCACGATCCGCGTGATTTATATTCACTAGAAAGCAGGAAATCCTGCTTTCTAGCGATTCTAAATCGCATGGCACAGCTGTTCCTCCCCCCAGTTGCTGTTTTACTTACCTTCTTAAGCCTCCTTTTTCCACACAAAGTACACGTTTGGTGCACATTGTTCATGCACACTCATGAAGTGTGCGTTTGGCCCGCACTGTGCTTGAGTGCATGTTTGGTGGATGCACACACTTGGCGCGCACCGCACATGTGTGGGCAGCAAACTGGTGGCAAACCATGGAGGATTTCACTGGTAGGAACAGAAGAAAAATGAAGAATAAAAGAGAAGAGCAAGTAGCTCAAACTGGAAGGAAAATGAATGGATGAAAATGAAAGAAAAATATGGAATAGAAATTGAGCAGCTGATTTGTTTCAAAGATCTTAACTTTTGGACCAAATCAACTTGTTCACAGAAGTTACATTCTGATGCAAGGATGGATAAAATTCTAGCAAAAAAAAAAAGGCTGGGGCTACCTTTCTGCTCTTCATTTTGAACTATGGGATATATGTTGTTTTCATTCAAAGTAAGAAGCCAGTATCTGAATGTGATTAACATTGTGATGCAGCATTCATATGGAACTAATGAAAGGCAAAGTTATTCTTTAAACTAAGACAAAAGATCAACACATATCACAAGTCCCATGCAATTGCTGTGATATGTCTCATAATATATATATTTAAAAATATGACTGTCAGGACAATGCAAAGCCACATAAGGGACTCATGGTTCTTTTTCTCCTTTCCTGAATTCATTTATGCCTTACATATTAGGAATAAATTTGCCTGTACTACATGCTGTTTCTGAAATTTGACCTTGATTCTGTGTAAGCATTACATTAATTTCCTGCTTTCCTTATCTGGTACATAAAGTTGATATTGAAGTTACCACTTTGGTCCCAAATATGATTACATAGATAAATAGCTCAAAATTTTCAAATTGGCATTTGCATTTTGTTTTGTAACTGGATAGAGCAGTAGGCAATGAATGAGAATTACTTCACATTCTCTTTGCCTACTATGGTTTATATAAGGTCAATATTCAGGGACTGATGGTTGAATGATTAGTAAAGAAAGACAATTCATGGACAAGAGCTCAAGAAAGTGTAGTGTGATCACTTCCTCAGCATGAAGGAAGACTAAATGAACTGAAGGCTAATACTGGAAAATCTCTGCTAGATAACTGCTCAAAGTATAAGAAAAACATTATAGCTTTTAGACTGTCATGAAACCATTTCATCTGATTGATTGGTTTGTTTTGATTTATTCAGTTGCCCATCCTACAGTTGTAACTCTGTAGTTTACAATGTTTTTAAAAATATGAACAACACCTAAAAAGTCTGATTTAGATAAATAGTGACCACTTTGCAGGCTCTGACTAATACTTCAGATCTCATGCCTTCCCCACCCATGTCCTAAGAGCCTTCCCCAAAGCCAGCCTTCCCATGGATCCTGCAAGATGACATTCTTTGGCTGATGAGACCCACAATGTGTGGGAATCTAATAGGAGAGATGGAAACAACTGCCCTCACTATGAAGGAAATTGAGTTTCCATCTTTGAAATAGTAACTGGCTCATATCCAACTACCACACAATCTCTCATAATGTGTGTGTGTGTGTGTGTGTGTGTGTAGGTCTTTGGTTATTCGGGTCTTCTCCCATGTAAAATTGGAAGTGTCTTGGCGACGTTTCAATGAAGTCTCATTCGTCATCTTCAGGCTGGTGTTCTTGGCTTCGTGCTTCCAGGAGCAATGTGAGATCGCAGCTGTCTCTTCCTTTTAACTGCTAGTGGGGGTGTGAGCTGATTGGATGGGAACTTGGCTGTGTTCTGATTGGGTGGAGGTGTGTTCTGATTGGTTAGGGGCTTGGCTGTGCTCTGATTGGATGGGGGGTTGGTTGTGCTCTGATTGGTTGGGGGTGTGTTCTGTTTGGGTGGGGGCTTGGTTGTGCTCCTGGAAGCACGAAGCCGAGAACACCAGCCTGAAGATGACGAATGAGACTTCGTCGAAACGTCGCCAAGACACTTCCAATTTTACGTGGGAGAAGACCTGAATAACCAAAGACCTACATACAAACACCCGCGAAAACCTGAGAATGAATATATATATATATATATATATATATAGATAGATAGATAGATAGATAGATAGATAGATAGATAGAAATACATGCCAGTATAATCTACTTATAGGAAGGAAAGTGGTTGGTAATTGCGTTTCCAATTTCTTTTCTTTCAAATGCAAAATTTTTGCCCAATGGGAGAAATGTAACATGAAGTTTTCTTCTGCCATGGAAGGGCTTCATAGATAACAACCAGCACCTTGACAAGTCTTGGCAAACCCTAAGGTTTTCATGTTGCCACCACAACCCTTTCCTCATTTAAAGAGAATAGTTGGTTTGCTACCAACACGTTTTGCCTATTTTCACAATATTACCTGAATTTTGATTAATAGGTGCTATTTCATTGACTGGAGATCCTGTGACTAAAATTCAAGGCGATAAATAACCTTATTTGTAGCTAACCTTGTTTGTAATGGAACCAGACCTATGATCCCACAATAGTCTCTTTTTTTTGTAGCTTGTCAAAATTCTCTGGATGAACTCCCTGTAGGAAGAGCCAAGATTGCAGTGTTATTATTTTTTTTTACTAACTTGCTAGTTATTTTGGCTTGATTCACTGTGACATCTTGATGGGTAATGACACCTTAGTGACCTACTGCACACTACGTATTAGGATATTTTTCTCTTGTAATATGACAACAGAGCTACCTTAAGCTTTGTTGTAAGAATATAAATTATGACATTTATTTCATAGGGTAATTGTCAGGCACAAGAGCCACAAATTAAGTCATTTTTATTTTTGTTTTCCACTGGAACAATGACTCAAAGGGATTCACAGCTACTGAATTCCATCAAAACAGATATGTATGTATGTGTGTGTGTGTGTACACACACACACACACACACACACACACACACACGGCTGGTGTGGAAGTCCACTAAAGAACAACTTTGTAGGTGACCTTATATCATCCACAGGAATTTAAGCATATACAGGATTAAGACTTTAATCTAAGTTGCATTGGATTAACTACAAAAAAATAATCATTTTATCCAGTGAATAATGGATTTCTTTAATCTGATTTTACAACTAGATAGAGGAACAGGACTTGGAGTTATGTATGCCAAATGTGATCTCTAGGAGAGCATCTCTCAGTTTGACTTTGCTTTCTATGAATGTGAATAGTTTCCCCCTTAACCTCTTTTTTAAAAATTACTGATGTTTCTGTAAAGTCAAGGACAGCTAAGTTGTTCTATGTTCATTCTGTGGCTGTACATCATAATAAATTAAGTATATAATAGCAGCTGTCCTTTTCTTCCATGTGCTATTGTTAAGAACTAGTTTTCAGAGTATGCTAAATAAACAAAATAAGGTTAAATTTCTAGTAGTGAGAGGTAAATATATTTTATAGTTATAATTGAGATCTGGTGGGATTATTCTCATGAATGGAATAAAGTGTTTGAAAAACATAACTTGTTCAAAACAATAGAAGCAATAGAAAGAGAGGAGGAATAACACTGTGTATTTAAATATGTTCTAAATATATAGCTTGACAATACTATAGGGATCATCTCAGGGGTGGGTTTCAAAACCCATCGCTATTGGTTTGCTCGTGGGCGCGCACTCATGTGCACTCGCTCACGCGACACTTCTGTGCATGCGCAGAAGCTTCTGCACATATGCAGAAGCATCCGGGGGGGTGGGCAGAGCCTCCCACCTCCGCCGCTACCGGTTCGTCTGATCTGGGGCTAACTGGTAGCAACCCACCACTGGATTATCTGGAAAAGAAATGGTAGAATAATTACAGGCCATATTCGGCACTATAACAGAATAACATTGGAGGTCTTTATTCAAATGCCTACTCAAGCAGGAAATCCTGTACCATTTCAGACAAATAGTTATCCAACCTCTTCTTTAAAAAACCTCCAGTATTGTAACACCCACAACTTCTGGAGGCAAGTCATTCCACCAATTAATTGTTCTAATTTCAGGAAATTTCTCTTTAGTTCTAGACTGGCTCTCTCCTTGATTAGTTTCATTCCATTGCTTCTTGTCCTGCCTTCAGGTACTTTGGAGAATAAGTTGACCCCCTCTTCTTTGTGGCAGCCCCTTAGCTATTGGAACAGTGCAACCACTAGTCCTTCTCTTAATTAAACTAGACATCCCCGATTCCTGCAGCCATTCCTCATATGTTTTAGCCTTCAGACTCCCTAATCATCTTTGTTACTCTTCCCTGAACTTTTTCTAGAGTCTCAACATCTTTTTTTTTTATCATGGTGGCCAAAACTGGATTCAATATTCTGAGTGTGGTTATAAAGTGGTATTAATACTTCACATGACCTTCTATTAATGCAGTCCTAGGCTGTCTCAATAGAAGCTCATGTGAAGTATTAAAACCACTTTATAATGCTTTGGTAATTGTCTTTTTTGGCAGCTACAGCACACTGCTGGCTCATATTTAAGTGATTGTCCACTAGGACACCAAGATTCTTGCATTATTGTACTGTATGTTTATAATGCATTTCTCTCTCTCTCTCTCTCTCTCTCTCTCTCTCTCTCTCTCTCTCTCTCTCTCTCTCTCAACTCATATCAACTTGCTGAAAGTGAGAGCTACCAGGGTCTGAAATAATGCCTTTAAAGGCTCAAAAACAAAACAAAACAAAACACTCCAGAAAAACCAAAATCCTTCCACTGCCATTTACTGATTTCATTGGAGAAATCATCCTACAATAGCACTTATTTTCAGTTGCTTCTCAATTTTCCATATTCATCATTATGAATACTAAAAATAAATCTCAATTTATATCACATTGCAAAGGCTTTCAATTGAACCTAGGAAGTAAATGGGATAATGCCTCAGTTAAAAGTTGACTAGGATTTTAAAAGTTTGCTTGCTTGTAAATTCATCCTGTTTACTCAGTAATGCCACAGCTCACTAGAGTTAGAATTTTGCTTTAGGCTTGTAATGAATGACAAGTTTCTAAAAGAAAGAATATTTATAGCAAATTATAATAGCTGCACCATAGTAACCATTATTACTTCTTTTAACAAAAATGATACTGATCAATATGAACAAATAAGCCTTTGAAGTTACATTCCTGCTTTCTTGAAATCTTAGTTGCAACTGAGAACATTAATTTGTCATCATTTTCAAAATGTCATCAGGTTTTTATGCCTATCCAGATGACAAAATCAATGTGGAAAAAATGTAAGGTGACTAGATCTATATCCATAATGTGGAACATTGCAGTCTGAACACAGCTTTTCCCAATTATTTTTTGGGAAAAATAATTGCGTTCAGAAAATATGCTTGATTCCAACTTCTAAACGAGGCACCATATTTTTCTTGAAAAATTGAAAGAACTGTAGTCTCATTCACATATTGCAAGGGACAACTCAAATATATCATATTATGGTTTAGTATGTTGTGTGACTAAGCTGCTATAAGCTCCTTTATATCATATATAAATCATACCAATAATTCTTATCAGACTGCCTATCCCATGTTAGTACTCATAGAACCTGGTGGAAAACATGTTGGGTTCTAATATTCTTGGCTACCTTGTCCATCTATCCCAGTGCAAAATGTTTTAGAAATGTTCTCCATGATCTTAGAAGCTGTTCTTTCACATCTTTCTTGACTAGATAATTTACACTGCATCCATCACTAGATTTGAAATCTTTAATCTGAATGTGCATCCGTTTATTAGTAAAGACATTTGTAGATTTCGCCTCAGGAGTCTGGAAATGGATTTAGGCTTCAAGTGAAAGGATAGACAGGCAGTAATACCTCTAAATCTTTTCTAGTTTGAATAAAATGTGAGCCAAAAGAATGATAGTGTACTCAAAGCAGCTTAATAGTTTTCTAGATTTAATGTGTGTTTAAGAATGTCTTGTTGTAATAACAGCTTTTGCCCAAAAAAGAAAAAAAAAGAAAAGAAAAAGGGGTTGCTATAAATATTTTTTTTTTCTTTTTCAAAATGAAAAGTAAGGAAGACAGAATAGAAGAATTTTGGTAGTTATCAAAGTCTTTGCCAATGAAGAATTTAACTTGTCCTTGCTTCATGTCATAGGCTATGAATTACAACCCGATAGACATTTCAGCTCCCTCTGGTCTTAATACCACACAATCAAATCATCTGTGTGATCTACGTGTTGTTTTTGTTGCTACCTTTATCAATACTACTGATTGCCAACAGAGTTTCTGAGAGTGAGTATTGCCTTTGAAGGAACTGCAGATAATATAAGCAGAGAAAGTCAAATATAAAATAACAACATTTTTTTTTTTGGTGATATGGAAGAACATCAGTGGAAAATTACTGCTTCAGTTGAGTCATGAAGCATAAGCAATGAGTGCTACTTATTTGTTAAATTTCTTAGTGAAACTTTTCCAAATCTAGCTTAGTTTGAAATATGCATTCCAATTAATTCTCTCCACCATAGACTGGATGCAGAAGTTCTCACTGAATTGAAAAAAGTATTGCTACTTATACTGATATTCTTTCTCTCTCTCTCTTTTTTTTATTTGATTTATATGCCGCCCTTCTCCGGAGATTCAGGGCGGCTTACAATGCGTTAAGCAATAGCCTTCATACTTTTGTATATTTTATACAAAGTCAGCTTATTGCCCCCACAAACTGGGTCCTCATTTCAACTACCTTAGAAAGGATGGAAGACTGAGTCAACCTTGAGCCTTGGAGAGATTTGAATCAGCAGAAATTGCAGGCAGCTGTGTTAATAACAGGGTGCATTAAACCACTGTACTATCAAGGCTCTTTTCATGTAGAAGCCTGAAAATATCTCTCACACACAGCAGTTTGTGGTGATTCATACTTTTCTTATTCAGAATTATTTTGCTAAGCTTTGGGGAAAAATAGACTACTAGTAAAAGACTAGAAATTTATCAGAATAATTTGTTTGAAATTGGGGACTTCATGATTCTATGTAGATATATTAATGTCATGTTGTATCGTTGAATAGGGCATTTGAATGACATTTTCTCTTGAAATATTAGATTCTAACTTGTGAGAAATGTTGTTTTCTCTTAGAATATATGGGCCTTTCTTCTTTGCCAGAGTATTATATACTGTATGTTTGACACATAGCATTTAGTAATCCACGATTTATGTCCATGGGATTGCTTTGGATAATATTGGCAAGGTCAAATCATTCCCATAAATGCTGGCAGCATGCTGTGCATATCGCCAAAATCACTTATCACTTGTGTGTCTATGATACATCTAAACACAAATGTATATATACATTCTTAGCTCACTTCTCAAAAGGTTTTGGTTGTTGATTACAAATTTCCCAATTGCAACATCAACTGATTTGAAAGAAGGTTAGAAGGATTGGATTTGGTTAAGTCAAAACTATCCAGAAACCCCAGTCAATAAGCTGACCTGCAAAGTCAAAAAGACAAAAAGTTGTAGAAGAAAAGAGTGACCATACAGTGTTTTTTTTTATAAAAGAAAGGTCCAGTCCCTGGAAATCAAGTTCAACTTGATGGAATCTTTCCCTTAGCTCCTTCTCAAGATGGAGCTGGGGCATGACAATCTTGGAAATCAGATCTTTTTTCTGGCTAATTTAATTAACTAGGTTAAGAGAGAGTGTTTGACTGCCTTCCCACAGAATTTTGTGACACCTCTGAGTTATTTATGACCACCAAACCCAACTGAGATCAGCTGGGTAGGCTTTAAGCATGTGTAAAACAAGTACAACTTCTATATCTGCTGCCAAAAACTTGTGGAATCCTGAAGGATGCTACCTATCCTTCCTATTACTAAGCATCTACTTCTGCAATTAACAAATATTCTCAAGTTGGAAAAGAATTGTAAAGACTTGTGCTTTAATCACTGAAATTCTGAGCTAGTTATTTAATCTGAGTTTATTTCTGTCAGTGGCTTTTTGAAATTGCCTATTGTATTGCAAAACAAAATATCATGGCATTGGGCTGTTAAAAGTGGCCAAGATCTCTTGCCAACATCATCTGCCAAATTAGCTTAACAATTGGAAATTTACCACCTACACTGTCTCTGCCAAGAAATCAAGATTATGTTAATATCTTAAACTAATATGGATTTATTACATCATCCTTAACTGCTGATACTGGTAAATTACCATAAAAATTAGATAATATGACCCAGAAAATTAATTAGGTTAATGATCTAATGTTTATGTCCATCACAAAGATGCACAGGCATCGTGATAGACAAAGAGAGCTATTCTTAATCTTTAAATAGCCCTTTGAGGACACATATGAAAAGAAGGTGACTCTAGGACAATAAAAATGGACAGAACCAGTACAAAACCTGTTCTTGATTCTATTTAATTCCTCCCCCACATGCTTTTTATACTAGTCCCCTTTGGGCATATTAAAATGTTCTATTTTACAACAGCTTTTGGAAGATGTATAAATGTTATGGGGTCTCAAGAAGTCCTCTGTGTAGTTAGACTCTCTATTCTTGATCTATTATTTTATGAATATGTGCAATTTCAATTTTCTCCGAACTATGGGAATTATTCTGCCTTTCATCCATCTGGTTTGAAGTTGTCTTCAGAAAGTTGCAGCTGCTTCTAGATAAAAGGAGTCATTACTATGGACTAATTGCTATCACTGCTTTGTTCTTTTTTGTTGTTGTTCCATCAATACCTTTCCCATGCTTTTAGGTTGTTGTTTTTTAAGCAACAATATAAACCTGAGCCACCTTACCCCCCAACACATCTTATTTTATAACTCTAATCTTTCCAAATGCTTATCAGAACAGTTTTTAAGGGGGGAGGGGGAAAAGAATGGGGGAAAAAGCAGACCCGAAAAGCTGCTCAGAAAGAGAGAAGGAACTGTAAATAACAAGAACTCAGATCTATCCAGATCTCATGGAAGTAGAAGACATTCAATATTGAAATAATTGGCATTTTTGTCCATCTATTGAGCCCTGGGATAGGTAGATTTTGTTTGATGGTGCTAAAAGCATCATTGTGGGATGCAAGCTATTCCAAAAAACCCTGCCTCTTGCCATTGATGGAAGGTGATTTTGCTGATGCTGTTCAAGTGGTGCTCCAGATGGTATGGAATTGCCACCCATTATCTGTTCACACAATGTGAAGCCACGGCTGCCAGTTCTTTAGCTGATGTTGACTTTTATACACATCAAGTTTTTCCCAAGTTATTATTAAAATTTACATGCTGCCTGACTCTGGGACGTTACAAATAAAAGCATGAAAAATAAGGAAAAAAGTATAGTCGTTGATCAAAATGAAGATGAGAACGGGACCAAAAAAAAAAAAAAAAGGAGCCAGACAGGAATAAAATAAACAAACAAACAAATAAACATAGTCAACAGGAGACTTACTCACCAAAGGCCTGGGAGAAGAGCCAGGTTTTCAAGGTCAATTAAAATATCAGCAGGGTGAAAATGTACTCTGCCTCAGTAACACATGCTCTGAAAATGCCTAAACTTCATTACTGAAATTCATCTTAACATGTCTTTGCCTCCCCTGCCCCAAATCATCATAGAAGATGTGATGCACAATACCGCAAAGCAGAATACTTGTAGGATCACAATAGTCCTGTTTTGTACCATGTACATAACATTTCTTAGTTGAATATAAAATATTGATGTTAGTCTTTGGATACCACTGTCCTTTTGCATTCACATGAACTTGACATTAACCTCTGTGTTTAGATTTCCTCAACACAATGTTATAAGTGTGAAGGGCAGTGGATGTAATAAAACAGGATGTGTCACATACTGGCCATGCCCACCCCACCCACAAAAGAGAAAAAGTTGTAATACATCACATGATGACAACATGATGCCATGAGTTTTACACCCCTGTAATAGAATGTGAGAATGACCTTGGAAGGCAGAAGTGGGTGGGGAAGAGAGGGAGAAATACTGTTTAGGGAACAATCAGATAAAAAGGGGGAAAACCAACAACTGAGTAACAGACAGAGAAAGAAACTTAAAAAGGATCTTCCTTAAGTTATCACGTGGTGTAAAGAGATGGTGGGAGATTTGCAAGATTCTGTTGATATAATCTTACTTATCTGGGTGTTGGCTATTGGAGAGGTAGTGTTCTAGGTGTTTCTCAACCTTGGCAACTTTAAGACATGTGGACTTCAACTTCCAGAATTCCCCAGCCAGCAGAGCCATGTGTCTTAAAGTTGCTAAGGTTGAGAAATACTGTTGTAGGCTTTCAGGTTTTTCTCCCCCTAGGCTTTTAAATGGGAAGTAAATGGGATTTATTTTCTATATGTACACTGATGGTTGATTTGTTTGAGTCACGTGTCACCAAACTTAATTATTTTAGATGCCATCACATTTTTTGTTATTTCTCCTATAACAGATTTCCTCCTGCAAATGGAATTCCAAATATCCCTCTATCCCAGGGTTGTCAAACTCATGTCGTCACAGCGTCGTCACATGACATATCACAACTTCCCCCCCCTTCGCTAAACCAGGAATGGGCATGGCCAGCACAATGCATCCAGCCAGCGAGTCACGAGTTTGACAGACCTGCTTTTGTTATGGTCTGCAAACAGTCTGCGGAGCTGGCAGCAGAGTCGGACAGTGAGGAGGCTGGGGAAGAACATGGGCCAGTCCTGGAGTCTGGGTAAGGCTCAGATGAGGGCTCTGCATCAGAGGCAGAGAAAGGGCCATCTGGAAGGTATGTGCTGCCTCTGGAGCCTCCAGTCGGACCTCAGCAAGGCAGAGGAACAGTAACCTGTTCCCAGTGCGCACATGCGCAGAGCTGCCAGAAGGCAAGAACAGTTAAAACAAAAGGGACGACTTGGGAGTAGGGCTTGGAGATCATTGGCCCCTCCCATAAGACTTAAAAGAGGAGCAAAGGCTTGTGGGCCTTTGCAGGAAGCAATGTTGTTAATTCTGTGCAGTTTAAAGTCTGAAGCTCTGTTTGATTCTGGACTCTGTGTGGCTTTGCCAATTAGGTCTTTGGCAGCATGTCAAGGGAGATAAAAGTGGGTGATTATCAACCTTATTCTGAAGGACTCTTTACAACTATTTGGGACTCATCTGTGAATGAACAGAATTCATAGTTGTTAAAATAAAACAAGTTTTTGGGACTTCTCATGTGTTTTACTGACTCAGGAAGTTCAGAACAGCTCTATTCTATGCAAGATTTACTATAAAATAATAGAGTACAACTCAGAATACAGTTTTGGGAACTAAATCCTGCTTTGTCACATGCCTTTAATGAAGAAAAATCATATTCAAAAGGTGATTTTTTTTTTTGTTCTTAAAATTTCATATGCCACCTGATAGTTTAAATATCTGAAAGGTTTCCAGTGGTGAAATATCAATCATGGGTGTTTTTTGTTTGTTTTTGTTTTGGCCATTAAAAAACATGGATATAGAAAGAACCGATAAAGATGGAAAGTGGAGGAACAAATGATCTAGGAGAAATTATTTAAAAGAAGACCAAGTTCAAACTGATATGACAAACTGTATCTCTTAACATCTTGTTTCCAGAGAGTGGGCAGGTTGAGTACACATCACTGCTCGTCTAAGAGGAGGAAATTTGCACAAAGGCTATATTTTGATTTATCCAAACAGAAAAGCTTGATTCAGGTGCCAGTTTTTGAAATAACACTAATCAACTCTGTTGAGAGATGAAACAGATCCAATCCTTGTGCCCCTCTCCATACCCGCCATATAATTGATGCTACTGAAAAGATTCTAAGAAGCAATTTTCTAATCAAATTTACAAGCGTACATGAAATAGCCAAACCCAGCTTTCCAGGCCTGTAGTATTATTTCCCCAAACAATCTATTTTAGCTTGGCCCTGCATTATTTGAGCTATAGGCTTTCACAGTATTTATTGTTGTTGTTATTTTTACAGACCCAATTCATGTTGGAAGGGAGGTAGCTTACTACTGCTCTGTCTGATCTTAATTCTTCTAATTTCTTAATTTTCTGCTCCAGTGAAGTGGGAAAGCTTAAAATTAAATGTTTCATAACTACTGCAGGATATGCCAGTGAGATCCTGATCCTCAGAGCATTCAGGGACTGTAGGACTCATTAATTTCAGGGGGATTAAAATAAATAAAGATTTTAAGGACTGTTCTGACAGTCTCTTACATGAGGATAATTCTCATCAGTTTATTTGTACTGAACCAAATGAAGCTATTATCATCTTTTATTCATTGTTGTATAAGAATCTGTGTAATAGAGCTTACTTTTATATTCTGTCCGGGGGGAAAAAAATCATGTTGGTTACTTCTTTCAAAGAATCCAAAGTTGCACCCCTTATGGTTGCACCCCTTATGCCTTTTCCACATCAACAAAACATTGTTGTGCATAGCTGAGCTGTTGTAATTAATAAATTCATATCCATCCCCAGTACTGATGCCCTTTGAGCCTATTTCTGTGGGAGGGGCAGGGCAGAATGGTAGCCTCTTTCTGTCTTTTTGAGGAAGACAAGCTATTTCTGTTTTATGTTATTTGGGTAATATAAGGTTTTGTTTTGTTTTTTATAAAAAAAAGCTATGAAGTTTTCACTAGATAATATGTTGTTTGATTTACAGTTATTGTTTGTTCCTCAGATTTATAGACTCATTCAGTTTGGTGATTGTAACCAATGAAGTGAGATTTGGGATCTAAAAATGCAGTTTATTTATTATTTCACTAGGAAGTTGGTCAATTCAGTTTATTCTCTAATAGCTCAGTTCTGCCATTACTATTTAAAAGAACTAGATTTCACTAAATTCTCTGTCTTTCTCTCTCATCTCCAAATACACATAAATACATAAATACATACACACACACACACACACACACACACACACACACATACACACACACATACTTTATATACATATACAATTACTTATATACCATATTTTTCACCCCCCTAAAAGGGGGTGAAAATTTAGGTGCGTCTTATACACCGAATATAGCCCGCCCACCCACTGGCCCCCAGCCTTTGGCCTCTGCCTTGCAGCAGTTACCTCCTTGCAAGCAAACAGCAAGAAAAAACAGCTCCTTTCAGCTTCAGCACAGCCTAATTAGCACAAGTTGATTGGATAGGCTTCCCGACTCTCAGCTGATTTGCTCTCAGCTGTTTTGCACAGGGCTCTGCTGCTTGTTGCAAAGAGGTAAATTGCTGGAGCAGATTTTTTTTTTCCTTGTGCTAATCAAGCTATGCTGAAAACGAAAATGAAAGTAAAGCAGGCTGTTTGCTGTTTGCTGCAAAGAGGCAAAATTGATCAGAGGCAGAGGGAGATTTCTTTTTCTTCTTTTCCTCACCAAAAAAGGTAGATGCGTCTTATACTCCGAAAAATATGGTATATAAAATGCTAGGAACAACATATAGTGGATCAAGATACAGTCTTAGTCACAATTCAAATAGCTTCATTAGAATCAATGTGACACTCTGAGTTATGACCACCAAACCCAACTGAGACCAGCTGGTTATGCTTTAAGCATGTGTAAAACAAGTGCAACTCAATAACTTGGGATTTTTCCTACTCTGATGAAGACATTTGTTGAGTGATATTTTCACACGGAAATCTCTTTAAAGGCTGTTTATAAGAAGGTACCTTAATGGCTAAAGGCATGCAATGCCTCATCAAGCAAGTAAGGCACTTTATACACAGACAATTAATTCCAGGGTGAATGGTCACATTGCTTAGAAGATAGTTGTTGTTTTTGTCAGGCTGCATGAATACTGCTATATATTTGGGACCATTTTGTCAACTCTCTAGTTTTTAACCATTCGATGGCTTTCTTTGGCGCCATCAACCAGGACAAGCATTTTCAAAATCCAGATAAGCCAAAGAAAACTTTCAATTTTGTTGGAATGTTGAATGGAAAAATGAGGCATGGATGTAAGTAAGTTAACATGGGTAACCAAATATAATACTGTATAACAACACTTTCCAGCAAACTGCTACCACATGATCAAAAATACCATAAAAACATATTCCAAATAAATTCTACAGCACTCTCAGAATGAAGCAGATCGGCAATAACAATGGAAGATCATTTATAGCAAATGTCAAAACAGAGCGCAGTTTATTTAGATGTCTAATTCTTGAATAAAGCTATTTTTTATGGTGTTTGTGTTCATCTCTCAATGGGCGTGCAAGTGCATTTATTTTGTCAGTTTTTCTATAAGTATACATCCAGAGAAAAAAATTCAGTGAGTTTCCAGCTGTCAATCTGAAAGTTAATTACTTTGTAAGAGGGGATAAAGTGTTTCAATTTGTGTAAATCACAGAATTCATTTATTTAACAACTTCAATTAGCAAAGTTTTAAATTAAGCCAGATTTAACTAAAAGAAACAAAGTTGCTGAGGACTGGTTTAATTGTCTTTTTCATAGCACCTATTGGAGCATAGCCTTGCACAGCTGCTGAAGTACTAATGTGCAGATGAGCATTGAGGAGTTCTTCTGGATGTTCCCTTCCAACTTATGAATTCATAACTGTTTGTTATTCAGGCTGTTATGCCATGTTCTCCTTTTCTTCTTCTGTACAGAAACACAGATATTTTTCTAGTTAAAGCTTTTTCTATTCCTGAATGTATCTCTAATGTGACCATCTATTCGCCAATGCAGAAAGTCAACTGTACTTGTTTATATAGGACAGAAAAATGGAATCTTGACAGTGCCACTCATTTTTGAAGGTGAATATTTGAGGAAAATTCCCTGGATAGTTTGACATTTCTATCTTTTTGTATGTCATCACTAGCTATTAACAAAGCTCTTTCTGTTCTGAAACAAATCTTCCTCCATCAGATGGAAGCTGATGCCAGGGAAGATTAATTAATGTCTAAGACTGCTAAAGGTTCTTCAGAGCATGTAAGGATACAAATATCTGTAACTCCTTAAACCAAATGTTTCTCTTTCTGGAATCACATGACAGTTACCAAGGGCAATCTTTCAATCCAGGAAAAAATATGTGGCTGCTTTCATATAGGGGCTATACCTATATCAGGGGTGGGATTCTACTGGTTTGGACCAGTTCACCAAAATTCCACCCCTGATATACTCCAACAATCAGCTGGGAGCGAACCAGTTTGCTCCAACGATCAGTTTGGCCCGCCCACCCCCTGAGCTTTACTTACCTTTATCTTCTCAGCTGATTGGTGCGGCAGAGCGGATTGCCATGCCTCAGCTGTGTTACTCCCAAAAGGTAACACAGAAGGTTAGTATTCGTAAAACTGTGCACGCAAAGTGCATAATCACCGAACCAGTTGTTAAACTGGCAGCATCCCACCACTATCTATATTACATGAGCTCTGAAATTATTTGTTTACCTTCAGATCTAGAATGTTGCCTAGCCATATTAAGTACAAACCAAAGGATATTGGATAGGAGAGGAAAGATGTTTGCATAGGTTATGGCAATAACTGTTGTACCTGGTTTAAGCCATCAATGATAACTCTCTTGTGGTAGACCATTATATGAAGTCATATTGAATCCATGATTTTCACTGTTTGCTTGAATAATGCACCACACTGGTTATAGGAAGTAGCCATTTCTATCGTGGCTGAGAACTCAGGTGCTGATTCTAAATTTAACCAAGTTTCTCCAGCAGAACATGTGAATCATCAGCCTCAGAAGTCATGAAGCCAAGAATCATCTGATCAAACAAAGGCATCATCTGAACACCAGGAGCAGTATGATTATGAAGATTTAAGGCCTCCCAGTCCCAGTAGTGGGCAAATAGAGCAAAAAGCAGAAGAAAGACATTCTATAAGGCTCCTTGCTAAGCAAGACAGTAAATCCTTCGATTAAAAGCAGCAGGCTACAGCTGGATTTAAGAAGCAGCTCTGACTCATTATTCCTTGTTGCAATCAACTGTCTAATCCCTGGCTCTTGTGTGATGATCATGTGGGTTCTGCTTGTGAAATTTTGATCCTGGCACTGGCTGACACACTGACTTGAAACTCTGGACTAGATTTTGACTATTCTGTCCTGCTAAAAGCAAGACCATTCAGGCAAGCTTCTTTGAGAAGCTTGAAGGCTTCCATTCCTTGTCTCCTGTTATCTCCTTGACCTTGGGTAAACTGCTAATTTACATAGCAAATTGGTTTCTGCGATTGAATAATTGAAATCAGAAGAAGGCGATTCTTGTGTTGTTGATACATGTGAATTGATATTTATAAACACTTCATTCCTTAAAAAAACAACAACAACCTAAAGCTAATCAGGAAATATTTAACGAGTAATGGGAAGGTGATATGTTCCTTCTCTAATTAAGGGTTGCACACTCCTCTTTCATGTTGGGATGAATTATACAACAAGAGCCTCAAATCAATATCAAAGCATTATGAACAACTAGGTAGAAAAGCAAAGGACCAGGATGCTCACATTATTTTATCATTGATACTCCCAAAAGTAGGTTGATGACCAGTGAGAGAACAGAGTATTTAAGAATTAAATCACTAGGATTGGACTAGAACTCTTAGGCCCCTTCCAGCTCTATGATTCTATGCTCTGTATTTTATCCCAGGTTTTTTAACCAAGGTTCTCCAAATAAATATGCTCTAGATCCCACAAAAGTGGTGTTGGTTGGCAGCACAGTTGTGCCCCTATGCCATAGGGAAAGAAATAGCCCAACAGTCCTACCAACAGGAAGGGTCTCAATCCATGGTCCCTTGATTGTTTCTTTATAGTCAATGGTTGCAGGATGTCAGAAGAAAGAAGGAAGAAAACCTCTATATCTCCTACAAAGCTTCTTTTTGCTCAATGTGCTATGAGTTAATGGAGTAGATGTGAGAGAAGATTGTTAGTAATCTTTGGTTTAGGATGTAGGGGGGATTATGAATAAAAGGGATGGGATCAGCTTGACTGGGTAGAAGAGTTTTTTTTTTAATCATCTTTTTTTTTATTGAAAAAGTTTTTCAAATACAAATACATTTTTTTTATCAACTTTGATTAAGGTCTGAGCTGAAAAAAAATGAAGGCGTTGGAACAATTAAGCTTCTCTGAGCTTGGGATATTACTTCTCCTGTTGTCTCAGGGAGACATTCCAGATGTTGTTTCAAACCTTTTTTAAAAAAATGAGCTTTAGGTACTGTGACACCTGCTCCCTTTTCTTCTATTATGCCTTGTGTAAGTACTCTTTGGTCTGTTGTTTAAGCACTTCATGAACAAATGTGCATAAATAGTATGTAGAAATCCACGTGCCATATTTCTATGGTATTGATGTGTTCTGGAAGAATTAATCTTATAGTGTATGATGGAGAAATGTTGTGTGTGCAGTTTTTGTCCGGAATTATTTAAAACTGACCTTGATGGAATGTCTGTACTTGAGTTTCCAAGCATGCAATGTCTTTGCTTCAATGGCACTGCAAACAGAAGCATACGCATGAGCTCACAGCTGGAAAGAGCTTTTGATGCAGCTGTGGGGTTTTTCCAAAACATGCATCTGCTTTAGCACTTTCTGAAGAGCTCCTTCCCTTTACATGCTTTGTGAAATGACTCTAATACTTAGCATAGCTCTATTGTTTGTTTGTTTTTTAAGTGGCATATTTTAACATTCCCCCCCTTCAATCTTTTATATCTGTTTTCTATTTAGTCTTGCTATTATTGCCCATCATGAAGACTACTTGAAACAGAAATAAAAAAAAAGAAAAAGTACATGAATAACTAAAATATACTTACAAGCAGTTCCATCATTCTATTCTGTTCTGTTCTGTTCTGTTCTGTTCTGTTCCGTTCTGCTCCGCCCCACTCTGCTCTGCTCTGCTCCGCTCCCCTACCCTCCACTCCAAACTATAGAATATTTATTGGTGAAGAGGTTCTATTTAACAATAGGTTTATTTCAGAAAATTTGTATTTTGGCATTTCCCTAGTGAATACACAAACTTATTAAGAATTTACTTTAAATATAGAAAATCCCAAAGAATGGTTTATTTCTTTTTTGCCTTCATTAACATACAAATAAAAATACCTCAACATAAAATTATCTATCTATCTATCTATCTATCTATCTATCTATCTATCTATCTATCTATTTATTTTTAAATTTGTATACCGCCCTTCTCCCTAAGGACTCAGGGTGGTGTACAGCCACATAAAAACATAGAGTACAAATGTTAAAATACCATTAAAAGATATATATATAAATTTGGCCCCATAATTAAAAACAGTAACAAACCAATTAAAACATTTAAAAAGTGTTAGGCCAGCCCGGCTTGCTGGAAAAAGAAAGTTTTAAGGGCACGGTGGAAGGCACCGAGGTCTTGGATTCTCCTTATCTCTGGGGGCAGCTGATTCCAGAGGGTAGGTATGCCCACAGAGAAGGCCCTCCCCCTGGGGATCACCAGCCTACATTGTTTGGCAGATGGCACCCCGAGGAGGCCCTCTCTATGGGAGCACACAGGTCGATTGGTGGCTGTCGGTAGCAGCAGGCGGTCTCGAAGATAACTAGGTCCTATGCCATGGAGCGCTTTAAAGGTGATAACCAACACCTTGAAGTGCACCCGGAATATATGTTCCTCCCATACCTATGTTTACATTTAAAGTTTTACACAAGAAAAAAAACGCTAACATTTATTTATAAGATAGAATCACAATCATAAAATATTACTAGAAATGGCATTTTTTATTCTTAATGCAAGAAACAAAACATTACATGTATAATATGTTTTTGTTTTCAAGATAGATTGTTGACAGTGAGAATGAGTAGCCTGATGAGATAGAAACACAATTTTAATATGTCTGCTGTCAGAAAGAAACATGATAAGGAAAGTCACTAATATCTAGTTTAGAGTCAGAGGATGTTAGAGAAGTGTCAATTCTTTTGTTCCATTCTTTAATTACATTCATTCAGGTGAACAACTGTCAAACATGAAATGGATTCTACAGTGGGGACTAGTTGAATAAGTCTGTCTATCACACAGCCCTACAGGGCCCATATAAATGAGCCAAAACAATTAACATTGCAAAAAGCTGATTTGTATAAATCCACAAGATAACACTTCTCAAAATAGCAATATAAATTCCTTGCTTTTCTGTCACTAGCAAGATCCCCTTGTTCCACCTGACGTTTCTTTTTAAATTTGTAGTTTTAAATCTTTATTTGTTATTTTTATTTACAAGAATGGCCCTGCTAGACTTTCAGCTAAGAACTTAAAGGGAAGGACATGGTCCCAGAAATCAATGTCATCAATTTTCTGGTTGGTAAATGGGATTTTTCTGATGGGTCACATCCAACATAAACACATACCTGGGTACCTTTTTTGTGAGAACACTACTGACTTGTCAAAATATACTGTGAGTTCAAAAGATTGCCTATTCCGGCCTTACTTTTTATGAATTTATGTCAGTTGTGTAAGGTGACCAGACGTCCCGCTTTTGGCGGGACAGTCCCTATTTTTAGCAATTTGTCCCGCGTCCTGCGGCGTTTTAAAAAAGTCCCGATTTTTCATTCTGCCTCCTGAGTCCCAGCTGATGGCTAGAGGGAAAAAAACTGTTTAAACTCTTGCCGCTGGGCTTCAAAGGGCCGCCCTACAGCTGTTCTGTGTTAAAAGAAAACAAATGAGTAGACCAATGCCTGCAAAAATAGAAAAAACAGCCCCTTATAGCTTCCGTGTAGGTTAATTAGCACGTTGATTAGCTCGGATTCCCCACTCTCAGCTGATTTGCTCTCAGCTGTTTTGCACAGGGCTCTTCTGCTTGCTAAATTACTCGAGCAGATTTTTTTTTTCTCCTTGTGCAAACCAAGCTCAAAACGAAACTGAAAGTGAAACAGGCTGTTGGCTTGTTTGGTGCAACATTGGAAAATTAGGCAGCAGATTTCTTTTCTTTTTCCTCACCAAAAAAGGTAGGTACAAACAATGGGAAATTTAGGGCAAAAGAGGAGAGTTCAAGATTTTAAAACACAAAAGAAAAAAAGCTCTATTTAACTAGTGAATTGTAATAATTGAGATACTATTAATTGTATATTGTGTTGAAAGCAGAAATGGTTAAGTTGTGATTTGGAGGAATATATGGGGGAAATTATTTGGTTTATTATTATTGGTAAATATAATTAATTGATTTGTAAGAAATTGGATTGCATGGAAATAATTGGAATATTCATGTTCATATTGATTAATATACAAAAAAGATAGTTATATAACTAATTGATTAATATTAAAATGTTGAATTTGTATTAAACAACTGTATTACATAATTACATAATTAACCAATGTGAGGATGGATATAAAAATAGATGACAATGGGAAGGGGTATAATATAGAATAGAAGGGAACAATTGAATTTGATTAAGATTAGAGATGAGGATGAAGGCTAATATTGTTTTTTTTTTAAAAATAGATGAGGAATAAATATGGCAAAAAGGAAATATAGAAATTGTAAATTTAATTGAAATGACTAAACACTGTTTAAATTTGTGAACCAGCCAAATATTCTGTTCAAAGAAAATACATTTTATGTTTGTATGTGTGTTTCTAATTATTGCTATTTATTCATATTTGTTCTTTTATTCTTTAAAGTTTAACCATTCATTCTTTATCTTAATATCTTTATATTTGTTTGGGATTGGCTTTCTTCCCTTTCATCTTTTTTATTGTACAGCGATCTTTCTCCACAAACCTACCATCTCTCTTTTTTCTTTCCTTCTTACTTTCTCTTCCCCCAACCCTCTTCCTCTCCTCCCTACTTCCTCTTCCTTTCTCCTTCTCCTCTCTTCCTCCCTCTCTTACCCTCACTCCTACTCTAATTTCCCTTCCCTTCCTTCATCCCTCTCTATTGCTGTATCCTTTTATGCATATGGATTACTCAGAGGGCTGAAAAAGTTATTTTTGACTGGTCCTCGCACTTTTGACCAGTCCTCGAACTTACGACTGTCCTCACATTTTACATTTTTTGCCCTATCTTATCACCATGGTGAAGAGAAGCAGTTGTGAAATGAGTGACATGGTTGTTAAGAATGCTGCACAGGCATAAATATGATAGTCATAAGTGTGAGGACCAGTCAAAAGTGCAAGGCCCAGTCAGAAATGACTTTTTTCAGCCCTTTGGGTAGTCCTTTTGTGCATATGGACTACTCAGAGGGCTGAAAAAGTTATTTTTGACTGGTCCTCGCACTTTTGAACAGTCCTCGAACTTATGACTGTCCTCACATTTTACGTTTTTGCCCTATCTTGTCACCATGGTGAAGAGAAGCAGTTGTGAAATGAGTGACATGGTTGTTAAGAATGCTGCACAGGCATAAATATGATAGTCATAAGTGTGAGGACCAGTCAAAAGTGCGAGGACCTGTCAGAAATGACTTTTTTCAGCCCTCTGGTTAGTCCTTTTGTGCATATGGACTACTCAGAGGGCTGAAAAAGTTATTTTTGACTGGTCCTCACACTTTTGACCAGTCCTCAAACTTACAACTGTCCTCACATTTTACATTTTTGCCCTATCTTGTCATCATGGTGAAGAGAAGCAGTTGTGAAATGAGTGACATGGTTGTTAAGAATGCTGCACGGGCATAAATGTGAGGATGGTCATAAGTGTGAGGACCAGTCAAAAGTGTGAGGACCTGTCAGAAATGACTTTTTTCAGCCCTCTGAGTAGTCCCTATACACATAGCTATGGCCACCCGGTCACATGACCAGCTAGCCATGCCCACCCAGTCACATGACCTCCAAGCCACGCCCACAAAATAAACCACACCCACAATGGTGTCCCTCTTTACCAATGTTAAAATCTGGTCACCTTACAGTTGTGGGATTCAAATTTTTTTACTACTGATTCTGTAGGTGTGGCTTGGTGGGCATGGCAGGGGAAGGATACTGTAAAATCTCCATTCCCTCCACACTCCAGACAGAGATGGGTTTCAGCAGGTTCGGACCAGTTCTGGAGAACTGGTAGCGGAAATTTTGAGTACTTCAGAGAACTGGTAAATGCCACCTCTGACTGGCCCCGCCCACATCTATTCTCTGCTTTCTGAGTCACAGCTGATCGGGAGGAAATGGGGATTTTGCAGTAAACTTCTCCTGGAGTGGGGTGGGAATGGAGATTTTACAGTATCCTTCCCCTGCCACACCCACCAAGCCATGCCATGCCATGCCATGCCCACCAAGCCACACCCAGAGAACCGGTAGTAAAAAATTTTGAAACCCACCACTGACTCCAGGGGAATGTTACTGCAAAATCCCCATTTCTTCCTGATCAGCTGGGACTTGGGAGGCAGAGAATAGATGGGGATGGGGCCAGTCAGAGGTGGTATTTACTGGTTCTCCAAACTACTCAAAATTTCCACTACCGGTTCTCCAGAACTGGTCAGAACCTGCTGAATACCACCTCTGATTCATGTAATTGTGTTTCATCTGGTAGGAGCTCAATCCATGAGCTTCTCCAGAGGGGTGGTGGCCTTAGAGAAGATTCAGAGAGTTGGCATGTTAATGCTTCATGGAAAACAGTGCAAAGAGACCTGCTCCAGATGTGGTAAGAAGTAGCAGTATTAGGGCCAGCACTGGAGCACAGCAAAGCAGCAGCATGAATGTGGCCTCAATTAATTACAGTCTGCTTGAGACTTGATAGCTAGCCAAAATACATGGTGTTTTTTTTCAATTGGTGGATAGGTTTGGAAACCACTGTAGATCATTTTCTTGATTGTCCCTTTGAGATACAGTGGTATCTTTATGTTTTCTAAGCCTATTTTATGCAATTCCTATTAGAATGTAGTGGATATTGAAAACAGCAGTGTGTCAAAAATAGATGCTCACCAGAAAGATAAGTATATTTACATTTTGCCAAGAGAAGCAAAATGATATCAAAATAATATATGATGTTGAAAGAGCAGCTTTAGGTACCTAAAAATCTTTTCTGGAAGTAGGTCATTTATTTCTCCATAGACATTATTTAACTTTTTTTTTTGTTAAAATACTTTAATTATTATACTGTATTTTTTCTTATTTTGGCCTTTGTCTTTGAAAGCCCAAATTATATTGAACTGAGCTACCTCTAGAGAAATCAGTGCTTGTGGAATCATGGCTAATCTCACACATAAAACCCATTTTCTATATTTCTATAAAATATGAATATGTATATTTTTTAAATTCGAAAAAAAATCCAAATGCAATACCTTATAGACATTTGTAAAAAGAGAATATTGTTAAACGTCTGGCTTAAAGTCCACAGAAGTTATCCAGACACTTAATATGCCATATTATCATGTTATCTTTATTACATATTAAAATAAAGGCGCTTTAAGCAGGTGATCGCCTATTGTCAGTATGAGTCCCCTTTGAAATCCACTGTAATTTAAATGTAGTGCTTCTTTCCTTCCTATCTTAATGGATGTACTGTTTTACATTTCTTGGGTGTGGTTATAGCAGGCAGTTAAGCATTGACAGAATCCACTTTCCCATTCCAAGAAATTTTAACATCCAATATATCCTCCTCCTCTCCAACTTCCACTCCTCCTCCATGCATCTTTTATTTTATTTTATTTTTATCTTGTCAAGCATATATACGATTACAGTTAAAAGGATAAATATGATTATGTATACATGAAATGGTTACGAATAAAAGGGGACATTAGGACAGGGACAGTAGGCACGTTGGTGCACACCCCTTACAGGAATGGGGTGAGGTCAACAGTAGACAGTCTAAGGTTAAAGTTTTGGGGGTTTGGGGAAGAAACCACGGAGTCAGGTAGTGCATTCCAGGCATTGACCACTCTGTTGCTGAAGTCGTATTTTCTGCAATCAAGTTTGGAGCGGTTTACCTTAAGTTTGTATCTATACTGTGCTCATGTGTTATTGTGGTTGAAGCTGAAGTAGTCATTGACAGGTAGGACATTATAGCAGGTAATTTTATGTTTTATTACGCTTAGGTCAGACCGAAGGCAGTGTAGTTCTAAATTGTCTAAGCCCAAAATTTCAAGTCTGGGGGCATAAGGTATTCTGTGGCGAACAGAGGAGTGGAGGACTCTTCTCATAAAATATCTCTGGACTCTCTCAATAGTATTAATGTCCGATATGCAGTGTGTGTTCCAGACAGATGAGCTGTATTCTAGAATTGGTCTAATAAATGTTTTGTATGCTCTAGTTAGTAGTACAACATTACAGAGAAGAAGAATCTTGAAGAGCCGCCTCTTTCTTCTGTACTCAGAGTGGCCAGAAAGAGAGGGTTTTTCTTCCCTTTCCCATCCCTCCCTCCCAGAATGCATCTCTTCCTTCAGATTCAGAGTGGCAGGAAGGGGCGGTGCTTCCCTTCCCCTTCTTTGCTGTCTATCATTAAAGGCTCTTCTGCTTGAGCTCATGAGAGACCTGCAGTTTTAGCACTCTCATTCTGGAGACACAATCTCTTCTAATCAGGAAGGAAGCTGAAGTGGGATGCTGAAGTCAGTAAGGCCATGGTGATGGTATTGAACCGGAAGAAAGGTTCCCCCCCCCCCAGCACACTTGGAAACTGATAACAAAAGGCCACTGGAAATGTCCAGTAAATGCCTGGTTCACATACAGATGAGTGATTTGCAGTAGAAAGCCAAAAATGAGCAATTTGCAGTAGAAAGCAGACGAGCGATTTGCAGTAGAAAGCCAAAAATGATCTCTGATAATGATGGGAGGGCCACAATGGTTTGTTGGAGGCCTTGACATGACCTCACTGTGAATCTCTTAGGTGTTAGGAGAGCCAAGTATCCTGACCACCTTACATATTTTAGACTATTTATTTATTTAGGAAATAAGATTACTAAAGCTAGGTAATGTTATTCCTGTCATGACTTCATGGCATGAAAATCCCAGAATTACTCTCATCCAGATTGGTGGCAGATTTTTTTTTTAAAAAAGCTTTAGATGAGAAGGTCATCAAAGTAATTGGGACTTATTTTTGGATGGATACATATAATGTTTACTCAGAAATAAGTCCCACTGAATTGTAGCTTCCGGATATCTTGTACACTGGACTAAAATATTTATGTATCATCTTCACATTTGTTCCATTTGGTTTGCACTGCATTCCCATTTATGTGGGAAGAACTTTCCTGTATGATGCAACAAAGTATTTCGTTTTTCTGCCCGCTTGTTTCAGAGCCTGATTAGAACTGCAAAAGTGCCCTGCTTGAGATCACTCAGCTATCTTCTATGCCTAAAGACTAGATTTTCCCAGTGTTATGCCATATTGACTTGTCTAAAATCTCTCTCTCTCTCCTCCCTCCCTCCCTCTCTCCCCCCCCCACACACACACCTGAAATGAGAATAAATTTCAGTAAAGTCTAAATGGATACATATGAGATATGTATAGTATATAGCATAAGTGTTATTACATAAATCAAAAATCAGGTTGGAAAGAAATGTAAAGTTTGCTTTTTCTACTGGAAAGATATAGGACTGGTGCCCTTGGTTAATTGGATGGAGCAGCTGGCAGTAACCTTACTGAATGTATAAATGAAATAAAAGAAAGTAGTGCTGCAAGAACATTTGGAATATGTTCAAAATTCAAAATGTGTTAGAAAGATGGTTGTAAAAGTAAAACTTAACACAGAGAAATAGATATCTTCTTAAATTTAAAAAGTCAGTACCAGAGAGTAATAGAAGCATGGTTTCCTAAGCAGAATATTGTTGGAGATGCATTTGTGGGCAAATGGACTCATACCCCTCTGCTAAAAACACATTATCAACACAACCTCAGTTTTATCTGAAAAATCCTATTAGTGGAAGGCATTGTGATAACTGAGTATAAAGCAAGGGCCAGTAAGTATTCTCTCTCTCATCTATCTATCTATCTATCTATCTATCTATCTATCTATCTATCTATCTCTCTCTCTCTCTCTCTCTCTCTATCTATCTATCTATCTATCTATCCATCCTCCATCCATCTATCCATCTCTATCATCTATTTCTATCATTTATCTATCATCTCTCTATTTAACACATTTATATGGGTCCCCAATTTACACATAGCGGGTGGCTTAGATATACCATTAAAATTCCACAATGTAAAAATCCCCTAATCCTCTCCACTTTCATTTCCTCTGTGGAAGCAAGCACAATCACACCAGCCATTTGATCAACTCAGGTCAGCCTGAGGTCCCAGACCTGCTGACAGAAGCATGTCTTCAAGATCGTCCAGAAAAATTTCAAAGTGGGGGTCTAAGAATAAACTAGAAGAAGATGGGTTATAACTTGTTGGAGTGTTCTTTTATCTGCTAGTTCATTGAAGTATTGTTTTACAATTAAAATTGTAAACCACTTGGGAAATAAATAGTGGTAAATAAACAAGTGTTGATCAATTAAGTACAATTTAAAACTCCCTTCTAAAGAAAAAAAAATACATAGCAATGATCTATATATTAGGTAGAAGTAATGTTTTCCACAATTCCAAATAATTTCTTCGAAAACATTGATAACAGTTTAATCACCGATTTGAATATGTAGATTAAATGTCCACTCTATGAAATGCTAATATATATGTTGTAAAAAAAAACCTAATATTCATTAACTAAAATCCATTTCTCATACAATGATTTTGTGTTCGATATAGATGCCTAATTACAACATATATGTATATCATAATCCATTCTTGAAATCACATTAAAGACTGATTGATCTGAAAATCACTGGCAAATGAATGATCCTTCCTAACTAATATCATGGCATGTGTATTTTGTCCATCTGCATTTTCTTACATTCAAAATATCTTGAGAAACAATATTCTCCATAGATCTTTTTGTTACATTTAGAAAGTCTCATGAGTTTTAATTATAGGATTTTAGATCTTGCCTTAACGACTTCTAATTATAGGATTTTACATTAGTAAACATTGGGGTCATTACTGCAACAAGTCAAGAAAACAAATACTACATAACATTAAACTACTGGCTCAATTTTGTATGATTAACTGTTGCACAGTATGACTCAAAGACAAGCTAAGAATAGATACAGTACAGTGAGTACGCATATTCATTGTCTATTTATTTAATGTTGGTTTCTCTTCGTATCATATGCATCTTTTGCTTTATATGTAGTCCTGGATAACAATGACAGTAGATCATGCTTCACCTAAACCAGCAGCCCCAAATCTTTTGGGTACTGGGGACCAATTCCATGAAGAGAGGTTTTTCCATGGACTGGATGGGGCATGGGGTTTTTGCTTCCTGCATCCCCCAGATGGTGCGTTGCTTGTTTGTGCTGCCTGGTTTCTGGCATGCTGCGGCCTGGAGATTGGGGAGCCCTGATCTAAACAATAGTGATATCTTTTATTTGCCATTGTGGGCACAACATTCACACAGAACAGAAGATGCTTGACAGCAATTTAACAAAGAACAAAATTCACGAAAAACAATCAGATTTCATAATCCAACACGCATATAGAAAACTATTCCCGTCAATCTGGGAATCAGATCCAATGACTCGTAAAAGTGATTTGAATAGTGTAACATTTTATGATTTTTTTCCAGAAATTTTGCTGGACTGATCTTTTACTTTTTTAAAAAAGTTCAGTCTCTGAGTCAGTCAAAGCATCTGCTGATAAATGGAAAATTAGCTTTGCATTCCAGGTTCGATCCAAAAAAATAAATCAGTAGAATATGTGCAATTATCATAATTTGAGCAGATGCACAGGTTTTCCTACTAATTACCCTTAGGGAGCACCAAGCTGGAGAAAATAGCTTACTGCAATAGTCTAATTCCACTTTTCAAAACAGAATTAAAAAATTCACGAAAATTTTCTTGTATTTTTGAAAAGTAGTGTACAAATATTTGTAATATTCATATTATAAATGAGAAAATAGTGACATTCAAAGCTTGTTGAATAAATCATGTGCAAAGAGGAAACAAATATGACAAAATCGTTTGAACACCATCTTTACATAATATAGCTAAATATTATGTTTTGCTTAAGTTTGTTCAGATTTTGCTAGGCCAAGGAGAAAATGATAAATTAACCCTAATGAATAAAATAGTGCTCATAATTAGACTCCCTGATCAACATTTATTTCTGGATGTTAGTAGGCTGTAAGATTTTTTAAAAAAAAACTTTAACACTTCCTGATGTCAGTGTGTTTCCTTACAGTATAATAAACAGATGATTCTCATGACTCAATGTTGCTCATGTTTACTTAGAAATAATAAGGTTTCCTTATATGTTTTGTTTATTCAGTCTTTGTTTACCTATATTAAAACTGATATAAAATCTGGACTATGTCAACTTGGCTATACCCTGTGACATATAAGACTTGAACTATTTGAACTATCACTGTATCAGAGATATATACTGTCGGGTTGCTGTTACTGTTTGGTATAGTATTCATTTACTAATTCTTTTCTGTCAAACTATTTGGTTAAAACAAGCAAACAATTTTTATGTGTTAGTATGTACATCTATGTAGTGTACCATTGCCAATCAATTGCAGTTTTAAGCAAAATGTCTTTACAATATATTTTAATTAGTATCACCAAATATAATTTATTTGATCTGAAATTTTGAACTGAGAATGATAGAAATTGCTAGACTCTGTTATTCAGTCCATACCATAATAAGTACTTATTATCTAGCATAAGTAAATGGTAGATGATGACCATTCACACTAATCCAGATCCAGGGAAATCTTTATTCTTTTTCATGATACAGTATACATTCAAATGTAAATACATCGTTAAGGAGGCTATCTTTGATTCAAAGGAAATGGATTTAAATCAGATAATGTTATCTCCTTTATTTGGAATTGGCCTCTCTGCATTTACCGTTCTCCTGACATTTTTTTTAATGTCATGAATTGATAAATAAGTTTGGCTAGACCAGACAGACAAATTAAGAAGGATAAACCAATTGACGGGGTAGAGGCAGTGAAGGATAAATGGCAGAAATATCAAGCACTGATAAGGAGGAGCAAACAAAATTATTATAAAAGCCAATGGCAAGAATTAAGACTGTCGTGTTTACAAAATGATGATACAAAATTCCAGAAAGTAGTTTCCCAAGGCAAGAGAGAAATAAATGTGATAATTAGAAGCAGAGGTTTCACCTGAAGTCTGAACAGATTGTTTTAAAAATAAATCTGAGGGTTTTGGAATATCAAACCAATAGTGAATGGGTACAGATTTATTAAGTCATCATTAATAGGGCACCCAATAACTGCTCCACAATCTTCAACTGGTTCAAAATACAGTGGTCTGAATGGCTTTGTGCAACTCTAAATTTGCAGATGTGTTACCTCTCCTGCGGGAGCTGCATTGGTTGCCAACTTGCTTCCAGGTCCAAGTCAAGATGCTGGTTGTCACCTTTAAAGTCTTGCATGGCTTGGGGCTAGATTATTTGAAGGACCACCTTTTCCCAGTTATATCTACTTGACCCACCAGAGTGGGTAGACAGCATATGGTATGGTCCCCCTCTTAAGGAAGTCCATTTAGTGGAACCAAGAAGAGGAGCCTTCTCCATGGTGGCTCCCTCCCTGTGGAACATCATCACTGCAAAGATAAGATTGTCCCCCACCTTAATACCATTTCCAATAGGTTAGATCAGTCTTTCACTTTACAATCTCTGATTCACAAATCAATAGCAGGACCCTCAAAATGCCTATATGCAGCATTTATTACCATCTGCCTCTGATACAATACCGTGTTTCCCTGAAAATAAGACAGGGTCTTATTTTCTTTTGATCCCCCCCCTAAATAAGGGCTCGCCCTTATTATCAGGGGGTCTTATTATTTTGGGTGTGCAGGAGGTGGTGAGCATGGGACTGCTGTCCCATTGCTGCCATCGCCTCCTCTCCCTGTTCTTTGCATCGGCCGAGCATCCCAACATGTCCCACCCCACCCCAATGGCAACAGCTGCTTCCCTTCCTTGCTGTCTTTTTATCAAGAGGGGTGGCAGGCGGGGTGGGGGAGAAGTGAGACACATGGAGCAAGATGTGGCTCACCTTGCCGTCTCTTTCCCCCCCCTCACTAGGCATGACAGGGCTCCTGCCCCTGACTTAGCCACCTGCCCCCTTTAGGGATGCAATTTGAGGGTGACAGGTAGGGTGGGTGTGAAGCAGGACACACGTTTTACCTTTCCAGCTCCAGCACGTTCCTCACCGTTGTGTCCAAGGAAACATGCTGTAAAAGAAAGCCTTCTCACAAGTTCAATCAAACTTCTTGAATAAAGAGGCAGTGGGGAAGGGAAGCAGCTGTTGCCACTGGGGTGGGGTGGGATGTGTTGGGTCACGAGACGTGCATGTTATCTTTCAAGCTCCGTCGCTTTCCTCGCCATGGTTTCCAGGGAAACACGCTGTAAAAGAAAATCTTATCGCGAGTTTGAGAAGTTTGATTAAACTCATGAGAAGGCTTTCTTTTACAGCGTGTTTCCCTAGATACAACAGCGAGGAAAGCGACGGAAGGAAGGAAGGAAGGGAAGCTGTTGCCATTGGGGTGGGGTGGGACGTGTTGGGCCGCTCATCCGGTATGAAGAACAGGGAGGGGAGGGCATGTCCTCCCCTTCCTTTTGCTCCTGCCTCACCTCCTCAACTCATTTTGGTTGCGCGGCAAACAAACAGAGGAAATAGCAGGACCAGCTGTACATGTGTGTTAATAGTTGGGGGGGGGCTTATTTTTCAGGGGTGGCTTATACACTGCTCAAAAAAAATAAAGAGAACAGAAGCAGAAGACATCCGAGATCTGAAAGAATGAAATAGCCTTATTAAATACTTTGTTCGTTACATACAGTAGTTTTGTGTTCCCTTTAGTTGTTTGAGCAGTGTATAAACTACTGTATGTAAAGAACAAAGTATTTAATAAGGCTATTTCATTCATTCTTGGATGTCTTCTGCTTGTGCTCTCTTTATTTTTTTGAGCAGTATATTATTGCATGCACTGAAAAGTCCGATTGGACTTATTATCCGGACATGTCTTATTTTTGGGGGAACACGGTAGGTAGAGGAAAATTATAGGAGAAGTTTTTAGCTACAAATATAGATGTAAGATTACTTTATTTAATATGTAAATTATATGAAGATACTTACATGGAAATATGGATAAAGCAAAGAAGCTTTCTTTCAAAAGGTGTCCACTAAGGCTGTATACCAGTGCCCATTCACTTTAATTTTTATGCCCCAACAATTGGGAGAAAAGTCCCCATATTATTGTATACATAGAAAACATAGCTGTCATGCCAACAATATTAATTGGAATGAGAATTAACAAAATTCTCTGTTAATTCTCTGACAGAAATTAGCGCTTATTTTAGGAATAAATTATTCCTAGAATAAATTATTCCAATAAATTATTATAAATTATTACTATAAATTATTAGCTAAAACACACAAGAAATTGTGAAAGATGAAACCTAGATAGTAAGGAGAGAAAAACAAGTGAGGTCATTTAAGAATTTGGGTATCCAGTTTATTGAAACACATATAGTAGCAACAAATACAAAAGGCCATGAGATCAATGAGAGCCATTGGCTCTTTCTTCTACTCAAAAGGAGAATGGTTACTACAACCAGTGCTTAAGATATTTGTAGGGAAAGCAATAGTACAGTTGATGTGGGTCCACAGTTTGGGGTTTCAGTAAGCTGGAAGAAAATAATAATAGGAGTCTAGTCCTCACATTCAATATTTATTTGGCAAAACAATTTAACAGTAATAGATGGGTGAATTTGTGCATAAAACTACTCTCACAATTCTTGCTAGATCAGAAGGTGCTGAGTGACATAAATTATCATGCACTATTGAGGAAGTACTTACTTTTTAAAAGATTTTAGACAAGATAGAGAACAAATATGTAAGCTTAATTTGACTAAGAGGTATCAATGTTTTAAAAAAATATGGATGAGGAATGTTGTGTTATTTACAATCTCTTACATTCCAGTTCCTAAGGCAAGCCTTTACAGGCTTTCAAACATTGCCAACAACCTATTTGTATGTAAAGGATTATTGATAGACAAAATTTATGCACTTGTAATAATTTATAAGTGGAAGATTTGACCCATTACCATGTTTCCCCAATAATAAGACTCTGTCTTATTATCCTTATTGCCATGTGATAATAAGCCGATTGGGCTTATTATCAGGGGATGTCTTATTTTGGGGGAAACAGGGTACTTACTACATTGAAAAGTTTATCAGAAACTTAAAGCTAGATTCATTATGCTCTCATTAATCCAACTGAGTCAGGCTAATTTAGAAGAAAAAACTATTTGCTATTGCCTGATCAAAAAAACATATGATGGACTTCCGGTTTGCTTGAGACTTCTGGTTTGCTTGCCTCCGGTGAAAGACGGTCCCTCTCTAAGGACCACCAGCCCCGCCGTTTGTAGAGCCGCTTCGACTTTGAGAAGCGGCTTGAAAACTCCAGAATCTGAAGGATTTGAAGGAGAAGAGTAAGCAAGGCGCAGGTTGAGCCCCTATGAGCCCCCAGAAGTTTGCTACTGGGGAGGAAACAGGCGCGGCTCCCTTTCAACTTGCTGAGACTCCGGACGGCATGGGGTGACTCTGCTTGCTGCAGAGAGGGCCAGCTGCAGCAAACATCCAAATTGATTGAAATTAACTTCACTAATCAGCGGAAAAAACAACCTGAATCTTTAAAGCAAGAAACTGCAAAATATTATTTTTTTTGTGACTTTTTGATTCAAGCAAAAATCAGAGCGAGTGAAAGCGGCTTGAAAAAATGGCACAGCTCCAGCGTTAACAAGCTGAGAGTGGTCTTGTAAAGCTATTCTAACAAGTTACAATGTTGCGCTGCTTGTAACAAGCAAACAGGAGAAGAGGGAGAAAAAATCCTTTTTAAAATAAGCCTGAGCTCGCTTCAGTTTAATTCTATTTCCAATTTGACTAAACCTGGGGGACTTTTTTAGAGGATTTTGTGGTGCTGGAAAAGGAAAAAGGATCTCCTTTTTCAGAAAATCTAATCTATGTGGCAGAATGGCTTCTAAAAAACAGGAAGGCAAGGCAGCAGGGGGGGGATCCCCCCCACAAGTCTGAACAGCAGTTTCCTTCTGCTCAGCAGAGTCAGAAAAAAGATTTTGATTTTGAAAGTTTAAAAGAATTTATTACTCAGGCTCTGGATGATAATTTTCAAAAAACTCAACAGGAAATGGATGATAAATTCCAAAAATCTCAACAGGAAATCAAGCAGGAAATTATTGAAATGAAAAAGTTGGTGAAAGAGAATTATGGCAAGGTGACTGATAAATTATCAAATGTGGTGTCTGGCTTGTCAGAAATTATTATTAAAGTGGACTCTAGTTTGGAAGAATTTAAATCAGAAGTGAATGTCAAAATAAAGGATACTGATTTCAAAATTTCTGATGTGGATAATAAAATGCAGAGAGTTGAAAACGAAATTACGATGATGTAATTCCGGTCTATGGAATTCGCTATAAGAATTAGAGGTATTAAGGAGAATGACCGACAAGACTTGAGACAGGTTTGTGCTGATGCTTTGGCTGTGTTGTTAAAAATTAATTCTGAAGAGATTTTTTACAAAATAGACAAAATTTACAGAGTGAACTCGTGGGTGGCCAGACAAAGACAACTGCCTAGAGATGTGGTGATATATTTTACAGATAGAAGAATGAGAAATGATATCTTGCAAAAATCTTTTCTTTCTTCTGTGCAAGTGGAGGGAACTCAAATTGGTATTTATAAAGAACTACCGCCAAAGATGTTGAAAGATAGAAAAGATTTTGGTTTTTTAGTAAATGAATTAAAAAAATTACAGATTTCATTTTGGTGGGATGCTCCAACTGGTATAATTTTGAAGTACAATGGAGAAAGATATCGATTGAATACTGTTGAAAAGACGGAACATTTCTATTATACTGTTTTTAAAGAGAGATCACCATCCCCACGTACATCTACTGTATTGGAGATAAAGGAGAGTGATAAGGAGAAGCAACCTCAGCAAGAGCTGGAAGAGCAGCCTAAGCAGGTTGAATCAGAGTCAGTGGAAGTGCAGCGTGCTACAGGAGGTTTTCTGGAGGAGCCCCTGTTAGAATCTTCTCCAATTTTGACTACAAGAGATGTGGCCTTGGACCTAGCTCGTATGGCTGAAGCCAAAGACCAGCGTATAACTTGAGCAGTTTCTAAACAACTCAAAGAAAAACAATTACAGGAAAGAGCTAAGGCACAACAATACAAAAAAGGAGTCAAGAGTACTACACAAGAAAGTGAAGCCATGGGGGGAGTAAAGCCGAAGATCTCGGAAGATATCCAGCAATTCTGCTCGTCGCTTCAAAAAGGTATACATGACGGTTAAAGTTTTTATCTTGGAATGTGAATGGATTGAACTCACCACAGAAAAGGAAGAAGATATTTACATATTTGGGACAATTTAATAATGATATAATTTGCTTACAAGAAACTCATGTCAGAGCACAAGATCAAAAATATTTGATAAATTCAAAATTAGGAATACATTTTATAGCTTCAAATTTGGAAAAAAAGAATGGTGTGGTTATTTACATAAATAAAAGACTATCAGCTAAAATTATAGAAGCAGATGAAGGTGGTAGGTTTATAGCAATTGAACTGCACACTGTATATGGCCAAATTCTTGTGATTGGAATTTATGCTCCTAACCAACAACAGGATCATTTTTATAAAATTTTGCATACCAAAATATTGCAATGGGATTACAGATCTATTTTGATTATGGGGGATTGGAATGGAGTAATTGATTCCAAATTAGATAAAAAGAGTCTGGCGAAGTCAAGGATCAGACTACCACAAACCTTTTTTGATATGAAAGAAGATTTGGAATTAAAAGATGTGTGGAGAATACATAACTCAAAAGACTTGGACTATACTTTTTTCTCTGATAGACATAGATCTTTTTCTAGGATTGATTTTATTTTATTATCAAATGATTTACTTGTTAAAACAAAAAGAACTAAGATTTTTCCAAGAACTCTATCCAATCATAGTCCAGTATGGATAGAAATTGAGACTGGAAAGACTGAGAGAAGATCATGGAGATTAAATGAAAATTTGTTTAGATATGAAAAAAACATAACAGAACTTAAAAAACAGATTAAAGAATTTTTTGAAATAAATTTGAATAAGGGTACCGCAATGGAAATTGTGTGGGATGCGAGTAAAGCGTACCTGAGAGGGTACTCATTCATATGAACTCTAAACATAAACTGAATTGACAAAAGAAAAGATTTGAACTGGAAGTAGAAATAAAGAATAAAGAACAGTTACTTATTAAAAATCCAACAGATGAAAGAATAAGTGGTGCTATAAAACTTTCGAAAGATCAATTCCAAATGTTTATGGTGGAACAAGCTGCAACAAATTTACAATATGCGAAGCACAATACATTTTGCAATGCCAATAAACCGGGCAGATGGTTGGCCTATACATTAAGGAAGAAGCAGAGTATGCGGACTATTGATAGTATCGATATTGGAGGGAAAGAAATTTTTCAACAAAAATTAATTAAAGAAGCTTTTGTAGATTATTACACAAAATTATATGCTAAAGATGACATACAGAATGGACATAGAAAAATATTTAGAAAATAAAAGAATTACAAAAATTACCAAACAACAAAAGGAAAGAATGAATCACCCTATAACAGTTGAGGAGATAATTGTAGCAATTAAACAATTGAAAACAGCTAAAGCTCCCAGAACGGATGGCTTGACTGCAGTGTATTATAAAACTTTGCAAGCAGAAATGGTGGAACAACTCAGAGACTTGTTTTGTAATATACAACAAGGGGGTAAAATACCCCCATCATGGAAAACAGCTTATATTTCTTTGATACCAAAAGAGCAAGTAAGTCCTAAAAAACCTGAGAACTATAGACCAATATCTCTTCTGAATAATGATTATAAAATTTATGCAAAAGTATTAGCCAACAGGTTGATGCCAGTAATTCAAGAGGTGATTCATGATGCTCAAGCGGGATTTATAGAAGGCAGATATATGAAGGACAATGTAAGGCAAGTTATAGATTTATTGGAATATCTTGAGAAGAATAAACAGATCCCTGCAGTGCTGGTTTTCCTGGATGCGGAGAAGGCCTTTGATAGAGTGGACTGGAATTTTCTATTAAAGACTTTAAAAAAGATGGACTTTGGGGATCAATTTATACAGGCGGTTTCAGCAATTTATCAAGAACAAAAGGCACAGATTATTGTTAATGGAAGTTTGACAACAGATTTTAATATTGAGAAAGGAACAAGACAAGGTTGTCTGTTATTCCCATTGTTATTTATTTTAACACTAGAAGTCTTGTTGAATGCAATACGGGATTCGAGTACCTTGAAAGGAATAGTGATAAGGCAAGAGGACTACAGAATAAGGGCATTTGCAGATGATCTGGTTGTTACCCTAACACAGCCGATGGAATCAATAATCCAGATGAAAGACATTATAAAAGACTATGGTACAGTATCAGGATTTAGATTGAATAAGAAAAAAACTAAGATGATAGTTAAAAATATGACACAAGATCGAAAACACGAACTTGAAAGGAGGGCAGGTTTTGAGATTGTACCAAAGGTTAAATATCTAGGAGTAGAGGTTGTAGAATCGAATATGAAATTGTTTCAAAATAATTATGAGGTGTTGTGGCGAGATGTTCAGAAAGATATGGAGACTTGGAAAAAACTGCAGCTGTCTTTACTTGGAAGAATAGCAGCAGTTAAGATGAACATTTTGCCAAGATTTCTTTTTTTGTTTCAAATGATTCCGGTGCTTAAAAGTGATAAACAATTGAAAGAATGGCAAAGAGGACTGAATAAGTTTGTCTGGAACGAGAAAAAACCGAGAGTGAAACTGAAAATTATGCAAGATGTTCCAGAAAGGGGAGGTCTTAAACTTCCAAACCTACAGTTATATTATGAAGCAGCAGCCTTGGCTCAAGCAAGCGATTGGTTTGGAAGGAAAAAGACTGGAATATTGAATATAGAAAGTTTTGACCTTGAATTTGGATGGCATGCTTACTTATTTTATGAAGATAAAGTGGATAAAGTATTTAAAAGCCATATACTTAGAGATTCTTTGATGAGAGTTTGGAAGAAGCACCGATTCAAATGGGATTATAAAATACCGTTATGGCTGGATCTTGGTCATATTATGTGGAATACAAATATAATGTCACTCGGGGGGTTTTTATATAAAGAAGTTCTTTTTACAGATGCGGGCAGATGGCAACTGAAGACATTAGAGACACTGTTGGACGAAGGGATTAATCTAACTTGGTTACAGTATAATCAACTTCAACTGAGATGGAAAGAGGACCAAATAACTGGTATTATGTTGCATGAGGAAGAATTGGTTAGACATATAAAAGAGAAAGGTCCAATGCATATTAAAAGGCTTTACAATGTTTTGTTAGAAAGGGATTCAGAAACTGAATTGGTTAAAGATTGTATGATTAAGCGGGCACAAAATTTTGCAGAACCAGTGATGTTGGAAACATGGGAAAAAATATGGGTTCAGAAT
The DNA here is from genome assembly GCA_022577455.1 of Arizona elegans. Taxonomy (NCBI): domain Eukaryota; kingdom Metazoa; phylum Chordata; class Lepidosauria; order Squamata; family Colubridae; genus Arizona; species Arizona elegans. The sequence continues at coordinate 49,519,048 of JAKOOJ010000002.1, read as the reverse complement.
GTTAAATTTACACAATCGCAGAATTTGAGGGAAAATTTTTATAAGATGTTTTATAGATGGCATTTAGATCCCAAGAAATTGTCGTGCATGTACCCTAATGTTCAGCCAAAATGTTGGAGATGTGATTGTTTAGATGCCACATATTATCATGTTTGGTGGACCTGTAAGAAAGTTAAGGTTTTTTGGATAAAAATATGGTGGGTTACGCAGAATGTTTTGAAGAAAAAAATTCAATTTTCTCCACAATTGTTTTTACTGGGTATAGTAAAGGGTTTTACATTGGATGAAACTAAGTTGATATTGTATATGATAACAGCAGCGAGATTATTGATAGGTAAATACTGGAAAAATGAAGCTTTGCCCACTATTGAAGAATGGACTTTGAAGATGGCCAGCTTTGCAGAGATGGCGAAGATTTCAGCATATCTAAAAGATCACTCACAAGAGACTTATGAATGGGAATGGAAAAAATGGATAGATTATGTGTAGAACAAATATCAAACTAGGAAGTATCAAATAGCTTTTCATTGAAAGTATTATATAAAAATAGAAATATTTGAATTTTGTGAAGATGAAAAATTATATGGGGGTTTAAGGGGTTCAGGTTTTATAAAAAGGGGATTATATTCTGTGGAAGTCAGGGGGGAGGGTTAGGGGGGTTTGGGAGGGTTAGGTTGGGGAGTATGGGGTGGGTTGGGGGGGGAAATGGGGTGAAAATATAATTGTAAAACTTTTGCAATAAAAAAAAACATATGATGAACCAAGTTACATTGTTTGCAATAGTTGCAAAACATCCCCATTTGATGGAGTTACTGGCTGAGGACATGTTTTGGTATTGGTCTCCTTAGCTTTGAACATCTGAGGCATTTAAGTATTTTGAAATAGGATTGGAAAGCTTTTTCCTTCTTTAAAAACAGGTAATCTTCTTTAAAACCTCAGTAATCTATTTTCTGTTAACTTGTACCTGGGTTTTGACAGATACAGGAATGATGTCTCAAGGATCAAGAAAAAATGGAAAGTTAGTCAGTTTTTGACATGAATTGACCAACCAAGAGCAGAAATAATTTACTTTCTCTTGACATAACTGTGTCAAATTTTAGAAAGCATTTGACATTTCCTAAAGGCAAGGTATATATTAAAACCCTGTAAATTAAACTTTGAAGGAGAAATTGTACCAACCATTTCTTCAATTGTTTATTCAATACTGTGTCATGGAGAATGCACTATTTCACCAAGAATTTATGAAATGCTTGGTTGTCAAACAATTAGATTGAAGGCTGGACAAATTGTCTTTATTTTTCATTCTCCTGATTCTCCTTTTTATTTCCATTTATATTTATGCAATCTTTATTAACATATTTCAAAATCTCAGAGTCAGTTTTCATATTTTTAAAGCAAGATATTAAGGAACAAATTAGTGAGCATGCTTCATAATTAAAAGTGAAAGAACAGCAGCCTACTCAGGCAAAATTCCAGTTAAAAACAAAGGTATCACAGAGGTGAAGGAATATATCATAAGTAGAATTGTAGAATGTCACTCTGAAAAAATGCTTACGAAGAAATTATACTCTTTTTGTGTATATGTTGTATAAATGTTTGTTGTGTATATGTTATGTATGTCTTTTTTAATATTTATATTCAATAAAAATTATTTTTTTTAAAAAAATAAATAAAAATAAATGTATCAGTAGTGTCAACAAATATAAATATGCCCACCCCAAAGTCACAAATTCATTTATACTTTTACTGAAAAAAAGTTTCAAAACTTGTGGGACACTTAGCACTCCCTCTTATAAGAACACAAAGGAGATGTAGGAGATGACTAGGCTGATCCTGACAGAGGGGTCAAAAGCCTCATAAGTCACAAGTCCCTGCGCACTGGCAAGAGATCTAAGTCCAGTCCACCTTGAATGACTTTCTTATCTCCTCTCATTTCCTTTGACAGTTGGTCAGATTCTTGTAGAGAGCTTAGGTTTGAAATAAATCTTTATACTCATTTGAACAGCCTGAATCAACTGATTTCCATGGAGCATGACAAGATGGCCTGTAGCTGTATGGGAGAGATGGTTCTGAATTACGAAAGGTGCAAGATATATATGGCAGGCAAGCCAAATACTTCACACAAGGTTGTCTTTATCACGGCCAGCTATTAAGTGCATCTTTTGTGAAAGAAAATAGTTAAGGGGTGGTTCAAAAGTTTTTATCTTGTTCATAGGAAACAACAAACTCTCAAACCTTCCTTGCTATGAATAGGGAAGGAGCCACTGGAACACATATAGAAAAAATTCTTTTATGTTTGGCAGTATCTATAATGCTACTGAAGATGACAGTGTTAGATCCTAATATTTTGTGCTAGGACCAATTCAGTTTTACTGTTGCCACATATCTGGGTATGCAAGGCCACGGAATCACATATTTTAAATCACTTTTCCAGATTTAATCTATAAGGAAATTGGATTTCTAGTGGGTTTATACAATTATTTTGTTACAAAAGATTGTCTTTTCCTTTCACAAATTAAACCCTTGTTCATTTGCTATGGTGATAATTCCTATTCTGCTGTACTGCAATTTCTTGCCCATAATAAAATTTGTTCAGTCTCTCTATCATTTTCTCACATGCACAGGTACATGTCCTCACTTAGCTGTACACTCATCAATCTTCCTTGTTTTTGATGCTGCAACACTGCAGTTCTAGGTACCATAAACATAATTAATAAAATGCTAATGCGATTTTATTGAGCATTTTTAAAAAATATGAACATACAGTGAAAACTCTGTGATAAGGAACACATCCATCTTAAAAGCATACTTAAAAAAGAATGGCATTTGCTCAAATGTTGACAATTGCCTCATATATTGCTTAGTTTGTGTTGGAATGAGATAGGCAGACCATTTTAAAATGAAATAAAAAAAGATTTTAAAAATAGAATCTTCTCAAAGATCCACTTATTTAAATCATGAATCCTAACCGATTGAATAAGCAACCCATGTCCTTGAATGCCATGTTTGTATTTCTAGTTATTCCTAAAGTCCTAAATATGATTCCAAGAATGGTATTTAGGCAACCACTGAAATTTTGGGGAAGGAATTTGAGGGAATTGTTGGGAGGGAAATACCTATTTTAAAGTTACAGTAGTGTTCTCATCTATATACTATATTAAAATGGCAGAGACGTGTTGTCCCTTTTCAGCAATAAAGATTATAAACAACTCCAAGGATCACAAGGACACATAAAGACTGCCTGCTGTCTTGGGCATCTGGTTACCCACCAGTTGCATATATGAAGCAATATATCATCTATACTACTGATAAATGTGTAAGCTTACAATGTTGAACCTGAAAGTTAGAATTGGCCAGCTAAATTACAGAATTTAAAATGTAGTCCATGTATTTGTACCTAGTCATTTGTTTCCATTGGGTGATCATCATTTGCTGACAGTTGGTTGTCATAAGCATGGGTCATTTTTACATACCTCCATGCAATTTTGCATGATGAGAAGTTAAGCATGCCAGAACAGTGGATGCATTATGTAGATTAAGGGGATTTAAAATCATCATCATCATAAAACAAGCCCCCCACACATCCATTCAAAAGAACTGCTATTGCAGGTCTGATAGCTGCAAACACCCATCTCACAAAAAGCTAAACTAGTGAGGCAAAAATAGAAGTCATTTGCAAATGTCAGGTCTGGTTGCCAAGTGTAAGTCCACAGCTCTGAATGCACAGATTTCTACTTCAGTTGAAAATCAGAGTTTGTGGGTAAGATAAATAATTTGCCAATTAAATCCTGAATATATATGTCTTCCTTTGACTAGGCATTCAGTGACCCATTTGACTTTCCATTGGGATGTTAAATTTGTTGGGTAGTGGAGAAAATATGCAGCTCAAGGTTGAATTGTTGAATTCTTGGTGCCCTTAGGTCATCAGCACTAAGGTTGATCTACTCTGCAACAGAATACTGTGCCACTGTAGGGCTTACCATACAGCTACCATACTAGTAAGTTAGACACCAAACTCAACAACACCCTGAGGATTATAAGAGGATGTATTAGAATCACTCCGACTTGCTGGCTTCTGGTTCTGAGCCATGTAGCATTGCCAGGTTTATGAAGGCAAGATGTACTAGTGAGAGAATACAGAAAAATTATGAACAACTCACTCCTACCAGTGCATGCCATCCTTTCTCATTTAAACTTGAATCCAGAAAGCCCCCACTGGCACTTGCACAACATTTGCCCAACAACTTTAACATTGATTCTCAACGCAGTCAAATGGGTCACTGAATGCCCAGTCATAGGAAGATAAATAAATGACACCACAAAAGACGTCATTGGACAATCCTAAATAGGATTTGCGCCTCACTATATAGGGATCCTCTATATAAATGGGGCATAGTACCCTCCCCTCAGTGTGATTGCCACATCAAAGTGTAGATCACATTGTCACTGGCTGTAAGATGAGGGCATATACCGGTCCAGTATGATTTTTTTTTAATATAAACAATGCTGCACTTCAATGGTTAGATGACCTGTTAGATGACCTGTTATATTTGAACATAGACCTTTTTAACATTTGTATTTTATTGTGTTCTTCTAATCTAGATGAAATGTTAATATATATTGCTAGTCCATGTATGATATGCCATATGCTAAATAATAACTTGATGCTCTTTTATGTTAGCTAGCATGGTTGTGAAACTTCTGCAAGATAAAAAATGAACCAGCAAGAACTCAACAATATACATCATTGCTGGAATTTAGCCACAACAGAGAAGTAATTTCTCTGATGCCATTATTTTTTGTCTCAGTCAGGGTCAATTGTTTCCGATCCTTCTGCCCCAACAATGCACATCCCTTACTTAAAATAAGGAGATTTGGGTCCAGGTTTTCTATTATTCCTATCCTTACTAACCATAGCACAGGCTTCTTTATTCTTCCACTTGCTCCCCAACCTTTGTAGTTTTTGCTGTCTCCTGGTATTGCTTACCATGCCAATTACATATTATATAAAAAGAAGAACAGCACTCAACCTCTATGGGCCAAACAGGACTTAGGCCTGCATAAATTCGCATGTGCTAATGCATTTCCACAGACAAAATGTAGACACAATATAAGTAGAAGTAATATGACTAGATAATTTATGTGCCTACCTGATTTGCTGGAATGGAAATTTCAAGGTATCTGGTCTTCTTATCACTGTTCTATCACTTTAAACCACATGTGGACAGGATAACCTTTCAAATGGAGGATGCAGTCAGGAGAATTACCCTCTATAAAATACAACATAAGCCTTTAGTAAGATTATTGTAATATTCCTAGCTTTTTTCCGAAAATTCATATTGGAAGGGAGAGATCTGCCTTTTTATTTGGAAATGTTAAGTATTTGGGGATGGGGGTGACTTCAAAAAAGAGAGTAAAGGAAAAAAATATGCTATCCTAAGATTAGCCCTGGATATATTTTTTTATTGAGAAATAATCCTTCTGTTTATTCCTATATATATATCAGAGCTTACTTCTAATCTTGGAACTCAAAGCCTTTAAAATTACTTTAGATTTATTTTTTTTAAATTTTCTTTTGCAAATCACTGTGGCTTTTCAATAGCCAACCCAACATACTTGAATAGTAATTTTAATTCTAACATCTGAGAATAGATTATGCAAGCTCTTTTTATCTAAAAGAATAGAACAACAGCATTTCCCAGTTTTGCATACGAGTTTCTTTGCCCTGACCTGAAGAGTTAATGTATAGTCATTGTGGACCTAATCCCTGAGACAAGCATATATTTACATAAGATTTATGTGTATGTGTGTGCATATATCTTAATATATCTTTATGTGCATGAGTAACTTTTCTCCAAAAAATTCTACTAAACTAGTTAAACCTCTTACAACAAAAGCTGAATTTTTCACAAAGAGGTTCTTTGGGTCCAAGGTGGGAATTTCTGGAAGATGGTGGCAAAATCAGTAGATATGAAAGCAGTAATGCAAGAGAGGGCCTGCTAGTGAGATGAGGACAGAAGGACAGAAAGATAACCAGAGGTGGAAGATGGTATGCTACCTCCCATGGCTGTGAGTTTCCTATCTGACAAATGTGTCATAAGGCTTTTTAACTTGTGACATCAGTCAAAGGAAAATTTACTGTATAAAATTCTGGAATAAGGCAATTTACGTTCACTCTCTATTTGCATAATGTAGTCTGTAAAAATAGAACTTAACAAAATAACAGATTTGGAAGGAGATCTTATAGTCCAACCTTTTACTCAAGCCGGAGATCCTATACCATTTCAGACAAAGGGTTGTCCAATCTCTTCTTAAAAACCTCCAGTGATGGAGCACCTTCTGGAGGCAACTCATACCACTGATTAACAGAAGACTTTACAGAAAATTGTGGAAATTTTAGATATAGGGACAACTTGGACTCTCTACAAATATGCCCAAATGTTCTTATTAGTATATCACAGTTTACAAAGAGAAGTATGAGCTTCTTGTGCTCTTTTAACTGACAAAGTGCCGTGTACAACATGAAGCAATTCTGGAACAAGGTATAGATGCAAAAATAGACTTGACCAAAGGATTTAAAGGGTTTTTATTTTATAATGCTAGACAATTTTGCATTTTGATTCTCTAGAGGCACTGTTGGGTGTTGTGTACGCATTTGCAGAAATTCACTCAGAAACAAGAAGTGGAGAAACAAGAAGATTTACATTCCTTCACCAGCAATCACTATTTCCAGCAAAGAAACAGCAATAAAGAAATGCCACCATTGATGCTATTAAAATATAACTCCTCACGGAGTTGTCCAGACCTCAAAATACTTATATGGACTTTAACATGATGCATCAGCTAACACTAGGGCTACAGTGCATTTTATGATTAGAAGTACTTCAAAGAAACTGCCAGAAAAGCAACTCATTTTGTAGCTTTGATAGTGTGGTTTTAATAGTGGTGGAAGAACATACAGGGTGGCCTACAAACAGATCTTCAAACACTAATGTGAACCTTTGGTCAAGGCCTTTACAAATAATATCTATTTTGTTGAACAAAGAGTGTTTTGTTCACAATGAATATCTTCCCTCACGTGTAGCATGTTCTACCACAACATGCTCTAGATTTTCTATTTAAAAGCAGTGCATCTTTTTGATATCCAGAACGGTTATTACATTTTGGGGTTGATTTTTCTACTATTGTTGCCTTTCATCCCTTGATATTTAGTATTGAACTATGATAATTATTCATACCTTTTCATTTCTAATTTAAAATATCATTGCAGGGAAGTCAAATAGATTTCAGTCATAAGCATTATGACTGAATTAGATTCTTTCTTGACTCTCAGCTGACCAGAGATATACTGTATATGGCTGGCCCAAAACATGTTATTGCCTGATACAAAGAAGTTGATGAAGATGAAGCTTTTCCTTCCTGCTGACTCGATTGCTAGCTGAATTTGACTTCAATTGCTGGTCCTCTAATGATGACCCCAAAGCCAAGGGCAGCAATGCTATTTTATAATTAAGACAAATGGAGGTAAGAGGTGGATCTAAAGGAATGAGCTAGGAATAATTGCTGCTCTCCTCCCAATCCCTCAGCATCTGCTCACTCTGCCAAATGGCAACTTAGCTAGTATATGGGGGGGGGGAATTCTCCTATATCTCTTGTAGAGGTAGCCAGATATTTTCCTCCATCTACTTATAATGTTACCATGTAAAAGATGATTATTTGAACAATAGGTAAAAATGCTAAATATCTTCTGGACATTTTCCTTCAGAATCGTATTTTGTATATGGAGCACATAATTGTCTTCGTCATCATCATTATCTTCTTCTTCCTCCTCCTCCTCCTCCTCCTCCTTCTCCTCCTCCTCTTCTTCTTCTTCTTCTTCTTCATCATCATCATCATCATCATCATCATGCATGAGCTATTTATTCCTGTGATTCGTACACAACTTGCTAATGATGGGGCATGAAAAAGGTTCAATGGTTCCTGAAGAGAAAAAGAGAATGTTTATGTTGCCCAGAGCACCTTAAATAAATTAGATTGCAGTATTAGTGCAAACACAATATTCTTTAATTTCTTCTCCAGGTTTACTCTATTCCTAATAATGTGTGGAAAAACTAAAATAGAAGTATATAATTGAAATGTACTCACAATTACCGAAAAAGTACTGACGGCGCATTTCTCAAGATATAGGCAAAGCATTTAAGCATGTAGTGAAACAGTGATAAACCAAAATAAATTCCCCAGGAAAAGAAGCTAGAAACAGAGTAGGATATTTCAATGGAGTAAACTTTTCCCCATTCTAACAAAAAGTTAGATGATGTAGCTATTACTAAGTTATGGAGAGTATCATGAACTGGTGCCACACATACAAATACCATTTACACAATTTGTTCACACACAATACACACATTGTTGGGAGATGGTCAAAGAAAGGTAAAGCTTTTATTAAAATATATAAACAAGAAATATATTTAATAGTTTAAACTTTATGAGGCACTATAAAGTTACTATCAAATAAAGTTTCTATTCTATGATCACATTTCAGAATTACTTATCCCCATAAGTATAAATGAATACACATTTGAATTTTGCTACGAAAATAGATAACAGTCCTTTATTCAGTTCTGAAAATTCCATCAGAGTTGTAGACGAAAATATATAGGAGCTTTGAAGAGAGCTAAACAACATGAGCTTGATACTGAAAATTATTCACTATAGTTTTTTTTAATAGTTAAGTTAGATCAATGGAAGCTAATCTTCTTGAAATGAGTGACACTTTTTTTGGCCTTCATAATAATCCCCACTCTCATATCTAGGAAATAAAATCAATCTCACAGGGCTGTCATTCAAATCCTGCCTGGGTTTCCTCATAAGAATGCATGGTGACACCTTCAAAGGCTTATCTAGCTTTTAAATTAGATACTCAATACTCAATTCCCTATAATATATAATGTACATCTTCACTTTGTCATTGGATTCTAACCTAATAACCAACACTCTAGAGTCATAATTAATAGATGATATAAACATTATTGGCATTGGTTGCACATGCAAAATTGTAGTCCATGAGAGTGATTTCCAAAGTGGCCATTTGTAGAGCTTTCCTTTGGACCTACTTCTTGAAATTTTAGATTCAAAGTTCTTATTTCAATGACACTGGAATATCTATGATTGCCGTTACAGTATATTTTCAGGATATGAATAATCCTTAAAGTTACAATGAATTACAATTACAAAATCCCACCAAAATCAGTTCTGAGAGTTAAAATTGTTAATAAATTAACAATTAAATAAAATTTATTTATTTTTAAAATGTGACAAAAAGTCATAGTATTTTTATTGATGTACTGTGCTACTTTGATCACAATAAAACAACTTCCATGTATTTTGATTAAGAACATTACTACTATATTTAGTCCTGGAACAAGTAATTAATTGTATTTTTTATTTTATTTTATATTTTATTTTATTTTTTTATTTTATTTTTTTATTTTATTATTCATTACACACAATAAGGATTTTTCAGCTGAACTAGAGATATGACTTACTCTTTCCTATATTTCCAAACAAAATAAATAAATAATTATTTACTGTTCCTCATTGTTACATAATCATTATCATCTTTCATTGGCACTTCTAGTGGCTTGAAAGCATAGTCTAATCTAATAAAGAATCCAAGACAGTGTCTCTAATTTTAAGCTTTCCATTTTAAGTAAAATAAATTGCTCTCAAATTGACCATCAGAGCATTATAATGTCTTTGCATTTTAATTATTTACCCCTTGAAAGAAGGATCTGCAGTTGAAAGTCTGAGAAGAAAACAAAGGATAAAATCGATAATCTATTTGTGAGCATTCTTGTATGGGAGAAAAGTATTCAACAGTCTGCATTTACTGAAACGCAAAACAAGCAAAACATGTAATCATAAATATGGAATCAAGGTTTCAGATGTGCTAATTAATTGATCATCAATTAATTAGATTGATTTGATGGAACTTGGAATTCTTGTGGATCAGGAACTAGAGAGACTTAATAAGACTGATTGTCTTATTATCGGTAGCTGTTGGGTAAATTCTATTATCATATTTTAAAGAGTCAGATGCTTCTTCAGGTATAACTTTAACTCTGTGAGGGTTGCAAATAATGTAGGACAAGGCAACCACCAATACTGGTCCTTCTCTCATGTTTTCTTTGCCTACCAAACAACTTTATTTTCAGTTCTTGCAGCACTGAAAGATCTACTGAGGTGCAGCCGAAAAAGGTATCCCTGACTAGTTATAAAGGTGTATGTAGAGGTGCTCCTTGGAGAATACTTCGGACTGTATTCAGATCCAATTCATTTAGACTTTATAAAGACAATTGTGGTTTTGGATTGCTGGAAAGTAGTTTCTAGAAAGCTGACCCCATTTTAGAAGAGACATGGTTTGCCATTGCAGAGAAATGAGAGAGTCATGTAAACAACTGAGGAAGGAATGAAGAGCATTTCCTACAGTACTGGCGAAAAAGATAAGACTAAGCCTTATTAGATAAGACTTAGACTTATTAGATAAGTCTAATTAGGAAGTGGGAAATTGGGCTATGACAAGTTAGGAAAGTTAAACTTGGGAAGGTTAGAATTAGACATCCACAAACTAGTTTTTACATTTAATCACAAAGGGTGTTGTGCACTGGTCACAGGCCCAGCCCCATCTAATGCTGTTGCCTTGTGTGCTAAATACACTTTTGAGCTGTGGCCTATGGTGTGGCCTTGACATTCCACCTCAGCAAGGAAAGAACCATAGGAAAAAAATAATTTCAACCAAATAAAATTCATCTCTTAGATCAGTCTACTTCTCATCCAAAATGTTTTTGGTACTGTTTGAGCATAACCAGTTTTAGATATTTCCCACAAGGATAATTATGTTACTTTTTTGTTCTTTTAAATATAACTGCTGGTAATTTCCATTTTCTTTTCAAGAAATTAATAGCACATTAGGGATGTTCATTGGATTTGGCCAGTCCTCATATCCTGAGCTAATATAGAACCCCCCACAAATAAATCTGTAATTTGGGAATTTCTCTTTGCACAGAAGTGCTGCAACCTATTTGTTTGAAACTTGGTACTGTCATATGCACCCCTGTGGTAGAAGTAAGTATGCCTACAAATACCACAGGGATTTTCTTTTTCCCTGAAAGGTCAAACTAGGCCCTGATCTTGGATCTTGTAGAACCAATTACACACACACACACACACACACACACACACACACACACACGAACTGGATAGATTGCCGACACATTTGGGTGAGGCAAAGTATCAAGATCTGAAAACTGACATTGAAAGGTTATGAAACTTGGTGGTCTCAGTGGTTATTGGCACATATTGGGTGCCACAGCAAACAAATTTGGACTGGGCTTAGAAAATATACACATCTTTCAGTTACAAAAGGCCTCACTGCTTGGATCTTCACATATACTATGCCGATACATTATGACATCCGGTTTCTTGGGAATGGGAAGAACTTGCATCAGAAAGCCAATACCAGCAGCTGTGCTTTCACATTTTTGTGTAGTCATAATAAATGGCATTTCTTGCAGATATTCAAATGCACTATTATTAATACTTTGTCATAGGGAGGCAAATTATTATGTAGTCGATACATTAAAAAAAATCTCACAGGCAAAGAAAGATAACAAAAAAAGTAGCAATGGCTAAGAGCAAGAAAGTTGAAAAAAGGAAGAAAGGATCTAATTCTGGCCCCATAATAAATTTAAAAGCCAGAACTGAGAAGATGGCAAAGATAGCAAATTTTATCTCTCTAAAGAAACTGAAGAAACAGTGGAGCATTTAGTTAGCTGCTGCACAGAAACAAACAAGTTTGTGTGCAGCACAAACAAGCAAGACAAAGTAGCAACAATGGTGCACTGAAAAATCTGCAAGAAGTACCATTTGCCTGCAAGCAAGAATTGGCAAAAGAAAGCAAAGATAGTAACAGTAGGAATAGGTGGCCATAAATAGCAATAAAGTAACAGTAACCCAATAAATACAGTTTTTCATAAAATAAATATAAAATAAAAAAGGTACTTTGAAGATAAGTATTGTAGGGAATGTAGCCTGTAGGTACACAGCCAAATTTTGTGCAGAATTTTATGCCAAGTAAAACGGACGCTTTATTTAACTGCCAGGCACAGGGATACCAAGAGGCCTTTTACTGAATCTGACGATTGCAATTTTGATTTAGCTCCATATTGCCTCCTGGGGCTGCCAATGCTTTCCCAAGGCTTATTACAGATGCTATTTGGAAATTGGGATTATTTGTGTGCAAATTATCTTCTCCGCCACTGAATTATATACGTATGTTTTTTCCTAATATATTACAGATGAATAACGAAGAATATGCTGACCATACACCAAACATAGTGTAATCAAGGCTCTAGGCCTTCCCAGATTAAACCTTATAACCAAAATTATATTCAAAAAAGAGCCAAAGAAATACTATAGCACGTCCTTCTACAATAGTCCTACAGGACTAGATGCCCATAACCGTGGCATTGCATGATATCCTAATATCACTGGTATCCAAAAAGAATCACCCAATAAATGCAGAATGGTATCTGCCTTCCTTCGTGTTAAGGAGGACATAAGAGGGTTCTCCTAGAAAGCTTTAAACACAATGAGTACTCTGGTGTAGCAAATATTTACGGGCATAATTTGATGAGCTTTTGCAAACACTGTATTGATCTTAATGAATAGTAGAAAATACCTTATTTGATTGTTTTTTAAAAAAAATCTCTCATATTAAAAACCCCAGAGCCTGAAGTTCTTTTCACAAAGGGGCTGAATTTCTCTATGTCCAAATTATTTTCCACCAAAGTTTTGTCCACTGTAGTAACTGATTCTGTTGATCACATAGGTGAATACAAAGCAGCTACATAGTACACAAAAGGGATTTTAAACATGAAATCCCTTGAGATTATTTTTCACATGCATTTGTTTCTAGATCATAGGCACATAACTAAAGGCTAGTGATGCATATCTAGCTTGCCAGGATATATCCATCCCTCCCCTTCAATAGCACACTTCCTTTGTTCAGTTGTTATGTTTCTTGTTATTTTTGTTGTTGGAGTTAAATGAAATGCGAAGAAATGGGTATCAGTGGCAGAGTGTCTATGTACTGTATATGCATTGGTACATGCATTGCATTGGTACATGCATAAGATGATAAATTTGTGAAAGGAGGGGTGGGAGGATGAGAAAATGTATATATAATGTTTACTTTGCTTGTGTAATCCTTACATATTTTAAATCTGGTGGCGCAGCAGACTAAAGCACTGTTATTAACATCAGCTGCTTGCAATTACTGCAAGTTCAAATCTCACCAGGCTCAAGGTTGACTCAGCCTTCCATCCTTTCTAAGGTAGGTAAAATGGGGACCCGGATTATGGGGGCAATAAGCTGACTTTGTATAAATATACAAAAGTATGAAGACTATTGCTTAACGCATTGTAAGCCGCCCTGAGTCTCCGGAGAAGGGCGGCATATAAATCAAATAAAAAAAAAATTGAAATAGGATATGAGGATCAATCTAGGTGTATCTGTGTGGCAAAATGTTGATTGAACTGCTGAGTAATATATTAATATTTATTATTATTTAACTCATTTGGGGTGGAGTGTCTACCACTTTTTGGAATCCTTTTGCTGTGCCTTCCTGACATGCCCACAGTTGCTTCAACAATAGGCAATATATCAATTTAATAAAAAAAAAAATTAAAAAAAATTCCAAGGGCATTGTTGCAGTTGTCTCAGCTGAAAGTTGGGTACAGAAAACGAGCTGCTATAACCAGCCTATCAGCTCCATGGATAATGTATGCAATCACATGATGGAATATGAGTAATATTATATATGAATATTACACATAAGGTTAAATCAAGATTACATTTCTTTTATAGATCATTTGACTCCAGTAATGGCTTTTCTTTCACACAGGGAAGGAAAAAAAATGATGAACGAGTCCACCTCTAAGAAACTGTTTTCCATAGAGTATTTTGACTTCATAACAAAGACTTCAGGCAAGAGATGATCAACCTCCAATTTTGACCTTGCTACTGGGATTCACAATATTTTGTATGTATAATAATATCAAACCCTACAGATTGGATCTCACCACTCTCCAGCTGCAGTTATACCTACCCAAACCAAGTAAATTTGCATTGTATATATAAATTATTCAGCAGTCTGAGTTGTTGAATGCATAACGTGGTGGCTTTGGAGTAAATGCATCGATAACAACCTGGGAATACCAGGACTGTTCATCATGCTGTAACTCAGCCGGTATTTCAGAACTAATCACCAAGATAGATTTACCAGAGGAGAATTCCCGATGCCAGATGGAAGAGGTATGTGAACTGCACTGTAAAGCCACACCAAACCCTTACACACTTCAGCATTTCTGGGTGTATTTCCTGTTAAAGCCAACATTCAGAACACAGAGAAGGAATTGTTTTGATATTTACCACAAAAACAAAGCAAATAAAAATAAAAGTACAAATAGAACACGGATATCAATACAATAAAACAGAATATAAAAAAAACCACCTGGAAAATAGATAAAACAACAAATACCAACAAACGATAAATGAACTAGAATGATACCATATATTAATTATTAAGAGTAACACTAATTATATCTAGAGAAAAATAGTTACATTTCTGTTTTAAAAATTAAATTGAATTTTGAGCTCATGGGATCTTTTGCAAGTCATATTATTAAAATAAGATTCTTACAAAGGAACCACTTCCTAAGAGAATAAGGGTCAAATTTTATTTTTCTCCCCAATATCATTCAAATAATTGGTTTCAGTTCAGGTAATTAAAATTCCTATGTATTTAGCTGCCAATATTTCAAAGCTGCAAAATAATAGCTCTCCAATTGGGGCTATAATGTATATAAATGTCATTTCCATTATAGAAGTTAATAAATAGCTTAGTGATATAATTGAAAATCAGGAAAATTACTCACCTCTCCATATTTTCATATGGAAATTATAACTTTGACAGGAGAGACCTTGGAGATTGAAACATTCTATAAAAATTAAATAATTAATTTATCTGAAATTAACACAGGTACCTTCCTTGAAAAAAAGCAGAGACATCACCGTGCCAACAAAAGTGCATATAGTCGAGGCTATGTTTTCCCAGTGGCAATATATGGCTGTGAAAGTTGGACCATAAGGAAGAGTGAGCGCCAAAGAATTGAGGCCTTTGAACTATAATGCTGGAGAAGACTCCTGTGAGTCCCTTAGACTGCAAGGTGATCAGTCCTAGAAGAGATCAATCCTGACTGCTCTTTAGAAGGCCAGATCCTGAAGATGAAACTCAGATACTTTGGCCACCTAATGAGAAGGAAGGACTCACTGGAGAAGAGCCTAATGCTGGGAAAGATTGAGGGCAAAAGAAGAACGGGACGACAGAGAATGAGGTGGCTGGATGGAGTCACTGAAGCAGTCTGTGTGAGCTTAAATGGACTCCAGGGATAGTAGAAGACAGGAAGGGCTGGAGGAATGCTGTCCATGGAGTTGCGATGGGTCAGACACGACTTCACAACTAACAACAACAACCTTCCTTGAATATATATTGATCTGAGATAGTATTTATTTTTGTAACATCTATTCTTTTCACTGCCTAGTAATATACTCCCTAGTTTGTGTCCTGATTTGCGATACTATTTTTAGAAGATTCTATTCTGTTTTATATAGAGATAATGACTTGTGCTTCTCATTCTCAACAACTTTAAGTTGTGTGGACTTCAACTCCCAGAATTCCCCTAGCCAGCATGCTGCTATTGATTTAGAATCAGTGGGAAAGAGATAGTTCCAATCTTTATATCTAAAGCATTAAAATTAAATTAAATTAAAGTCAGCATGCATTATTCTGATATTATTGGCATTCTTTTCTCATTAATTAACAATAGCAAATGCCAAGGCAAACTCAATATTTTTCATCAGGAATGGGTCAACTTTTTATTTCCTATTGGTTATTTTGACACGCACTGAGTTGCTTGAGTCTCAAACCTGGGCTGCTGGCTGTCTAACCGACAAATCCAGCGTCTTAACTGCTGAGCCGTTGCACAACCCCTTTCTCTCTAAAGTTACAACATATTTTTCTTCTTTCCACAATCTACTCTTTCTAATCATTCATAAACCACAAGGTCATTTTTTTCAGGAAAAAGTCCAGAAGGGGCTTTCAGTCACGGATAAATGTGGGTATTGTCCTTTCTGTAATCAGACAAGTCAATTTTGCCATCTCTGTTAATTTTTACATCTTTACCAGCTAAGTAAAGCTCCATTTGTAGGTATTGCAGAATCCTTCCATTTGTATGCATATAATAGTCTCGTAGCAGTTATCATGTACAAAACAGTCTTCCATGACTCTTTCTTAATTATCTACCAATTAGGCTCAGCTAGAGAAGTTGTGTTATACAGTAGTCTTTGTGCTGCCCATTGAGGACTTTTTCTCACCAACCAGACATTCTAAAAACTATATTAGGATTTCAGTTTTCTATTAACATTTTGGTCCTGAGAACAGCTGAGCCCTTTGGAATGGCAGGATATGGTGCACTAATGTTAGTGGAGGGAAGAATCTTGCCCAGAGAAGGGAAGTGCTTTCTTGCTTATGAAAGACAAGTTTGAATCTAACCCACCATAATTTCTTTACCTTGTAGAAAAGCTAAATGTTACATTATGTACGTGTTTAGATCTTTGTGCTATGCATTGTTGCCCGAAGAGAAGATGACTGGGCATGTAACAATGAATGGGAATTATCCCTATAGACTACTAATCTTGGTTGCAAATTCAGAATGAACCACTTATTCCCATACCTCCCCCGCTTAGCTGTCCCATTTATTTCCAAAAATAACACTTGAAAATGTATCCCCCCCCAATGTGGTGCAAAAGACAAATAGATGAGTTGTAAAAGCAGAGAACATTTGTTAATGATAATAAATTAACAATATCACTGCAGTATATTAAGCATTCTATTTATACCTCAAACTTTGGCAAAGAGAATGTGATAACTCATCTGAAAGTTGAACTTCTAAATCCTTTTTCCCTTTCCTTCTCTTTTTATTTTGCTGAACATTTATTCTGAGACTTTCTTCAATGCTTCCTGTTTGGGTCACAGACAAATGATAGATAGTCTTACTACTGTAGCGAAACCCCCATGGAAGGAATAGCAGCTGAAGAAAAATCCAATCCCTTCAGAAGGTCCAAGGAAAAATAATGTTGTGACTTAAGTAATTCTTTAGCTCAGGATGAATTTTGAAACCAGCAGTATTGCTTTGAAGTGGGAGTGGGGGAAAGTGCCATTATTTACAATTCAATTGGAGGTTGTACCTTACTTGTAGGCAACACTCTTTAGAACTGATTAGTTCTAAATTATGATTATATTTCTTTTTAATTGTTATACTTTCTGAATGGAAGGATTGTGGGAATAGAAAAAAATAGTGTAGCTTGCATAAATGGATGAATAACCAAGTGATAACAGAATAAATATAGATCATTAAATAAATACTTGGAACTAGGTAACTGTGTATTAAAAACTGCATGGGACCAAATTAAATACAAGGAAAGGCGATTTTTGACTACATTTTTGGCCAAATAAATAATATAAAAGAATAAGCATTTATATTGTGCCAATGAATTAATATACTGTAAATAAGGAGCTGGATATTTATACGGAAGAGGATCATATGGGATCAATGGAGACATATTTCTGTAAACTATTTCAATGCAAGACTCTACAGTGTTTAGCGATCTACTTTCCTTCTTTTTACAATGATGACATTGAGAAGAATGACACTTTGACAATTGGGTTATATACCATAATAAGAATTTCATATGAGATATTTATTATAAGAGAACAAGATATGGATATGGTCTTTAGCACTGTGATATTTTTATTTCCTCTGCTGTGTTTTAATGTTTATATTTAACTGTGCATATTTTAAAGTTCTAGAATTTAGACTGATTTGGATTAGCTTGAGTTGGGTAGGTTTTATTCAAAGTTTAATCTTATTGAGAATTGCTGCCCTGTTTTATACTGTTGGGGAATGGACTAGACAAATATTGTACTGGATGGCATTTCAATGCTGTTCACAATAGTACTGTTCATAGGTGGCAATCTTCTGCAATGGATTTGAATAGTTCTCTTCTCTTCTCTTCTCTTCTCTTCTCTTCTCTTCTCTTCTCTTCTCTTCTCTTCTCTTCCCCTCCCTTCTCTTCTCTTCTCTTCTCTTCTCTTCTCTTCTCTTCTCTTCTCTTCTCTTCTCTTCTCTTCTCTTCCCTTCCCTTCCCTTCCCTTCCCTTCCCTTCCCTTCCCTTCCCTTCTCCTCTCCTCTCCTCCCCTTCCCTTCCCTCCCCTCCCCTCTCATCTCCTCTCTTCCTCTTCCTCTTCCTCTACCTCCTTCTCCTCCTCCATGGATTTTGCATTTGCTGTGATTGAATGGAAATAGCAAAATGATAGAAAGGAACATTGAAATTGTTCCCCAGAGTGACCTCTCCAAAGAGCAACCCAAGGTCATCTCTACTTAATGCTTCCTACCAATATGAAGTTTAAGAGGGTTTCAGATAGAAAGAGAAGATATTGAGCATCAGAAATTACAATAATTGAGTAAGCTTTGAACAGAACCTGAGATTCAGCTAAATCCAAATTTGACTTCAAATGTAAAAAGAAATGGAATTTCTAATCACTTATAAATTGGGAATTCTTCAATTATAGGAATAAACTAGAGGCTGAGAAAAGAAGATTGGCAGCTAGACACCAAAACCTATGGAAGGTCTATCTGAATACATATTTATTTACAGAGTAGTCTCATTTTAGCTCCAGCCAACAGATGATAACAAAATAAATGGAACAAAGATTGAATATAGGTTATTTTTTCCCCATTTCCTTAATTTGGGCGGTTGGAGGGGGGGGAGCTGGTATACTTTGCAACTGTGATAGACAACAGGGCACTTCCTGCAAGAGTGTACTATGTACTCACTTTAAAGAACTGTCATGTACATATCATAGATTGCACTTGGTGTGCTATAAAGAGAGGCTTATTATCTAGATAAACAGTCATTTCCCTTCCTAAACATGAAAGCAAAGTGCACACCGAAAGTCTGAGTGAAGGACTAGCAAACGCAACCAGGCTTGAGAAAAGAAATTAAAATGGATGTCCATTAATGGAATACATGAAGCATTGTCACTGCTGCATTTTGCAGATACTTGGCAATCTTCAAACAGACCTTTCCATTTGGGTATGGGAATGGTTCAGTGCTTACATTGTAACTAATACAGTATATAGCAATTGTGGCTGTGCAAAAGGAGTGGCCGTGTTTATTTTAATTTCCTTTTAGAGGATTTAGACACCCATATGTCTTCATGTACCTGTATGCAGATTTCTACTGAGGAGAAATTTTGGCTTGTAGATATCAACCTTTTTAAAAAAAGTATCATAAAGCAGTATCTATTCAGCCATTCTTTGTCATCCGTAGAATTCAATTCCTGTTTAAAGTAATTGGTTATTTCAGCAGCTCAGCTAATATATCCTGTGACTTATTCCTGCTGGGTTAAAAAGTACATGTTTGCAGTTTCATTAGCAATGGCTTATTTGTACAATGTAGCAATTTAAAAGCAAAGCTGTGCTTGGTTATAATATTCCTTTCTCTTTTCATTCTGAGCAGACCAAACCTCTATTAAAAACAAAAACCAAACCAAGCTTTAAAAAAAGGCCCTTTTTTGGTAATCACTGATGCAGAATGTAAGTGCCATGGCTGACAAACGTTTCAACTATGACAATAAATTCCTTTGAAACAATGCCAGATCCTGATTTCCCCACCCACCCATTATAAGTCAATTGGAAAAAATAGAATTGTTAACACAAAAATGTTATATGTGTGTATTCAATTACTGAGCTAGAGACCATTAAAAAGCCAACTTTCTATGGAAGAGCAATCTCTCTCTCTCTCTCTCTCTCCCTCCCTCCCTCCCTCCCTCCCTCCCTCCCTCTCTCTCTCTCTCTCTCTCTCTCTCTCTCTCTCTCTCTCTCTCTCTCTCTCTCTCTCTCGGTTTCTATCTTCTCACCTTCCAGTTCTTATAAAGTTTTTTTCTTTACAAACACTGTTACAAACAGTGAATGAGGTCTCAGCTATTAAAAGAGAGAATAATTCTTTTACACTATTTTTCAGTTTTTTTTCCGGCAAATTGTAATGATGAGAAAACCAAATCTTCATTCAAAGCTTTCATTCTTGTGTCAGATGTAAGTTTGTTAATTGTGTGGTTTGTTATTGTGCTCATGTCATTAGCCTACCCGGTTCTCTGTGAATGATTGGCTTGAGGCATTATTGGCTTTTCAACCCAAAAAATTTCCAGTAAAATCAGAAACAGAGCTAATTCTCTAGACTAGAAGAACCATTCTATAGAAACAGAACAATCCCTTCTCTGTATAGAATGGCGTCTGCAAAAGGCATGTTTTTAGGTTCACTTTCTCCTTTGTGAAAACAAAATTTTGTTTCTGCATATATGAGAGCCAAGGTAGTCCAGGAGTTACAATGTCTATTTTATCACGTCTGTATTATTAAAGTTTGCATTGGTGGGATTCAGACGATTTGCACCGGTTCAGGTAAACCGGTTGTTAAATCCCCCTCCCCCCGCTATCAAAGTGGATCCTGGGTGCTGTGCTGCAATGGAAAAACGGACAACAGAGCGGCCAGCCCGAGGGAAGGCCTCTTTCCATCTTTCTTCTCCCTGCTCCTCCTCCTTCTCTTGTGCCAGCCACTCCATTTCCCATTTCTCCATTGCAGTGCAGTGCCCAGTATCTACTTTGATAGTGTGTGTGTGTGTGTGTGTGTGTGTGTGTGTGTTTAATTTAACAATCAATTTGCCCAGGGTCAGTTTGCCCATCACGGGAAATTTGTCCCGCATGTGCGGCAGAACTAGAGGAGGGGATGGGCCACGCCTCACACGACAGCCAACCTGACTCTGGGTGAACCGGTTGTTAAATTATTTGAATCCCACCACTGGATGTCTATGTTGGTGGATGCAAATTCAAAACAGAGAGTTGAATACTATCCATAGGTCTGGAAACTGGTAAGATTTTGGTAGTCATTTGGAGAGCAAACCACTGCCAAAAATTAAAACCTGAGCTACAAGTATGGTCAAACCATAATCATACAGCCAATTCAATCAAACAATTAACATTAGATGTGGATAATTATACAATCAATTACAAACTGGTTTATAGAAAACTAGATACAAGTGCCCTCATTTGAGAGAAATGATTAAAAAGAGATGATTTGAAATTACCCAAATCTGTACAATCTTTCCATCTGTTTTTAAAATATTCCATACAGGTGAATGGAGTGCATTTGTTGCTTTCCTTTCTTAAAGTTAAGTACCATAAAAACATTTTGCTTATACTAGCTGCCTCTATAGTATTGTATTCTACAGGTTTGAGAGACTAAACAAGTAAAGATGGAGTTGTTAAGATTATGTGAGAAGAAGCAACACAGCCTAGGTGTGGGAGCTGAGGAAAGAAGCATTCAAAGAGACCCCACCTAAAACTAATTTTGGGAATTAATTAAGATTCCCTTGATACAAGTAATTAGTATACAAGTAATTTTAAAGGCATTTTACTCATGTAGATTGCTCAGCATTAGCTTACTCAGTATGTACCAAGTCAACATTTATAACGTCTTCATAATAAACATTGCCATTAATTCTCAAATAATTCTTAATTTGCCAAAAATTAAATTGCTCTGTATGGTATTTAGAGTACTCTGATATCCAGTATCTTTTCTCCAGCATTGTTTATGGTTAAAATGCTATGACTAACAAACTCTTCTGATTTAACAGTTATGTGGATTAACCAGTCACTCCAGATGCCTTGATTTAGCGTGAATATGATCTAGTTTTCTTGATGGAAAATTGTTATCCACAAAGTCTGATTTCAGGCACTTGAATTGGTATTCTATCTATCTATCTATCTATCTATCTATCTATCTATCTATCTATCTATCTATCTATCTCTATCTATCTATCATCTATTCAGTTTATTACAGTCATAGACCAGAGACCAGAACAAATAAAAACACTCAGTAAATATACAATTAAAAATTCTAGTATAAAATAATGAATAACAACTAAAATCTATGATAAAATCCAGTGTGCCAATTATACATGGTCTAACTATACTAAAATTACAATCCATAAACTGTGTGGCCTGCTGTCAGTTTAATACTAAAAGGAAAAGGAATAAGCAGTGCAAAGGGTTTGCCACATTTGTTATATATCATAACTATGGTGAATTAGACATGTATTTCCAATGAATCCCCAGTGCTGATGTGCAGAATCTAGCCACCTGCGCTGTAGTTATGGATTGTTCATCCTTAAGCAGTATTGGAATGGCCCACTTGAACTAGTATTGTTACTTGAACGTTTTTTTTTTAAAAAAATCTTTGTTTTTGTCTTGTCAGCACCACAAAATTTGCTCTTATTTTCAAGTTATATCAACCCAGCAGTAAACAAAAATTTCAAATCATTTTCACCATATTAGATTAGATCATGCTGTATTGTGATTCAGGATGTTAACCGAAGTATATAATCTTAATTAAAGTGGGCTTCATTGGACTCATTTTTTCCTCCTATTACAATTATATATATTATTATAAATTATCCCTATGAAGAGGGTGTAGCTTCCTTTATTTATTAAACAAAAAGACATGTCACACTCAGGAATTATACAGTACATGAATGATTTCAGAAATCCATGAAATTATGGCCTCTAGAAATTCATTGGCATAAAAATTTTTAGAATCAAAATATTCTTTAAATTTATATAGAATACATGGGTCCTGTTTTTTTAAAAACTTAAAAGTAAATATATAGTGTAGAGATTCAGGATCAGATGGATAATGACAACAGAGTCCAAAGAAGACAGTTTCAAACTTGTCTTTGTCACTGCGTTTTTGTATTTACCAGATGAGCTCTTATTTTTGAACTTTCAGACTTACCGTAGCTTGCCAAGTTCTTATCTCTAAGCTAACTGCGCATGTCCACATTCCTTCACTTCCTTCTATCTTTCTTTGTTCTCCGGCCAAGAGAGGTGGCCGGGAAAGCTTTGCCAAGATGTAACTAATTAGATTAGTAAGATGTTTTATTTTCTTTATAACAAATAAATGAGTTTTTCTTAGAAAATATATCTTCGGGTTTATTTTCTTAAAGTATACATGAAGGGAAGGTCACGATCCATTCTCTAATCAAGATGCAATTACCCAAAAGCAGAATGGGATTAATTGTCATCTTGACAGTCTTCACCCATCAAAGATTGTATCAATATAATGATTAAAGTTAAGAAAAAGAATCTTCAGATTGAAACCAATGGGAATTACTTTTCTTGGTTTAATTGCCAATTTGTCAAAATTTTGGTAGTAGAAGAAATATTTATTTAACCACCCTTTCCCAGATGCTGAAGATAGACAAATATAATGTACAGTTTGACCCTTAAATTCCTGGGTAAAATATGCCTTTGAATTCACATGACATATTCTGCTTTAACCTGCTGCTAACTTCTGTCTCTCTCCTCTTGCAGTGTGTTTGTTTGATTGATTGGTTGACAAATGCAATTTTTCCAGAAAGTATCACATCTAGGAGTTTAAAGAAAACTGCTGTTTCAGCATAATGAATTCAGAGAACACTCCTTGCTGATAAAGTAGAATGATGCCATCCTGTTAAGGACAATTTTTTTATAATCTGCTTGACTCCTGCTAGAATGAAATACCAGGACTCAGAAAACACTGCCTGGGGCATGACAGCTCTTCAGCCTGCAGTCTCCTTGTATCTGACTGTCACAAATGCAGTGTCTACTCTGTTCACTTGTCAAACTTCTCTATATATTGAACATTGACTCTCATTTCTGTCTCTCTGTCTGTCTATCGGTCTCTAAAACTTTTTATTTCTGAGCTGAGTGGGAAAGTGAGAAGATTTAGCAGAAGGTATGGTCCAGATGGCAGCCATGATGGTATGGTCAAAGCTTTCCTTGGTTTTATGTGCATTGCATTTCATGTGCCTATGCCGATATTATGTGGCAATAATCTTCCTGTGTTAATGTTATTGCCTGCAGGTTTTCTGCTGTCCCTGCTGATGTAAGTGTTCCAATGGTTTAATTGTTCAGACTTTAAAACAACTTAGTTTATTGTCAGTTTTATCGCTCTACCTGACTTGTGCGCCAAAATGAGTAACAGCTTTGGTGATATTCATGCCTGCTATACCAATTGATGGGATTAGGCCATACTAATATTTCAAACGCCATGTTTCCTCTATCATTCTCCCAGGATTTGTCACCAGATCTACCCACCTATTGATTTCTAATTCTGAATCTTCACTTGTCTTTATTATTCCACAACTACAAAAAAAGGAAATTTGTCAGCCTTTTGAAGCAGATCCTACCTACTGCCTGCCTGGAGCTATAACGGAGAAGTAGAACTTGACATGCAAAAGTACCAATTTATAAATCTGAGTGCTTTGATTTTTAGCAATCTTCATAAGAGCTTTATTACTTCTTTACAGTCATGCTTCTTCACAGACTTCACAAGAGCCGTATTAGAAAGCAACATAATTTACTGTACCATTAATTTTTTTAGCATGGATAGACTTTTGTCAGTGAAAATTATACTTTTACCTAGTGGCTTAGAACACCAATGGTTTCTGAACAAATAATGTAATAAATATTTATGTGTGATTTTATTTTGTTTTAGAAGTACAATGTGCTATAAGATAAGTATTTAGAAACATAGCCTCCCAAGTGGTATATAACTGTGACTTATGATTCATGCAAAAGTAGATCTCACAATTTTATTTTAAATTAGGACTCATCAATCAATCAATAAAGCTTATGAAGCAGTATATAACTACAATATAAATTCCAGTATAGGATAAAGTCATCCACGTTTATTGCCTATTAACAGTTTGTTGATGATATTTCTGTTTCTACAATAGCCAAACATTGTCAGAAACCATTGATTAAAATGTAGAATGTGTGGTTGTTTCCTGTACCTTTTTGAGATATTTTTAGCCAAATTAAAACTTTTATATTTAATAATTTATGATTTATAAATATAATTTAATAATGATTTGTTTCCTATAATTCTGAACAGATTGACAAGTTCATAGACTTGTAGTAGACTTGCTATGTAAGATCCAGTAACTTATTTTTACCAAAGCAAAATGTTTACTATGCCATGTAGATGTCACATTTTAAAGATGCCTAAATACCTGAAAAGAGATTTTTTTCCCCCCCTGATGTAATAGGATAAAACATGGAGGTTCCTTCTGTAAAGGAGAGAAATTTATGTGCTGCCCATCTTATTTAGAGACAACTCTAGATGGTTTACAACCAGGGTACAAAGAACTATATAACTTTAATGATAGAAACCTATACTATCCATGATCCCTCACCCCATACTGGTGGTTTAAATTTAGTTACTTTGGGTCTTGTCACTAATCCATTCCAATATTTTGAATTAGTTACACTTTTGAATTGCCTTCAAAGGCACACCCAAAGAGAGTGCGATGCACTAAACTAGCCTAGAGTTGCAAAGATTCACACTGTTTATTTTATGGAGGGACAAAGTCACCATTAAAAAAGGATTTACTGTAAAAAAAAAAATACTTCCCGCCCTTGAGACTATTTGAAACTAATTTATATGATCTGAAAAGAAACCAGAGTGTCCTTCTTTTCTTCTCTCATCACAGGGAAATCCAGATTCTTTTTATCCATCTCCTCGTCATGAGATACCCAAGTAGAAACCATCTTCTACTTCTTCACTCTTCTGTCTGACCAGATAGGTCCCGTAAGACTGTTCGGCTTTGTGTTTTCATATGCACCATTTGACTTTTCTTGTGATTGAAATGTAATAATTTTACCTCCCACTTCTTATTCTATCTTATTGTACTTTTTAATTCCTATGTTTGTATACTTGTAATATACAACACGTCTCTTGTATTTTACTTCTGGCCCTTGCCTGTAATAATAAAGATTGGCTGATAAGTAATTCTAAACAAAAAAAAAAACAAAAAAAGGTAAGATGTTGCCTACTGCATTTTGATTGGAATGAATTGATAGACTAAATTATCCAGAAATGTGGGACAGGCATTGTTACTCAGATTAAGATTTTAACCAATTGATATTCAGAGAGAATATTCTAAGTAATATAAATTTTTGAAAGTTTTCTTTGGGGAAAATATAGAGAGGCACTATCTAGGTTGGATAAAGTTTTTTTTCCCCCTCCTTTCATTCAATTGTATCTGATTCTCAGAGACTTCCTGGAGAAGTTTTGTCAGCAAGGTTTTTCAGAAATGGTTTGTCATTGACTTCTTAGGGCAAACAAGTATTATCCATTTGTTTGCTTCAATTTTCATCTTGTTATTTTTTTAAGGTTTATTAAAGAGTTTTTTTCCCTAAGGTTTCAGAGTGAGATACACAGTATCATAGATATATGCACAACTAAAAGTAATGATAGTTGGCTAGTTGGAAGTAAGTCATGACCAACATTGTTTAGTGGCTATAAACTATTTTCTTTTCCCTGCTTCTCATATATGAATAAATGACAGCTATTTTGATTTTCTGCCAATATATTCTTTCACTAACAAAAGTACAATCAACTAATTTTTTTCTCAGAAATAAATTCTGTTGAGGTTAATTGTAGCACATAAAAAAGGACAGAATTTGTACCACAATGCCACACAATACTGTTTTCATCAATCCTTATCCCTTTTCCTTTCCTTTCATTGATATTATTTGTCAGTGAGATTAATTCTAGTAAGCTTGCCTTGAGATTTTAGCATTCAGTGTATCAACCTGGTTTTCATCTTAATATTGTAAAAGCATTTGGTACTCAGAAATTTTAGCAATATACGAGAACATACACCAAAGAAATAAAATATCTGATTTTACACATCATAACAGCCGCACAAATAACATATGCACAAAACTGGAAACAGGAAAAGGCACCAATAGATGAAGAAGTGATAGAAAATTTTTTAGAATGTGCCAAGATGGACAAATTAACAAAAGAAATTAAAGAAAAAGAAGAGACAGATTATTACATAATTTGGAACAAATGGTATGAATGGCTTGAGACTAGAAATAAAGAACAATAAATACAGGGGAGAATCTAAAAATGTAAAATATGTATATAACAAATATATAGAAATGTAAAATTAAGACTATTAATGTTAGAAAATACAATGTAAACAAAGAAATAGGGACAATGAAGAAAATGAAACAGTAGGAGAGATATGGGGGGAAAGGAACAAAACGGAAAGAAGACCACTAAGAAACATTGGTTAAAAAGAGGATATATTTATATGTTGTATGTTATGTGTTTGTCATATTGTGTTGTAATAAAATATTTTTTAAAAAAAGAAATTTTAGCAATAATATGAAAATGTCCACCTAATACCATCCCACATATCTAAAAGAAAGAGTAGTAAATATCACTTATACATTAGTTCAGGAATCTCCAAACCTGACAACTTTAAGATTTGTGGATTTCAACTCCCAGAATTCCCCAGACACTGTGGCTGGCTGAGGAGTTTTGGGAATTGAAGTCCACAAGCCTCAATGTTGCCAAGTTTGGAGACCCCTGTTATTAGTGCATGAAACAAAACCCCAGGGCCCAGACTCCCAACAGCAACAGAAGAATAGAGCTCTAAGGAAGAGCCAAAATTATTTGGACCCACTTTCACTCTTTTGGGGGGAGCAGGAAGAGTTCACTTTCCATTGCAAATATTTTCTTGACTTACAAGTCTGATGAAAGTCTAGCATCTTCAAAAAAAAATCATTTTAATCCTAACTATTTGTGCCTAGAAGGAAAGAAGCACAACCATTGTGGGATTTCTGAAGATTGAAAATGCAGACTAAACAATCTGGCAGAAAATGATCCAGTGTTGAATTTCCCTCACTGAGGAATCTATTGTTGAGGAATCAGGATTGATCTTCCAAAAGAAGATAACTAAATCAGATTTATGAAGCTTCTCCCTCTAATGCTAGTCAAATTATTATTATAGTTAACTTTTATAGGGTTTTCGTCAAGACAACAGCACATACTATACATGGCGACTTTTTAGAGAAACAAACTAATAATTATCCTGAAAAGATAAATATGGTAGCATAAAGATGTTGTACTACATTTTTATTTTAATAAGTGTAAATTTACTATCTAATTATGTTATTTTTATGTTACAAATAATAGCAGTATAGCAAGACATTTAATTTTAAACGTTACATAAAATTCAGTACATGTAATTAATTTGTAATGCGGCTATCATTTAAAAATTTAATGCTTATAGTAAATCCCTTAATGTAAAATCATTCATCAGTACAAACTGAAAAGAAATTATATGAGAGTAATATGTTCAAGTTTCTGCTTAAATTAACCATTTTACATTAACTTGCTAAAATAAAACAATCCAATTATTATGAAAATGCATAATATTAGGTACTTCAACCATTCCAGAAAAAGTATCAACTATTTGAACCGGATTACATTAATTTTTAAAAACTCCTATTTGACAAATTGGGTTTTCCTTGTTTGAGAATGATACTTTTTGTTCATTTCAATACAGATCTCATTCAACAATCACAACTGAGACTAGCTACTATGCCTCTAAGGGAAGCAGTCACTAAGTGGGATACTATATGATCATGACTCTGCTTTCCAGATCAACTGGACTTTCTTGGTTTTTCTTTGAAGATGTTTTGCTTCTCATCCAAGAAGCTACTTCAGTTCATTCAGCTATTGTTTGCCTCCTAGTCACTCCTCTCCTTTTCAAATACTTGCTATAGGGCTGCATGATTAACAAGAAAGGAATTAATGTTTGTATTTACACTCATTGGAGAAGAAGAAATTAGAAAAGAGTAAGCAGGCATACAATGGAACTTTACTAAGTGTTTAGCTGCTGATATTTTAGTTTTTCTAGCAGTTCTTTTTCTCTCTGTGTATATTTTATAGTCAATTTTTGACTCCTGGTGACTGTTTGGACAAGGCCTTGCAATTTTCCTGGCAAAATTTTCAGGAATGGTTTCCATTGCCTCCTTCCTAGGGCTGAGAGAGAGAATGACTGGCTCCACATGGGGAAATATTAGCAAACTGGATAGAGCAGAATGAGTTTCACCTACCTTATAATGCCAAAGATTTGAAAACTTTCTATTCTTGAAGGTGGCAAAGTGAAACAAAACCGGATCTTTGCCTACCAGCCATAGACAACTTAAAAACCCTTGTCTGCTATAAAAAGAAGTCCTACTGGGTTTTCTGAATATCTAACATGGACTAATTATACTTACTGCAGTTATCTCTAATAAGGTTAATAATAATAATAATAATAATAATAATAATAATAATAATAATAATAATAATAATTTTATTTCTATACTGCCCTTCTCCCGAAGGACTCAGGGCGGTGTACAGCCTATTTAAAAACACAGAACAAAACAACAATTAAAATTTAAAATCATTAAATAATTAGGCTCCAATTAAAATCCCAGAAATTTTAAATACCCCAATTTAAAATCGTTATGTTAATAGCCCAGCCTGGAGGAACAACAGGGTCTTCAGTGCGCAGCGAAACACCCGGAGGACGGAGATCTTACGTATTTCCGGGGGCAGTTCATTCCACAGGGCTGGGGCTTCCACAGAGAAGGCCCTCCCCCTGGGTATCGCCAGCCGACATAACTTGGCCGATGGCACCCTGAGGAGACCCTCTCTGTGGGAGCGGACTGGTCGGTGGGAGGCTATTGGTGGCAGAAGTCGGTCTCGAAGGTACCCGGGTCCTATGCCATGGAGCACTTTAAAGGTGGTAACCAACACCTTGAATCGCACCCGGAAGACCACTGGAAGCCAGTGCAGCTCGCGCAGGAGGGGTGTCACGTGGGCGCAACGAGTTGCACCCATAACCACCCGCGTGGCCGCATTCTGGACCAGTTGGAGCCTCCGAGTGCTCTTCAAGGGGAGCCCCATGTAGAGAGCATTACAATAGTCCAGCCGGGAGATGACAAGGGCGTGAGTGACCGTGCGCAGGGCGTCCTGATCCAGAAAGGGCTGCAACTGGCGAATCAGGCGAACCTGATAAAAGGCCCCCCTGGCCACGGCCGTCATATGCTCTTCTAAAGACAGCCGCGCATCCAGGAGGACACCCAGATTGCGAGCCCTCTCCGTGGGGGGCAAAGATTCACCCCCAATAGTCAGCGATGGCACCTGCTGACTATATCGGGGCGCCGGAAGCCACAGCCACTCGGTCTTGGAGAGGTTGAGTCTGAGCCTGTTCCTCCCCATCCATACCCGCACGGCCTCCAGGCAGCAAGACATCACATCAAGGGCATCGTTGGGGTGGTCTGGGGTGGAGATGTACAGCTGAGTATCATCAGTGTACAGATGGCACTTCACCCCAAAACCACGGATGATCACACCCAGAGGCTTCACATAAATGTTGAACAGGAGGGGCGAGAGGACCGACCCTTGCGGCACTCCCCATGCGAGACGCCTCGAGGTCGACCTCTGTCCCCCTGCCAACATGAACTGCGAGCGGTCGGAGAGGAAGGAGGAGAACCACCGCAAAACGGTGCCCCCTATTCCTAACCCCCTCAACCACTACAGCATGATACCATGGTCGATGGTATCAAAAGCCGCTGAGAGATCTAATAGGACTAGGACAGAGGAGCAACCCCTGTCCCGAGCCCTCCAGAGATCATCCACCAATGCGACCAATGCCATTTCTGTGCTGTACCCCTGCCTGAAGCCCGACTGGTAAGGGTCTAGATAGATAGCTTCATCCAGGTGCCGGGGAAGTTGTCGTGCCACCACGCTCTCAACAACCTTCACCACAAAACGAAGGTTGGAGACTGGACGATAGTTGGCTAATTCAGCCGGGTCCAGGGAAGGCTTCTTGAGGAGGGGCCTCACTACCGCCTCTTTCAAGGTGGCAGGAAAGGCACCCTCACTCAGAGAAGCACTTATAATCCCCTGGAGCCAGCCTCGTGTAACCTCCCGGGAGGCCAGCACCAACCAGGAGGGACACGGATCCAATAAACATGTGGCGGCACTAATCTTACCCAGAACCCTGTCCACATCCTTGGGAGTCACAGGATCAAACTCCTCCCAGATAACATTCTCAAGACCTGCCCTCGTCTCCTCCTGTGGACTCATCCAGTCGGAGTCCAAGCCATCCCGAATCTGAGCGACTTTATCGTGCAGGAATTGCACAAAATCCTCAGCACGACCCTGCAAGGGATCTTCCCGCACTCCCCCCCGAAGAAGGGAGTGGGTCACCCTAAACAAGGCGGCTGGGCGGTTCTCTGCAGTTGCGATAAAAGCGGAAAAATGGTTAGATTTTGCCACTTTTATCGCCACTAGGTAGGTCTTGATATAAGACCTCACCTGTGTCCGGTCGGAATCAGATTGACTAGTCCTCCAAATGCTCTCTAGGCGTCTTTTCCGACGCTTCATCTCTCTCAGCTCCTCAGAGAACCAAGGAGCCAATTGAGATTGGCATCGGGTCAGAGGCCGCAAAGGCACGACGCGGTCCAAAGCTCCAGCGGCCGCCCTTTCCCAGGCGGCCACCAGCTCTTCAGTCGAGTTGTGTGTTAGGGTCTCAGGGAACGGCCCAAGCTCCGTCAGGAACCTTTCGGGGTCCATCAGGCGCCTGGGACGGAACCATCTAGTTGGTTCCGTCTCCCTGCGGCGGGGGAAGGCAGTAGGAAAGTCTAGTTGGAGGAGCGAATGATCTGTCCATGACAAGGGTTTAATATCTAGGTCCCCTCTACCAAGATCATTCAACCACTGACCAGAGACAAAAATCAAGTCCAGAGTGTGTCCCCCTATGTGAGTTGGGCCTTGAACTAACTGGGTCAGGTCCATGGCCGTCATGGAAGCCATGAACTCCCAAGCCGCCTCTGACGCCTCACCTGCGGATGGAAGGTTGAAATCCCCTATGACGATAAGTCTGGGGGTATCAACCGCCACCCCGGCAATGACGTCGAGTAGCTCGGGCAGGGTCGCTGCCACGTGGCAGGGAGCCAGGTACGTAGTCAGCAAACCCATCTGCACCCCACGGCCCCACTTCACACAAAGGGACTCACATCCGGCTATCTGAGGAACAGTGGTCTCCCTCGGACAAAGACTTTCCCTAATAATCACCACCACTCCCCCACCCCTCCCCTGGGCCCTTGGCTGATGAAATGCACGGAAACCTGGTGGGCACATCTCAACGAGGGGGACACCCCCCTCCTGGCCCAACCAGGTCTCCGTAATACCTGCCAGGTCCGCACCCCCCTCCAAAATAAGATCACAAATGAGGGGGGCTTTATTAACCACCGACCTGGCATTACACAACATCAGCCGCGGACCCTGGGCCTGAGACTCTACACAACCCAGGACACGAGTCACACATTGGGGGCCAGAGTGTGCAATCGCTCTTAAACAGCATATGCGCACCCCCGACACTTGATATGACCCCCTGCGTCTGTCATACCTGCCCCTCCCACTCATTATTTCAATTTCACAGCCCTTCCTGTCGTCCCCCTGCTCCCCAGTTAAATTTCCTTTTGCGATCCTCCTGCTGCAACTAATCGACCCATCATCCCGCTCAGTCGCTATCTGGACCCCCCCAGGTCCACTTTTACAACCCCCTCCCTCCCTCCCGGGTCCCCTTAAAATTTTCTTTAAAAATTTAGCTAAAAAACCCCTCAACCCCCTCTTCGCTACATGCCATCTCTCGGGGTTTCAAAGCCCATCATCAAGATAGGCCCTCGATAATGTGGAGGGCCAGGCCTGCGAGAGGGGGGAGTCTCGCAGCGCGAGAAGGTCGGCTTTTTGGAGCATCAACCGAACCAAAGATGGGAAAGAAAGGCCAGTCCAGGAGTCTATCATAGTCCAAAGGGATAACTGAGCATAAAGGTCACAAAATGTCCATTTATAGAGCTGGACTCCACTGTCCTCTCACGACAGGGAGAAGGTCCAATGTTCTTTTTCTCCAACAGAGGCTAATAGCCAACCATCCTCTCACGACGGCCGGTCCTGTTACAAGAAGTTAACGGGAACAGTGTTCTATCCTCCCCGTTGGGATACAGAAAATCCCTCAGTTCTTTCAAATGGTGCTCAGTCTCTCCTGCCAGCGAGGGGGGGGGTCCAAAGTGTCCAGAGTGTAGCAGTTCGTAAACCCCTCCCCCCATAAAAAAGGGGGGGCGGGGAGGTGGGGAGAGGGAGGGGGGAAACAGTATCCCCAGTGGAGGGTAACATCTCTTCCTCTGCCGATCTATAAGTCCAGGCCTCCTCACCTCAGCTTCTCCTCTTCACTCTCAGCAGACTACCATTGCAGCATTCTGCGGCAGACACCACCACCGGCGCCAGTGTCACCCCCCCCACCCCAGCACCATAACAGATGCATCTGGGGGGGGCAACCAGCGTCGCCAACTGGCCTCCACCGCCAGCACTGCCTTGGCTCTGTTGCTTTGAGTGGGGGGGAGGGGGGAGGAGGGGGGCATCGCCCCATGGCCGTTCGCACTACCGCCGGAGCCGCCATCCCCCTTCAACCCCTCTTCTTTGATGGAAGATAAAGACTGCAGCCAGATGACTCTCTGCGGCCACACCAAGCTGCTCCCACCATCGCTGCTACCGCCGTTACCGCTGCCACTGCCGCCATCACTGCCATTGCCTTCTCGGCGCCCTCTGCTGTTTTTTTGGCGCCCTCTACTGTTTTACGGCGCACTCATCGCCGCCATAACCTCGCGGGGCTCCAGGCAGTTCCGCAGCGCCCAGGGTGGTTCCACAGCGTCACTGCCGCCGCTGCTATCAATTTTGCGGCATTCTGCGGCATCCTCGGTGTCCTCAGCACTCTCCAGGGCCTCTCCCAAACCACTAGCCCCTCGGTCCAACCACGATGTCACAGAGGGAGTAAAAATCCTCCCCAGATTGGGCAGGGGCTCTCCTCGCTGGGGTTCGGGGTCACAGATGGATTTAGCGACCCTACACCCCCCGAAAAGACCAAATAGCCCCCATCGTCAGACCGGGAGCTAACCCAACACCGCCATCTTCGAGCATGCGCAGTCAACCCAGAAACCAAGGTGGAACTTCTAGAAAGGAAACTGAGAATGGTACACTAAAGAGGTAGACTCCAACAGGTGGTTGGAGTTTCAGTAAAAAAACCCTATTTTGACGCGTGAGAGTCATCATCACGGCAGCAACAGCAAAACGTAATATATCTTGTGGGTACAGAAAATAATACATTCCTTGTTGGAGCCACACCACAGAAAACCTGTATGAAGAATACCAAAGAATAGGTGATCCAAATTTAAGAAGAAACACAATGCTCCATTAACAATAAGCATAGAAGGACAGAACTAACTGAAAACGTAACCAGAAAGCATGGTCCCTATTACAGAAACTGGGAATGGCAACTTCAATTCTTAGTCAGTGTTGTAGCGCGGGAATAACGAGAGGCACAAGCAGGCTAGTAACAACAGCTCTTTAATTCAGGGTGAGACTTCAGCAAAAACTCACAGGCAACAGCCCTCTTTATATACTTTCCAGAGGCAACCAAGAACCAATCAGAATTCACTATGCATTTGAATTTCCCGCACAAAATAGATACATACATAACACCCCTCCCTTCCCAGGAGGCACTTATTCTATCTATTTACATATTTACATACAAAATCACGCAGGTGACCAGGGCGTGTCTTAATCCTGGTTGACCTGCACAGTTCAGTTGTTGGTGAGGCGTCAAGCCGGTCGGAGGGACCTCCCGTCTCTCCCAGCTCCGCCAATGGAACCTCCTGGATTTCTCCGGAGGTGTGGTGATCCCCGGCTGGGAGTGTCAGCTCACTGGGGCGGCGCTGGAACTCAGGGTTGCCAGATAAGTATTCCGGCTTACTCGGGCTTGAGGTCGCTGTGTTGGAAAGACTTGGGTAGTTAGGACATGGGGTTTCGTTTGGTAATAGTTTACGCAATTGATCTATATATCTCTTCCAGATTTTACCATGCCCGATATCTACTGTGTATGACTTTGGACCGGTAATTCCTACGATGGTTCCTTCTACCCATAATGGCCCATTGGTGTAGCTTCTAGGAAAGACTAGTGATCCTACTTCGAAGTGTCTTAGTCCTCCCCCTTCCCCGGTGAAACTATCAGAGGAGTAATTAGGATGCAGTCTGTCTAGAACGCATCGTAGCTTCCGGCCCATTAAAAGTTCGGCCGGGCTGCGGCCCGAAGTGGGGCACGGGGTAGCATGCTGTACTGCTAGGAACTCGTCTATCCTAGCCTGCCAGTCCCCTGCATCGAGTCGGGAGAGGGCTTCTTTGGCCATTCTTACAAATCGTTCAGCAAGGCCATTAGAAGCCGGATGAAAAGGAGCGGATTGTGCATGTCTAATGACTAGTTTGGCTAGGTAGCCTTCGAATTGAGTTGCCGTGAATTGGGGCCCATTGTCGGACACCAGAGTGTCCGGCAACCCATGTGTTGTGAATAGTTTTCTGAGTACTTTGATTACAGCCTCAGAAGTGGTCGATGGCATTAGGGCAATTTCGAGCCACTTAGAATATGTATCTACAATAATTAGAAAGTTCTGGCCATGGAACGGGCCAGCGAAATCTATGTGAATCCTCCCCCATGGTCCTTTTGGTTTTTCCCACTCCCGAACGGGTGCTATGGGGGGATCTGGGCGGGACTCCTGGCAGGGCCTACACTTCCCCACCCACTCAGTGACATCTTGGTCGAGATGTGGCCACCAGACATAGCTAAGAGCTAGGCCTTTCATGCGAACTACCCCAGGGTGTCCCTCGTGCAGCATTTCCAGAACCCTGTGCCTTAACCATGAAGGAATGACCACCCTGTCACCCCACAACAAGCAACCCGCCAACACTGACAGTTCATTTTTCTTATTGAAATACAATTGGAAGTCACCATCGTCCACCTTGGTAGGCCAACCCCTCGTTACCCAGCCCATTACTGTGCGCAAAACAGAGTCTCTGGCAGAAACCCTCACCACCTCGTTCGAAGAAATGGGGCCCGGGGAAACAATGTCCAGCAGTAAAACCAGGGCTTCCGGGGTCGGGTTGTCCAATAGTTCTGGCAAAGGACGTCGGCTGAGGGCAACAGCATGTCCTAAGGTTTTGCCCGGCCGGTGGAGCAGTTTGTATGAGTACGCGGCCAAGAAGATGGACCATCTGGTCATCCGGGGGGAGAGGGCCGCTGGGGTTGGTTTATCTCCAGCCAAAAGTCCCAAAAGAGGCTGGTGGTCTGTGATGAGTTCGAAAGTGCGGCCAAACAAATACTCGTGAAATTTTTTGACCCCCACTACAGCCGCTAGTGCTTCCCTATCTAGCTGGCTATAGTTCCTTTCAGCACTAGACAGAGTGCGAGAGTAATAGGCGATGGGCACCTCTAACCCATTCGGCAGTCTATGGCCTAAAACTGCGCCAACGTCAAAGGGGGAAGCGTCACAGACTAACACCAGAGGTAGTTCAGCATTGTACTGAATGAGGAAACTGTCCTTGGACAAGAGTCTCTTTACTGCGTTGAAAGCGGTCGCTTCTCGCTTGCCCCAAACCCATGGAACGTTTTTTCCAAGGAGCCTGTGCAGAGGCTCCGCAACGGTGGCTTTGTGTTTCAAAAACATTGTATAGAAATTGAGTAGGCCCAGGAAGGCCTGCAGCTCAGCTTTTGACTTGGGGGTGGGCATGCAGCTCAGCTTTTGAAATGGGGCCCTCACCTTGCTTTCTGTGGGTGAATACCTGAGCCGTCAATTCTGTAGCCTAAGAACTCCACTGATGGCACTGCTAACCTGCATTTATTTCGTTTAAGTCTAAGTCCCGCTTCTCTGAATCTGGTTAGGACTTGTCTAACCCTTTGGCCCAACTGCACTTCGTCCTGGCCACTAATCAAAACGTCGTCGAAATATGGGATGACGCCTGGGAGGCCTTATAGGAGGCGCTCCATAGTACTTTGAAAAAGTCCTGGGGCGATGCTGACCCCAAACTGAAGCCTGGTGCATTTAAAGGCACCTCTGTGGGTTACTATTGTCTGTGATTCCGCCGTAGCGTCATCTACTGGCAGTTGCTGGTATGCCTGCACAAGGCTTCGCGAATGGCTTGCCAGGGCCCAGGGAGTGTAGTAGATGGTGGACTATAGGAACCGGATAGGCACTCTGCTGCAACGCCTTGTTAATCGAACACTTATAGTCGGCGCAAATTCTAATTGAGCCATCCACTTTAACTGGAGTAACTATTGGGGTTTCCCACTTAGCGTGATCTACAGGAACTAGCACCCCTTGCTTAATGAGCTTGTCGAGCTCCGCATCGATTTTGGGTTTTAAGGCAAAGGGAACTCGCCTTGCCTTCAGTCTAATTGGCGCTACGTTGGGGTCTAAATTGAAAGAAATAGGGGTCCCCACATACTTGCCTAGAGTCTCTTCGAAAACGTCCCAAAACTCGTGAAGCAGTGTTTCTTTCAGTGATGATCCGTTGATGTTGTGGATGCCCGTGAAGCCCATGCCGAGGGCTCGGAACCATTTCATGCCCAGTAGACTCGGAAGGGGCTTGCTGACGACGGTCAGGGGCAGCTCTTTCTGGAACTCACCGTAGGTGACCCGGAATGTGCCCACACCTTCAACGGGAACTCAGTTTCCCTGGTAGTCGAGTAGGCGGATTTTCTGTCGGGATAGCTGGTTTTTCTGAAGCTTGGGCAGGAGTGCCTTGAGTGTTGACCAGGACATGATTGATAACATAGACCCGGTGTTGATCTCCATTTCGCACGATTTGCCATCGATTTCTACTTTTGTGTAGACTTTCTCGTCGTCGGGTGTGCTGGCTTGGCCAATTGTCGTGCTGTAGGTTTCCCGCTTTTGAGGTTCGTGCCGTTTTCTCGCGCCATCATCTTTGATTGGCTGTTTTGAACGAGCCGGTTCTGGTTGGTCGCAGTAGTCACGTGGTTTTCGACTACGCGGAAGTTGAGCTCTGCAAACTTGTGCTAGGTGGCCTTTTCTATCGCAACGCCTGCAGATGGCTTCTCTGTATTTACACGACTGTCTCTCATGATCCCCGCCGCAGCTGGGGTAGTTCTCGTGGCGGCGGCTTTGTTCGCTCGATCTCTTATCAGTATGGAAGACGTCCTCGTCTGACTCTTCCTCTGTGCTGGTTCGCACCTCTTCTCTGTGGACCGGGGCTGTTTTCGGCCCGTCCTTGCTTGAACTGGGACGCTGCAGTGCTTCCAACGCTTTCGTTGATGCCTCGTGTGCTCGGGCTTCGTCTAGCGCGCCAGCTAGCGTTAGGTCTGGCTTGGCTAGAAGACGCCTTTGTAACCGGGTATCATGAACCCCGCAAATCAGTTGTTCAAGCAATGCATCATCTAAGTCTCTGTAGTCACAATGCATAGCGGCTTTTCGAAGCGCGGCCACATAAGCACTGACCGGCTCCCCTTCTTTTTGAACTCTTTGCCGGAGTTCGTAGCGCTGAACGAATTTGGATGGAACTGGAGCATGGTGGGCCTTCAGGTTGGCTTGAAGGACGTCCCAGGGGACTATCTGGACTGGGGTTGGCTCGCAGAGGGATTCAGCCATTTCGAATACGTCTGGCCCGCAGTGGCTTAAGAACAGAGCCCGTTTTCTGTTCACGGAGAGCCCTTGCATTTCGCTCGCTTCCAGGGAGCACTCGAACCTTGTCAAATACGATCCCCACTTCTCTCGGGTCGGGTCAAAGGGTTTTGGCGGAACGTAGGTAGACATGTCGTGTCTCCGTGTTCGCTAGCCACCCTGGCTGAAACTCCAAGCTCTTTTTGATTTGCCTCTTGTGGCCTCTATCCCACCTTCGTCGCCAATGTTGTAGCACAGGAATAATGAGAGGCACAAGCAGGCTAGTAACAACAGCTCTTTAATTCAGGGTAAGACTTCAGCAAAAACTCACAGGCAATAGCCCTCTTTATATACTTTCCAGAGGCAACCAAGAACCAATCAGAATTCACTATGCATTTGAATTTCCCGCACAAAATAGATACATACATAACCGTCAGAACCTCCAAATCACCATCTCAGATAGCTCTACATATAAATAATCATGCAGAAAACATTCCTTTAGACCCACACTTTGAAAATGAGGTACAATAACACATGTATTAAGTGAACAAACCATAGAAGATTCACTTCTTTGCCATTTTCAAGAGACAAGTTGGAAAGAGCTATTAAAAAATCTCAAAGTAATAAATAGTATTATTGGCATAAGAATAATACTAAAGAAATGAAGATTCAAGAAAGATAGAACAAAGATGTAAATATGTATATAAATAATCTCTTACGGGCATATAAATATGAATATGGAAATCCAAAAATGGTATAATCCAAATATATAGATTGTCAAGGGGAATTCTAAGGGGGGAATGTTGTATGTTGTGTAAATGTTTTTATATGTTTTATTTATGTTTTAATAAAGTTTATAAATTTTAAAAAAAAAATCTCAAAGTAAGGAAGGCCACTAGGCCTGACGAGATTTTCCCAGAGTTTATTAAACATTTAGAACCAAATGCTAGAAGATAGCTACAACAATTTTATACAGAAGCTTTGGATGCTGGAAAGGTTTCCATATTCTGTTAGAATCGTTCCAGAAGCTTATAGCAAATACTCAACAGAGCTATAGGGTGATAACTTGCTAGATAATCAGGGATTTTCCATGTTTTAAGAAGGCAGGGGCTTTGGATATATTGAACTGACTGGCTCTTTTGTTTCTGCAATTCCTGTCCTGTTCCTGTCATCATACAAAAAGCAAAAACAAGCTTTGATGTAATTCAACTGAAAATGAAAGGTTGGGGAAAGGATAAGATCCTGCAGATTTTGAAACACTTGAGTAATTCTTAAGCAATAAGGGAAGAACTATTAAGCATGTTATTGAGCGACTAGTAAAAAGGGAGACAAGACAGAGTTCAAATATATTACAGTCATCCATGACATGTTTTTGAGGTCAGCACACTATTTTTTAATTAAGCCTGTGCACCAGATTTGGCAGAAAACTAGTTTATGGTGTGGAATTAATTCAGAACAGCTTTTCATTTATCTGGATGAATTAAAAAAGATCTCAATATGTGCTCTATTCTGATTCCAAGTGTTCACAAATCTCCTTTCTTGATCTACCTCTCTGTAGTTGCATTTTGTTAGAAAGCATGGTACAGTATCAGCTGGAACAAAATGACAAAAAACACCAACTTTCAGTACTGTTTGCAAAATGCATTGGGCATTGATCTTTATGAAATTTTGTACACTTAATTGCCTCATGGAATGGTCTAATCCAATTGCCATCAATTCCAATTTCATATCTATTTGCTAAAAAACACAAGGCACAGCCATTTGAGATGTTTACATGTTACTTATTGGCATGAAGTTCCATTTTTTTCTGAATTTCACTCTGAATCTGCTCATTGGGTCCACTTGAATTACCTTTGTAAGCCATTTCTAGAATCTAAATGTGTGGAGAAATTGCATTTACTATAAGTAAGTATATATAAGTCTATCATTACATGATTTAGTTTTTCCATTTCAGCAAAAGTATAAAATTCTATAGGTTTAGCTGAATGTGAGAAATTATCACAGGGAAAGAAACCGATGGATTATTATTAGGAAAAGTGGCCCAGTATGAAAAAGAGACTTTTTATCATCATGGACTTTTTCTATATAAATTTAATTGCGATTTGTTTACAAATGCTTCAACTAGGCGAACTTTATTGGTCAAGCAATATAAGAAGAAGGGAACCATTAGCCCAAGAAGTTACATTTCAACAAAGATTTTATAACCCTTTGAATTAAAAAATAATAACTCTCCCAGAAAGCTAGGTAGGGAAAAGTACCCTTTTCCCTACCTAGCTTTGTTACATGAAGTAACAAAAGTAGCTTCATGCTAGTCATATGCATTACAGTAGATTGCACATATCTTTTTTCATTAAAAATGGCAACTTTAATTTTACTAATAGTCCAGATCCATATTTAAGATTACAAGATAGTATGTGAGAACTGAAGGTATTTAAAATAATTAAAGCTGGAATCCAGCCCATAGCTGCAGGCACTTAATTCTGATTAACACAATTGAGCCTTAAGAGAGTACTGTGCTACCTACAGCATTAAAGATACTTTGATTTCTAATACAATAATGTATCATTATTGCAAGAACAGTTAACAATGCCTGTTATTAACCAGTATAGATTCGCAAGTCTGCAAATACTTGGATTTAACATTATTGCTGCCATTTAAAAGCTTAAAGGCCCCACAGAACAGATTATGATTAAACTACCCTAAAACAATTAACTTTCAAACACAACTATATATTAACGTAGTAACAGTAAATAAAATAAGCAATGTAAATACTATGCACTAAAATCTCTAACTGCAGCCTGGGATAAATAAAACTTCAAAGTCCTCCCAAAGGCAATAGAAGCTCTAAAAGATGTGATGTGCACTTTCAAGGAAATTATTCCAGAATTGAGGATAATACACTGCTAATACACTAATACACTGCCATAGATAATACACTGCTCATAGTCTTTGGCAATCTCTAAGCTTTTGATGATGCATCAAATAACAAGATGTCAGATACTGATCTTAAAGCTAGACTTCATCTTGTATAACAGTAGATGGGCTTTCTGATAACTTGATCCCAAATGATTAAGTCCTTAAAGGTTAATACTTATATATAAATTGAGCTCAGAAGCAAGCTAGCAAACAGTGTGACACCAAATAATTTTAATCTGAATGCTGATCTCCTACACAAGTGTCTAATCCTGCATTCTTCATCCATTTTAATTTTAAGAGCAACTTTTATCAACCACATTAAAGGAGATGCATTATTGAACTATGGTTCCATAGACAAGGTCATAAGAGATGAATCAGAATATAGAAACTTTCCAAGCTTTTTATAAGGTACAATTTTTATATCTTCATGATAATCAACAAGACCAGGAAAACTTCCAGGCTGTGGTTTACTTTTAGGTAAACTACAGTTCCATCCAGAATCAGTTGCACATATCTAGAGTCAACAAATTGTTCCACAATTTTCTTCTGCTGTGTGATTTCTTTCCTTGCAATCTAGTGTGGAAATAGTTACAAAAAACCTGCCACTTTTGGTGTAGCGTTTAAGGTGAGTTTTAGTCCCACCGTAGGCATGAAAGCCAGCTGGGTCACTTTGGGCCAATAAATCTCTCTCAATGCAACCCACCAACAGGGTTGGTGTTGTGAGGAAAATAGGAGAGAAAAAATTACAGGTAGTCCTTGGTTTATGAGCACAAATGAGCTCAGAATTTCCATTGCTAAGCAAGACAGTTGCTGAGTTTTGCCCCCTTTTTACGACCATTCTTGTCACAGTTGTTAAATTAATCACTGAGGTTGTTAAATTAGTAATATGGTTGTTAAGTGAATCTGGCTTCCCCATTGACTTTGTTTGTCAAAAGGTTGCAAAAGGGGATCAATGACACCAGGACATTGCAACCATCATAAATACATGCCAATTGCCAAGCATCCGAATTCTGATCATGGGGACACTGCAATGCTTGTAAGTGTGAAGAATGGTTGTAAGCCACTTCTCTAAATGCTGTGGTAATTTCAAACGGTCACTAAGCGAATGGTTGTCAGTTTGTAAGGCTGCATTATGTATGATCACCACCTTGAGCTACTTATAAAGTAATAAAGATGGGATAAAAAATCTTTTAAAAAAGCCTTCTTAGGAATAAGAGTCTAAGAGATCGGATTAAAAGGATTTATTAGAATGAAAATGAAAATTAGAATGAAAGAATTCTAGCGAGTACCCTACTTTTAAATGAAACACTGATACACAGATAATTTAGGAGCCTGTAAATGTTGAAAAGTATGCGAGACAAGATGGAATCTTGATAAAAGGCAGCTGAATAGTAATACATTGGACCGCCTTGTCAGCTATATTCCTTCTCTCTTTGCCAATTAGTAAACAATATGAACATTGAGAAACATATGCCATTTCTTGCATGCAAGAAACCAAGCAAGCTCAGAGAGCACCAAGGACCCTTCATTTCAACCCTGACTACTGATATTCTCATTTATTAATATGAACATTGCATCTATGTGCCCTCAAAAACCTTAGATATTGCCTCCAAATTATAATTTTGCTATTGTATTTTAATTTTTATGCAGGAGGGGAATATAATTAAGTATATATGCAGGAATCATATATTATTTCATTTAAATTAAATCAGCCCTACCTTCTTCAATGTCATGTTGCCCTAACATTGTCACTTAAGGTCAAGTGTGGCCTTTAGCTTCTCAAAAACTTCATCATTGTGCTCTTTCTATGTATACTGGTCTGTGTACATTTGCAGGCTTGAGTCCAACCAAAATCCATAAAATTTATTTTTTTATAGAGAAGTTTAAAACAGACTGCAGATGTGAGAGGGGAGCTAAATCAGAATTATATATAGACCAATATACTTGTATTTTCAATACAGTTTTCAGGAGGCAAAAGTTAGTATAATATTCTATATTTCAGCTTGAAATTATGCAGTTATTCAACAAAATCTTTCTATTGGCTAAGCCTCTTAGGTACTGTAAATCATTATGGAGAAAAATATTCAGCTTAAACAGTTTCAGTGGTGCAGTGACAAATTAAAAGAATCTAAAGTGTTATATGCGCGTAGAACTTACTGAGAGAAGTAAGTAGTAAAACAAAAGGATTATCATCCAAATGCTAGTAAAATCCGTGGACCTTAACAAAGACCTCACATAATGAGTTTCCAAACAAACCCCCTCTGAAGAAAATGCCAAAATATTGGAACAAAACTATCACTGCATAATTGCCCATTCATAATACTATGGCTCCTCTTTCATCATTTCAGTTATGCTCCGCTGCACAATATTTCACGAAATGAAAGCTCACTCTGCTCTTTGGAACTACGGCTTTTCACAGTTTGTTTAACTTGCAAGCTATTATAAAATGGTCCACTATTCATTTACTGATTATTTGTAGACTCTGCTGATCAGGTATAATGGTGGTTGTCTGAGTCAAAAAACAAAGCACATACTTGATGGTTAGTATAGAAGTTAATGAGATAAATTACTACAGTTGGCAAATCAATTCCTTTGCTAAACACCCAGAGTAGATCTTCTCTCTTAAGACTAAAGGAAAGAAAAATAACTTTGTCAAATGTACATAGTTGAATAATCCAGTACAAACCAGTCAGTACTGTATATAACTAGGTAACAGAGCTAGATGTTAGGTAACAAGACAAATCTTCTCATCTGGGCACCCAAAGCAGTTATAAGATGATTGGGATAAATGTGCAAATTTAGGAATTATATTAATTATATTAATACTAGGGAGATTAGCAGCATGGTGTCTTAATGTTCAATCCTAGGCAGTGGCATATGTTTCTCTATCAGGACGCAAAGAGAAAATATCTGCTGTGAACTCCGCAAAGGCATCAGGAAGGATATCCAGCTAATAAACTCTCAGCTCCATTCAGTTGCCCTGATTCAATGCTGAATAAAGGGATTATAGCAGGGATGGGTTATAAATTTTTTTACTAAAAGTTCTTTAGGTGTGGCTTATTTTGTGGGCGTGGCTTGGTGGGGGGGTAATGCGGCTGGGTGGGTGTGGCCAACTTTTTTTTTTAACTTTTAAAAGCATTTTTTGTACAACCTTAAGATGTTGCAGAAAAAAATGCTTTTAAAAGCCTCTGACCATCAGGCAACTCAGCTGGGATCACCAGAAGCTTTTAAAGGCATTTTTCCCCTACAACCTCTTTGGCCGAAGAGGTTGCAGAAAAAAATGCTTTTAGAAGCCTCTGACGATCAGGCAACTTAGCTGGGATCGCCAGAGGCTTTTAAAGGCTTTTAAAAACCTCTGACAATCCCAGCTGATCCGCGCAATCATCAGAGGATTTTTTTTTACTTTTAAAAGCATTTTTTCAGCTGAAGAGGTTGT
Organism: Arizona elegans; assembly: GCA_022577455.1. Classification (NCBI taxonomy): domain Eukaryota; kingdom Metazoa; phylum Chordata; class Lepidosauria; order Squamata; family Colubridae; genus Arizona; species Arizona elegans. Next base: position 49,474,060 of record JAKOOJ010000002.1, on the reverse strand, counting down.
AGAAAAAATGCTTTTAAAAGTAAAAAAAAAAGCCTCTGATGAGGTGGGTGGGGTAAGCGAGTGGCGACTGGGCCGGGGACCGGTTCGGGGCCGTGGCTAGCCAATGTTATTACCAGTTCTCCAAACTACTACAGATTTTTATTACCGGTTCTTACGAACCGGTGCGAACCAGGAGCAACGCACCACTGGATTACAGGGTTGTAAAAAGGAAAAAAAATACTAGGGAGAGTGCATGCGAGCAGTTTGGAAACAGCATAGACCCATGATGGCAAACATATGGCACACGTGCCACAGGTGGTATGCGGAGCCATATCGGTGGGCATGTGAGCATTGCCCTAGTTCACCTGTGCACGCTGGCCAGCTGATTTTCAGGCCTTCTGGGCCCATCAGAAATTGGGAAACAAGCGGTTCCCTCCTCCAGAGGGCCTCTGGGGGATGGAGAAGGCTGTTTTTGCCCTACCAAGCTCCTAGAAAGCCTCTGGAGCCTGGGGAGAGCGAAAAACATGCCTTCTGGTCCCACTGGAAATCAAACAGGCTGTTTCTGGCCTCTGGAGGGTCTCCGAGGGGGTGGGGAAGGCCGTTTTTGCCCTCCCCAGGTTCCAAGAAAGCCCCTGGAGCCTGGGGAGGGCGAAAAATGGGCCTACCAGGCCCAATGTGCCATCATGTGCCAAAAGTAGGGGGAGCGCGGGGGGGTCACGCACACATGCGCAGAGAGTTGGGGTGCATTGTATTATGGGTGTGGGCACACGTGTGGGTGATCCCTCCTTGCGCTCCCCCGCTTTTGGCACGCGATGGCATAAAAGTTAGCCATCACTGGCATAGACCATTGTATGAACAAGACTAAGAGTCAAACATAGACACAGGAACAAATTTCCAGATAAAATGAGATTGGATCCAGGAGCTGATTGTTCATGAGCAGATTAAATTAATTTATGGAAATAGATGACAAGGGACCTGTTCTGCTGGATGAAGTCAAAGAAAAGCATTTTCTCTGATTCTTCTTTTCTTCAGCATCCAATATTGTCTTATGCACTGTTCTGAAAATTCCTCCAGAGATATTTTGAAAGGTGTATGGAACTACTGGGAGAATATATGCACCTGCAATGCATGCAAGTTGCAATTAACACCATCTAACATTTAGTTTGCAGAGTTCTGCCCTTTCACAACATGGGAACGAATCTTTTGAGAAATGATTCCCACAACTGAAAAAAGACGGATTGGATCACTCATACATCTTATTCATTTCCCTACTCGCTGTAATGAAGATATTTCTACTGCAGAAGTGTTTAATGATCTATGAATGTAGCATTAGAAATCAGTCACTGAAGCAAGCTGCAATTAAACATTGCAAGTCTGGTTTTATTACTGCTAATGCAAAACACTATATTTAATATTTGTGAGGTTATTTTAGAAAATGTATGTAATACTAAGAAAAATAAGTTGTTTACAAAGAAACTTTGAAACAATTTGACTTGTAGTCATAATTTTCAACAGATTTGTAAGACAGGTAGCCCTTGTTAAGTGAGTTTTGTCCCATTTTATGCCCTTTCTTGCCCAATTGTTAAGTGAATCATTTTTAGTTGTTAAGTTAATAACACAGCTTCTAAGTGAATCTGGCTTTCCCATTGATTTTGCTTGTCAGAAGGTCGCAAAAGCTGATCACCCGACCTCAGGACACTGCAACCGTCATAAATACATACCAGTTGCCAAGCTTCCAAATTTTAATCACGTGACCATGGGAATGCTGCAATGGTCATAAGTGTGAAAAACAGTCCTAAGTCACTTCTTTCAATGCTGTTGTAATTTTCAACGGTCACTAAATGAATGGTTGTAAATTGAAGGCTACCTGTATTGCTAAATTTGAAACAATGTTCCTTAAACACTATGGAGGTAATATTAGTAATATTAAAGAAATATTTAACTGACAATGAAAATAATTTATTAGGTTAGAATGGAGAGAAAATAAAAGTCAGGATGTTCCAAGTAACACCCCCAATGAAAGAAGACTCTGAGGCTAGAAGTCCCTCAAAGTTCCATTTTATTAGAGATGTCATATTGGCACACCTGGGAAAACCCGAATCTGAAAGCTTCCAGGTTTTCCCCACCAAAAAGAAAGTCCAAGTCTCTTCCCCTGTACCCACATGTTCATCACATGGTCCAATCAATGCACCATCCCAACTGGAGATGCCTCCCAGTCATGCCACTCCAGGTACAGGCTGAATGTCCTTGACTCCCAGAGTGATCTGTCCCTGTCCACACACACACACAAACACAGCCAGCCGAGGGTTAAGGAAACACTTTGGCACACACCCAGGTCTTTATCTCCAACTTGGCAGCGATTTACACACCGTCTGCCAAGTGCGTTTATTTCCACAAAACAGAAAGATAAGATACTTAGCGTACAAAAGTCCAATCAGAATAATATTTCTCTCAGCAGTTTCTGGACGAGGCTTTAGTGACTATCCAAGGTTTACTTTTGTTCGTCACAGGGATCACTGGCCACCACCCTCTATTATATAGTCTCTGGGGTGTGGTCCAGTGACTCAGTTCTAATCCCTAGCACGCCTCCTGAGCTGCTGCAATCGTTTATCACGCCTTCGGAGGCGTGCGTCCAGGAATGATGTCTCTCCCTCGCTCTCATCCGAGCCACCTGTCTCCCGGCTGATCTCCTCTCCCTTGGCCGGCACCTGAGACAGTGCCAGAGGGGAGGGGCCTGGAGAGGGAGGCCTGGCTGACTCCTCTTCCTCATGCTTGGAGCTTTCTTCCTCCGATGGGACAGGCTCAGAGGGCGGGGCCACAACACAGAGAAAAGAATGTTATTATGGCTAGATAGCTCTACAACTCCATCCCCCATCCCACACAGCACTAAGTGTGGTAGCCCTGAAGATCCAAAGAAAAAGATGGCCTCCTGGGCTGACACAGGAACTCACTGGTGATTTTCTGAGTTATGTTAGTAGGGTGATATAGTTGCTCAGTCTCAAATCACATAGAAAGAATTCTGTGCTGGGTGTTAAAAAGAACACAAATGACAGAAAACTTACATGTGTAGATGGACTTATAAACTTTGTTCTCATGTGTTCTAAGCATGGAACATCTCACATCTCTTTCCTTCTTTCCCATCTTTGCACCATTTCTTTGCGTAAATTAGATGGTTCAAAAATTAATTTCAAATTCTTCCTTCTTCCTTCCTACAGCTAACAGAAAATGTAATATATAGATCCAGACTTGTCCAATGCATGAGGGTTATTACATTTGAAGGGTCCTTGGTACTCTTTGACATTTCATTACCCAAATTAGATAATATAGCTAGTAGCCAGAGGACTTGTGATATTACCTAGTTTGGGTAATGAAACACCTGTAAGAAAACAACCAAGCTCAGAGAGCACCAAGGAGAGCATTTCAAACCTGAGCTACAAATATTGTCCTTTATTGGTTATTATATTTAAATAATGATTTGAATAAAGTTGATGTCAGCACTTCAACTTGCATTTACTCTAGTGCTGACATAAGAAGGAGAAGAGGAGGAAGCTGGCAAGAGGATGCTTGACATTTCACCTACTTATTTTCCTTGAAGATAATATCCCCTAGGAGATGAGAGGGAGGGGGACATTCCTGGGAGCTTAAGTAGTAGATATGGGGACAGTGATTGGAAGAAGGCCAATGAGACACAGAGATTTGGGGAATGGAAAGGAAGGGTTTGGAGTCAGGAAGTCAGAGTTGCCTACGCCACGATTGCCGTGCTTAATAAAATGAAAGATTTCTTCAAAGACTATCTGTTTGGAAATGCAATTTATTTTATTTGAGACGTTATTGAAACCTGACTTGCTCACAAAGAACAATGTTTGTGACTATCTGTTTTGGGAAGCCAAACTCTTTAAATCACTTTGCAAAAAACCCTACTGTATTGCATAGAGAAACACTGCCTTAGGAAAAGTGACTTTCCCATATCAGTGGGAGGTGAAGTCCCTCCGGTCTCATCTGGCTTTTTGCCTAATGGTTACAGTAGGCAAGAATTTTTATAGACAGTTGGAGAAAAAGAACTATGCTCTCGGGCTTATAAGAGTAATATATAATACATGTATATATTGTATATATATTATATATATGTATAATATGTAATATATAAGACTTTCTTTAGGCATTTACCATTTTTTATAAAGGAATTGGCTGTCACAACATTCAATGTTCAGGAAAAAGAATAATTAACTTAGTCTTCTAAGCTTAGATGAAATTGTCAGCAAACAGTTACAGTGATAATCCGATTTTCTATACTAGCTAAAACAAAATTAAAGTTACCAAAATAATGAGGGCAAGTCATCATTCAAGGTGTATTTCTTTGGGTTTTTAAAAAGGTAATTAGGGGCATTTATAGAGAGATGACAAAGTTAAAATGGCAGCCACTAGTGCAGTGTTTCTCAACCTTGGAAGCTTGAAGTTGGGTGGACTTCAACTCCCAGATTCTGGGAGTTGAAGTCCACCCATCTTCAAGCTTCCAAGGTTGAGAAACACTGCACTAGTGGCTGAAGCCCCATTCTTTATTTATTCATTAGGGTGGGTGACTTGAAAGATATTTCCCCCCGTGTTTTAACTGTTTTTTAATATGAACTTGAAAAATAAGAGCCTTTGGAAATGACTACGAGATACATCTTTCCTTCAGATCTTGGATGACTGTGCATAGGAACTTTTTTGAGTCCTTTTTTTTTTTAAAGAAAAGGAAAAAAAATCCTTTAAAAAATTGGAGGAGGGGCATATTTGAACAGAAGAGAAAGGAGGCTTATTAATTCTGCTCTGAATCAGTGATGGGTTTCAAACATTTTTACTACTGGTTCTGTGGGTGTGGCTTGGTGGCCATAGCAGGGGAAGAATACTGTAAAATCTCTATTCCCACCCCACTCCAGGGGAAGGTTACTGAAAAATCCCAATTTCCTCCTGATCAGCTGGACTTGGGAGGCAGAGAATAGATGGGGGCAGGGCCAGTCAGAATCTTTACTACCGGTTCTCCGAACTACTCAAAATTTCCGCTACCAGTTCTTCAGAACTGGTCAGAACCTGCTGCGACCCATGTCTGCTCTGAATGTCCCAAAAAGTGCCAACCTTCTTAGAATGGCCAGAATTGCAGTTTGATACATGATCTTAAGAAAAACACACGAGATTTCTACTGTGGCTGCAAATTATTTCATATCTACCTGCAGCGATGTCCCTGAAAAACTAGTTTATGCTTATGAATGATTAGCAAAATAAAACAATTTATTGTTTTCAGCAATTATTTGCTTTCAAATTTAGGACCAGATTAAAAGTTTTTCTGCAAATAAGAGTGTTGATACCCAACTAGGCAAAACTGGTTTGACTCCTATCTTTTTATTTCTTTATTTTTTGGCCTTCTGCTGGGCTTGGCTGATTTTTTAAAAGTTCCTTTGATATATTTATGTTTCCCAGTTCTATTTCTTTCTTTCTTATTTTTTTTTCCTAATTTGGGTTGCTGGTGGAAGAGGTAGGTGGTTCTGTTGTTCCCTTTGAAGTCACAATTTTCATTTTTATGTGTTTTTCTTTTGTTTGTTTGTTTGTGTGTGTGTTTTAATTTGGAGGATTCTGTTTTTAAACATTTGTTCAATTACTGATTTAAGTATATTATATTTAACTATGCCTATCTGTATTTAGCCCTTATATATAAATGTATCTATGATAATATTGGTGGTATATTGGCTAGAATGGTATAAATACACTTTTATTTTAAACTTGGTTTTGCTAGATGGTAACACTTAGGATATTGAATTATAAAAGTATGTGGCATAGTGCTAAGTACAGAAAATGATTCAAGGTGATAAAAGATAGTGTTGATGTTATATTTTTTTCAAGAAACTCATATGTTACAACACGATAAATCTCTCTTATCTAAAATTAGTTGTATTGCTTTATCTTATTTTATTTTGGTAATAATAATAATAAAGAAATACTAAAGAAATAGACACTATGATTCTAGTTTATATGGCTGAAAAATGGAAGTGGTTCAGGAATATTTCGATCAGGGGTGTCAAACGCATGGCCCAAATGTGTCACATGCTGGCCACATCCATCCCCAGTTTAGCGAAGGGGAAAAAAGCCACAATATGTCACATGGTGACAACGTGACGTCGCGAGTTTGACACTCCTAATTTAGATGCTGCATGTCATTTTGTTAATCATGCAGGGGGATAGAAATGTGATTTTTCTTTGCAGAAAGATATTCCTTTTCTTTGTTTTATTAAGTCTGGTTAATAGCGCTATTATTTTGTATTTAGGTAGAGGCATATAGTCACAGAATCTATTTCACCTAGGGCCAGAGAAATCAATTTTACAGAAACCGTACTCAGAAATGAAATCTGCTTAGACTATAAAACCACAGAAGCTGATTACAGCTGCTCAACAATTCTCTATATCCACATGTACCCTGTTTCTCCAAAAATAAGACATTCCCTGATAATAAGCCCAATTGGGCTTTTGAGAGCATGTGTTAAAATAAGCCTCCCCCTGAAAATATTTAAATGCAGAGCTGGAAATCAGGTAAGACGCCAAGAGGAGTCTCATCTTGCTCTACATGCCCCAAAATAATAAGACCTCCCCAAAAATAAGGCCAAGCGCTTATTTCGGGGTTCAAAAAAATGTAAGACAGGGTCTTATTTTTGGGGAAACATGGTATTTCTTCATATATCTTTGGGATTCATTAGATTTTAATGGGCCACTACATTCTCTCTTCTGGCTTCCACTACATTGCATAAGTGTATAACCCAGGGCGAAATTATAAATGGCTCCAGAATTTACAACCACTAACAATGGTTCTTAGTACTTATTTCTCTCTCGCTCTCTAACTTAAGGGGGAGGTGTTCATGCCTTCCATTTCTTGGCATTCTGGTTCATTTTGTTATTTCTAGGAAAGCTGCATTTTCCCCCTTTTGTAGTTCAGCTTGAATTGTGGATATTTCCTGACATTGCTTCAATTCAAAATCCTCTTGCTGCTGGTCCCTGTAAAAAGCTCTATTGATTTTTAAATTCTCAGCTTATTTTCAAAGGACGGAAAGGTTGTAGAGCTTCACAGGTTTTTTCCCCCTGTTGTATTTTTCAGCTGTTAGCAATATGAATCATCAGGTTACTCATATTATTTCAAGCTCTTTTCAAGGCTGATTCACATATATTTTGGGCAATTATGTCTTCCTAAAGGACTATGAGACTTTTTCCTTCTACCCACTCTTATCAACATATAACAATAGGTTGGACAAATATATTTTTTATACTGTGCAAATTGAGCATTTTAGCTGCTCTTTGAAAATCTATATTTCTGTATTGATATTCATATATATATATTACCTTTACAAAGTTAGTCAGAACTTGAAATATTAATATTAATTAACTTGGGAATATATAAACTGGATTAAAATTTGATTAACATACCAAAGCCAAGATAAATTAGCATAGTTTAATTAAAACCATGCTATTTTATTTAAAATAGTAACAATTCCAATTAAGAAGATTGTTTGCGTTATGTAGAAACAGTGGATTGGCTCTGACCACAAACATAGTTAAAACAGATCAATTGCAGTGAAAAAAAAAAGCTAATCATGTCTATCCCAATTATTTCGATGGGATCCTCCGATGTCCAAGTAAATATTGAAGATATTCTTATTCACATCCACAATTAATTCTTCATTAAGTCGAACACTGGCTCTGCATTGGCAGGGCAGAGAAATCTGTGTGGATGAATGAGTGAAGTAAAGACGGGATGTTGAAATTTAAATTCCAAATATTAAAAATAGTTTTCATAGCTGGACCTATAATGCTTTTAAAAGGTTCCTGGGTTTTTGTCCCAAAAGTGCTTTTTCAAAAGGCAACTGGACTTTCTTTGGGGTTTTTTTTTGAAGATGTCTCACTTCTCATTCAAGAAGCTTCCAAGAAAAACAAAGAAAGTCCAGTTACCTTTTGAAAAAGCACCTTTGGGACAACTATGACCTGGATGACTGAGAATCTCCATAGACATTCCTGGATTTTTGTACCAAATCTTGGCAAATTCTGGGCATAACTAAAAGCTGGGATATCTCAGGGATTGAGCTGCCTTGAAACAGAAACTAAGGTTCTTCAATGAAGGGAGGGAGGGAAGGAGAGAGGGAGGCAAACCATGTTTCCTGCTAGCTTCCCACAAAGAAGCTCAAAGGGAAAGTCAGCAGGAAATTAAAGTTACTCCTGCTCCCACTGATTTCTTTGCATACCTGTGGTCATTCTGTTCAGGTAAGGAAATATATCTGAAATGATGGCCCAACAGGTCATGGGTTGTCTATTTTGTTAAATTAATTCAGCGTGGATGTGAACAAGAATGTCTTCAACATTTGCTTGGATTGTAACAAATTTCACACTTTTTGGGCTGAGAAGGGGAAATAAGCATTATAAACTATAGGGACTTTGACAAAATCTGACTTTCAGACAGAAGATTGGATATCAGCAGGAGAAGACATGAGTGGAAAGGACTCTGAAGATGAACAGTGCCATCAGACAGATTTATGCTGGAAAGCATGGTCTCCAGCATCTTGATTAAAAGCTGTTTAAAACATCATTGTCTAATGCCAGAATCTTACACTAAGCTTTCTAACAAAGGGCACAGAACAAGGTGTCACACAGTGCCTTGTTGCCACTGCACTTTGTTCTAGCTGCCCACTTCCAGGCCATGCTAATTGACAGCCCTGTTGAGAATTCTTTACAGTGCTGTAATTAAGCCACAAAGTTATAAGTACTTGAGCCATTGTGTCTAAGACACCTCTGTGTGAGAACACACATACTAGATATATTATTTTAAGACTTGAGTGTCAATAATATTTATATCTAAATTGTTTATCCATTTCTTACAGGCAGAATGCAACCAAATCCAGGAACATGGATATCCCAGACATTACATATTTCAGTATTAGTGGATGTTATTATTGGGACCCTTCCAGTTACAAGTCTTCCCTTCCAGTCCTTCAGGTCTTCTACTTTAATTGAATCAATCTAATTCACTCCTCTTCTTCTCTTTTCCTCTACCTTTTCCAGCATTCCAGAGTTCTCAGGGGAGCTGGTTATTAGGCAAAGAATTAAAAATATGATAACATGATAATCTGAGTTTAGTTTTTTATTCCTTGATTGAGAACTCTACATTTATTTGTCCTGTGATTTCTCCATTTGACTGTCCATGGCATTCCAAGGAATTTTCTCCAACAGCACAGTTCACAATATCTCACTAATATTCTCACTATTCTTCTTGAAAGTCTATTTATCACTTCAATAGAGTGTCACAAAGAAAGCCATTGCCTGCATGATTTTGATCTATATAAGTACAGACCTATCACAGCACCTGAATATCTTTTCCAGGGCCTTTATAGTTATTCTACTAAGTGCTAATTAGTAGTATATTTCTTGGCAGTTGGTTCCTTTATTTTAATTTTCCTAACTTCTCTTACACATGTCCCTGAATTATCAATTCCTATCTATTTGTATGGCATAAACCTCATTATCTCACAAAGTTTTAATATCTACTCTGAGCTGATCAAATTTTATCCCATAAGTTTTGGTTTTGGTTTCCAATATTCAGTATGGAATTCTTTCTGTGGGGAATTTGTTTCCCACAAATACAATGAAATTAATAGACAATTAACAGCTTTTCAGTCAACTATTTGGAGAGAATAGTAACATAGAGCCAAAGATTCAGTGGGTAAAAACCTTTCTTTAAAAAATGTCTTTAATGGAGCTGTGTTTCTTCAAGGGATGTTTCACTCTTTTGGTCCTTAACACCAATAAGACCAAGGAGTTTATAGTGGACTACAGAAGGAATAGATCAGTCATCCAGCCCTTGGTTATCAATGGAGACCAAGTGGAGTAAGTGGCCAGTTTTAAGTTTTTGGGTGTTATCATACGAGGACCTGACCTAGGGTGCTCACATTGCAGCACTGGTCAAAAGGGCCCAGCAGAGATTACATTATCTGAGACTTCTCAGGAAACAACAACTGAATGAAAAATTACTGGTGATCTTCTACCGCTGCACTATAGAGAGTATCTTAACTTACTGCACCTGTGTATAGTTTGCTAATTGCACAGTGGCAGATAGGACAGCACTCCAGAGGGTTAACATAATTGCCATTGGTTGCCCTCTCCCCTCCTTGGAAGAGCTTTATAGCTCCCGCTGCCTTAAGAAAGTTCAAAACGTTCTTAAAGTTCCATCTTCTCCTGGGCACCCGTTTTTTGTACTATTGCCATCTGGCATATGGTACAGAACAATAAAAACAAGGACAATTAGGCTGAAAAACAGCTTATATCCCAGAGCAGTAACTATGTTGAATTCTAATGTATAGTGCAATATTAATGCAATATTAATGCAATATCTGGGGTTTTCAATTCAATTGTGTAGAATGTGAAGAATGTGTGTTTTTGTTTTATTTTTTTTTATAGTTTTCTTATGTATAATGTCCACTGAAAATGGCATTTAATTTTGTTGTACGAGGCGCAATGACAATAAAGTAAACTTAACTTCAAAAACAGCTTGAGTGAAATCTGTTTCATAAGCAACCTGGTCTAGCTCTCTCTGCTTCTGAAGAGTGAACGGAACAAAGTAAAGATGTTCTCTTGCCTTGCCCTCTTTTCCTTTAACTTCATTGTCTGGTGCTCCCAATAATCATTTGTGCAAGCCTTTCCTTATGTACTGTGCTAACTATGCCATGCAGAACACGTGTTGCAGCTGTTGAAAAACAATCAAACCACTTTTTGCAACCTGGGATTTTGAATTGTTGTACGTGATACTGCCCAAACAGACAACCTCCCCCACAGAAAAAAGAATTCGCCCAGACTCAATACAACCTTCTCATTAGGGTAAGATCCAGTTTTAAAGCCACACAGTGCCTTTATGTACCTCTTTTCATGTCTGTCTGTCTGTCTGTCTGTCTGTCTGTCTGTCTCTCTTCTTTCTTTCTTTCTATCTATCCATCCATCCATCCATCCATCCATCCATCCATCCGTCCATCCATCCATCTATAAAGCAGAGAATGATGCATGACTATATAGTTATCCCTGTTTCTCAGACGTGATTGTAGTAAGGAGTTGAACCCTCTTCCATATCCTAGAAGATTTATATGTTAGGATATTTCTATTTACACTTGTTTAACAGAGATGTGATCATGGTCCCCAATCTTCGCATTTTCTAAAATTTAGAATAAATATAAAGCAACATAATAAGTGATGTACTACTTATTTTTTAAACAATGCTAAGGCCCTAATCAGTTTTACCATTAAATGTGGAGATAATTTAAGCAATTACATTTACAGCCACTAACAAATACACCAATTAACTAGGAAATACATTTCACATTATATAATACTTCAAAGTTCCAGAATAGCAGGGCTGTTCTTAACTGTTAATTCTAATAATGTAGTTTAATAATACAGTAAACTTTGATTTAATAGACTATTTGAAGAAACATGTGTCCATTAACTCTGAATGTCTGTTAAATCTAAATCTAAATAATGTTCATAAAATTTATGCCATTTATGTAATCATATAATTTACAGTATGTATACTATATAACATTTTATGCACAATTGGAAAACTGTATGTGTTTCCCTCCCCCCAAAATTGGAAAACTGTATTTTTCCAAATCAGTTTTTATTAGTTATAGTGCAGACAAAATATGCTGAAGAAGAGTCTACAAAACTGGAGATTTACTATATTGGTATAATCAAAAAGCGAATTTGGCATTCTAATCTTTCAGCAAAAGTTCCTTCCCCTGTTAATTCTCATTGTTATTTAAGTAAATCACTTTTGATTACTATTGCCTGTGTCTAATTTATCTTTTTTTCTTTCTTATCTTTTTTCTTTTCTTCCTCTTCCCCAGTGTTTATCTCCCCAATCTCCAGTCATTAGCATTTATTAATCATATGCACAATTTCCATTTCCTCTCTCTCCTCCTCTCCCTGTCCCTCCCTCTTAACAGGTGATCAGAAACATGTGAGGTGAAAGAAAAGGAAGAAAATCTTTTTTAGAAAATGTTATAGGTTTTGATTATGAAACTTGTAATTCAGACAGTTTTGAAGATAGAAATTTTCACTTCAGTGAATTGCATGTTGCCATATCATTTCACGCTGGTATTCTGAGGCAAAGAAGGAATAACTGCTCTTCTTGTCCTCTGACTACCCATTTATGAAATTGGCTGCATTTCTCTTATTTCAGAAAAACATGTGAATTCTTTGCTGGAAAGATGATCTCAAAAATAAGTGTAAGTTGTGTGCACAAACTGGATTGACCAAATGTTTAACAAACATGGATAAATGGTGAGTCATCATCTTTGTTGAGTAGTAAAGTACAACCAGAATGGTTTAATTTGATATTTTCTAAGGCACAGAAAATCAAAGACAGGCATACAGAAGAAATAGTGAAGTTACAGAAAAAGCATTCAAAATGATCAACGGGATAATCAACTAGCTCTTGAGAGAAAAAGAAAACTGAACAGGTATAAAAATATAACTATAGGGAAAAAACGTGATGGTTTTTAAAAAAATACAAAGTTAGGACTACTCTTTTGATACCAGAATAATATAATGTAAAAGTAGAGAAATTATCATCACAAGCTATGATGGCTAGTTTTTATTTAGAAAAAGTTTAATTCTGAATTTTGACATTTTTATGAACAACCGAAGAAATGAAAACTTATTATTACCTCTAACATCAGAAAAGTACATCTCCCAAATTCAGTTACTGGTACTAACAGAATGGAGATATTTCTGTTCTCATGGTTTGGCCAAAACTGCATATTTCATCTTTTCTGTTTCTTTACTAAAGGTTTATAAAAACAATTTTCTTTTTTGTTGTTTTTATTTCTGTGCAGACCATCAATATCAAAAAATTGTTTTATGCAGCTGCCAACACAGTTGTTCCAATCATCACTACCACCAGAAAATATACAATTACTATCCCAATCCCATGTCTAAAAATGTAAAAAAATATGAATTGCTGGATTTTCCCCCAAATATGTGATTGTAAGCCTTCCTTTGATTTATAAAACCTTCAAGAAAAGAAAGATAAAAACCAGATGTTTAAAATAAATCCTAGGTATTTATATAAATAATTCTCTGAGGTAAGTCTTCTTTTTCTCCTTTTTAATGAATTTGCTTAATATAATATTGTATGCTCTATATAGCTGCAATTAGTGTGCAAACTGTAAAGGCCACATAAAAAGAGAAGAAAGATTCAGTGAAGTATATACATATAATTACAAGACATTAGTGTCTGATTAGAAAGCTCTGAAAGAATAATTATACCATTGGAAAACATCAAACTTCCACATCCAATAAAACAGAAGTTGCAAGATAGAATAATCTACTGAAACTTTAGAACTGAATAAAAGCAAGGATTTCAATGATGGTTTAAACCTAACCTCTGTTAACATTTAAATATACAGAAAACTCCTCGCAAATTATGAAAGAGAATTTATATTTAAATATTTCTGTTTTAATTCCAGAAAGTAGTTTGTGTGTGTTTACCTCACAAAAATATAATTTTCAAATTCTTTTGGTGGAAAATAGGAGTGTATAAACATCACTTAGTCCAGTTCAGGGAGTCTCAACAAGAATTTGATCCATTTGGGATGTTCCAGAGATAATGCACTCTAATTCAGGTCTGAAGTAAGATTTAAAAAAAAACAAAAAACCAAGTTGATATTTTGGCTTGGAAAAAAACATATGGCCAGATATTCCATTCTATTCCTCTCCTCTTTCCCCCTTTTTTCTTTTTTCTTTCTTTCGAAAGAAAGAAAGAAAAGTAAAATGTGCAGATTACTGAAATGATTGGATAAATTATCAAGCTTAACAGAAATTGTTTGTGGGATTGTGATATAAGAGGTCTAATGTCTAATTTAGATATGCTTTTTATGGAAGGGGGCTGAGAATTTTGAAGGAATTATGATAGTCCATCATGTTTCTTACATTATTATATATCCATTTCTTAATAATTTTTGCTTTTCTGTCCTTCCTTAATGATTAAATGACTGAATTTATTCTTCGGAGCCAACATGATTATTATGAGGTATTTGTACAAGAATTTACTGTATCTTTTGCTTCACCTGTCATATATCTTTATCTATCCTTTGGGTCTCTAATGTTTTGATTCTATTCTCTATTGCTTGACAAAGAATTTCTATGTGGTCTTTTCATTTGAGCATTCCATAATCATTTATTGTATGTCTGCCTCTTTCTGTCTTTAATGCCATGCCTTATCTAAAAGATACAACTTCATCCTTAATAGGTGCTACAGAGCTGTCAGGTATTCCTACCCATAGATTAGGTAGGTAGAGTAAGGGAGAACATTTTATTACACCACTGATAGATGAATAACTGCATTTTATCAATGAAATGCAATACAAGTAGATAGGCAAGTTAACTGAAATCCACTTCGAATTTCCTACAAAGTTTCTGGCGTTTATACTAGGTATTAATATACCTCTAAATGGCATGTGAACTTTTCAAGAGAAACCATATGCTTCATTGTCCCAAAGGTGCTTTTTCAAGAGGCAACTGAACTTTCTGGTTTTTCTTTGAAGATGTTTCTCTTCTCATCCAAGAAGCTTCTTCAGCTCCAGAGATGAAAATGTTTCTTGGATGAGAAGCAAAATGTCTTCAAAGAAAAATCAGAAAGTCCATTTGCCTCTTGAAAAAGTACCTGCGGGACAACCATGACCTGGATGACTGAGAATCTCCATAGACATATTCTTCATTGTGACAGGCAGAAGACCAGTAGGAGCAAGCTTATTCCTAATGCCAGACAGCAGTAGTAGTGGTTCTAATCATTTTTGGAGAAAGAAAATGACTGATAATAATACCTGGGCTTGGTTCTTTCAATCTGATGGAAAGTAAAAGAGTTTGTTTGTTCTTATGTTTCCAATTAGTCAGAGCAAAACACCTTTTTGCTGCTAGTCAGATAGAAAGACACATCCTAGAAATGATATCAAAGGAGATACAGAATCTGAAGCAATAAGCTCTGGGGGAATTAAGGGGTTCTTTGTCACACATGATAATACCAAAAATAACTGTCCATTTTGTGTTACAAATTATTTCTTATTTCTAAAGCATGCTTGGTAGATGAGAATATAACTATGAGAGTGAATCTGCTTTGCTTCATGTTAGTCTTTCACAGGAAGAAAGAGGTGAATAATTCAATCTAATACTGTAACACTGGACCCTGACTCAACCTCACCCGCTCAATGAGAGCTAGTTATTTAGCTAGCAATGAGAGCATTGTTATTTTAGAGAACAGGCATATTGCTAGAATTAAGTCTCTTGACAGCAGTCACTTTCCTCTCCCTTGATTTGTTCCTTCTGCTGACAATCCTCTTCCATCCAATTTCTCCATTAGGTCTCCCTCCCATGGCTTCCTAAGTCAAAGGGATTTTAAAAGGGGAAATACACTGACCTATCTAATGTACAGTATCTCAAACTACAGGAAGCAGCATGGGAGAAACTTTAAAACCAAGTGTATGTCAGCCCTAAAAGTAAACTAGACTAAGAAACAAATGCTATGTAGGCCTAAGATGACTTTTATTAGAATAGCTATAGCAAATCTTTGTTTCTTTCTTCCCTCTTTTATTAAATAGGGATATGTGTTTGTGGCTATATGAGATATTTTCATAAATTAATTTCTCCCTCTCCCTCCCTCCCTCCCCCCACCCCCTCTCGGTGGTGCTTTGAATCTGTATTGACCCCTGGAGACTGCCTGGATTAATCTCTGCAGCTTTCTCAGCAAGATTTTCAGAATTGGTTTGCTCTTGCCTGCTTCCTAGGACTGCGAGAGAGGAATTGGTCCAAGATCACCCAGCTAGTTTCATGGCTAAGGCAGAAGTCCTGATCTCTTGTTTCTAGCCTGGTACCTAAACTACTATACCAAACTAGCTCTGTCACATTCGTTAATCCCGATTTATCTGTTTATTGCCTTGACAATGAATCTTCCCTTTCACTGTTCACTGTTAAGGCCATCCTTTACACTCTCTACAGTCGGGGTGAAATGCTCCCAGATCTCCCGATCCGGTAGCAATGGAGGCAGGTGTTTGAAGAACCAGTAGCAAAAATCCTGCCCCCACCACCATGCCCAGCTGAGCCGCACAATCATCAGAGGCTTTTTCTTTTAATTTTTAAAAGCATTTTTTCTACAACCTTTTCGGCTGAAAAGATGCTTTTAAAAATTAAAAAAAAGCTTCTGATAATGAGGCGGCTCAGCTGGGATCATCAAAGGGATCATCAGCTGATGATCCCAGCTGAGTTGCCTGATCGTCAGAGGCTTTTTTTTCTTTTAAAAGCCTCTGACAATCCAAGCTGAGTTGTCTGATTGGCAGAGGCTTTTAAAAGAAAAAAAGCCTCTGCCAATCAGGCAACTCAGCTGGAATTATCAGTCTTTTGAACACATTTTTTTACAACCTCTTCACTGAAGAGGTTGTAGAAAAAATGGTTTTAAAAGAAAAAAAAATTGGCCATGCCTACCCAGTCACATTACCCTCCCCCCACCAAGCCACGCCCATAGAACCGGTTGTAACAAATTTTAGATTTCACCACTGTCTACAGTATATGCTAATTCTACAGAATTACAGGTAAAGCTGTACCCACCATTATTTTTTAAAAAGCCCTTTTAATGCCCATGTGCAATCTATCATTTCCACTACAAACAAGATCCTTAATAAGAATTGATCAATTGGTGTATGTGGGAATGGGGTATATTCTATTAATCTTGAAATCCTGTGAATTGAAATAGATAGCAGTGACTCCTTCTCTCTTCCATTACCCACCTTTCTGCTTTTCATAAAATGTAAACTAGAATAGAAAAGGCCCAATGGATTACTGTTGAATTAAAATAGGAGGGGAAGTTGTGGGATAGCCTTGGAGGCAGCTAGCCAAATATAGATTCACAAACTCCAACTGCAACAGCAGCAGCAGCAACAGCTGCAGTAATCCATTGAATCAGAAAATGGAGCTGCGGGTTCCTCCCTGATGTTCTCTCATGGCTCTTGAACAGCAATCAGATGTCTTCTCTTTGGTGTTGCTTATACTTAGTTTCATAATAAAACCAACAATGACTCAACTGGAAGGAGTCCGCATTCTGAAAAGCCTGTGAAAGCAGTAATAGTCAATTAGATTAGACTTGCGGAAACAATGTGTAGGAGTAACCTTTTGAAACAGACATACTAATGAACTCTCCTGAAGCATTTTTCAAGGCCATAGGAAGGACATCATTGACCATGTAAACTACAGCACCTAGCTATAGATTTCAAAAGCATGACATTTAAGCCACACGTGGCACCTTCCCAGTTCTATTTTGAAGGGGAAATATCAATCAGGAACAATTTCTGGTGAGGAGAAGTGGTTTAAGGGCATGATCCTTGGTGGCGCAGCAGACTAAAGTGCTGTTAAGTAGCACCAGCTGCCTGCAATTACTGCAAGTTCAAATCTCACCAGGCTCAAGGTTGACTCAGCCTTCCATCCTTTCGAGGTAGGTAAAATGAGAACCCGGATTGTGGAGGCAATAAGCTGACTTTGTATAAAAAAGAACACCGCTTAGGAGGGGCCGAAAGCCCTACTAAGCAGGTATATACAAAAGTATGAAGGATATTGCTTAACGCATTGTAAGCTGCCCTGAGTCTCCAGAGAAGGGTGGCATATAAATCGAAATAAAATAAACAATAAATAAACAGCAACATTTTCAAAAGCTTTCAGAAAGAATTTTCTAGTTCTGATAGTGAGATGGCTAGAAGCAAGTTAGTGTTACCCCAGACTGAATTATCAGCCACCAGTGAAAGCAGTCTTGAGTTGTCTCTATTATTGTTGCTGTTGTTGTTTGTAGCACTGTTTGTTAAAGCAGCTGTATAAAACTGTATTTTTTGGAGCATAAAATGCACCTTAGTTTTTGGGGAGGAAAATAAGAAAAAAGGTGATTGGCAGATGGATCGGTGTCCCAGAATACCCCAATCAGAGATGAATTTTAGCAACAGGTTCCTTTGTTGTGAGCTCTGTGCCTTGCTTTTTTTTTGGGGGGGGGAGAGGGTGGTTTCTGCCTCTGAAACTTCTGAAACTGTTTCAGAAAAAACTTTTTTTCCTGCCTCTGAAAGCCTCTGAAACAGAGCTTCAGAAAAAAGGCCTCTGAAGCTCTGTTTGGGGGCTTCTTTTCTGAAGCTCTGATTGGGGGCTTCTTTTCTGAAGCTTTGAGAAGCTGGGCGGGTTTACATTCAGAGTATAAGACGCACCCAGATTTTCACCCTCTTTTTTTGGGGAAAAAGGTGTGTCTTATACTTCGAAAAATATGGTATATATTAAATTATTTTCATAAAAGAAATATTTGGGAATTGGGGAACAATCTGAAAGTTCATAAAAGGGCTGATGAGCTGAAGAGATTGAGCATCACTGCTGTATGTGTGTGGTGTTCCTTTTCTGATGGCTAATGTAGTGCCTGTTTGCTATGATTTGATGGGAAGGGCGATTGAATTGGAGTACTCTGGAACTGTCTACTCATATAGACCTATGTGAGTCAGAAAAAAATATACATTGTGAGATTCTTTGTTATATAAAGCTGTGTTGTTATATCTTGGTGAGTTGACATGTGTTGTCAGGCACTTCTGTTGGCCTGTAAAGCAATGTGGCTACTCACTGTTAGAAGTAGACTGTTTTACCACTTCATAGATTTGCATCCAAGGGTGCCCTGCTCAAGCAAAATGTCCCAGTTAATTAACAAATTATGTTAATTTGTTTTAAACTCTTGGAAGAATAGAGACATTTAAGTTGCCTTCTTCCACACTAGTATATTCAATGATCTATTGAAGTTTTCTAAGACTTCCATCTGAAAGTTTTACATTTTCAGATGCTGATGTTTGAAAGTGGAATTTTCTGCATGCAAAGCATTTGCTCTGCTACTGAGCTATGACCATTTGCCAAATGTTTTCATTGTTAGACTTCTATTTGACTTTGTAATTGGTTAAGCATAATGCCAAAATAACCCCAGTCTTCTGTAATCATACTTTCCTACTGTCATAATTGTTTACTGTATTTGTTCTTGCTAATACAATGATATGACTGGGTATGTTATATTGATACCAGTGTTCTAGAAAACTGCCAAAAATTTTTTTAATGAATCCAGTAAACCCAATCAACTGCTAACACCTCCCCCAATTAAAAAAAATCTTACTCCGGAATATTATTGAATATATTTTAAGTGGAATAGTATTTACTCTGAGGTAGAACAAGTTGCCTAGGTTAACAGCAGACAAAGTCAGCATGAAAGAAATTAGATAAAAATAATGTTTCTGGTCAGAAACAACCATGGAGAAATTCTGAGTTCATATCCTAAAGCCTGGAGTAGTAGAAAGATAGGTTATAGAGTGTGAATTTTTGATATAGATACCATTTGTCACTATTCCTAATTCTACTTTTAAATGACTTTAGGATTGAGGAATAATAGAATATTCTGCCCACTTTCTTGGAGAGATACTGCTCTTCAGAATAGACAACATTCTTTTTCTTCTTCTTCTTGTACCATATCCATCATCGGACGTTGGCGATCATGTTGGCAATCCTATTTTTGTCAACAGCCACATGAAAAAATGCTGCTGAGTTTTGTCCAAACCAGTCCCTTAGGTTTTGAAGCCATGATGTTCTTCTTTTGCCTGGACCTCGTTTGCCTTCAATCTTTCCCTAGAGGATTAAGGGAAGGATGCCGTATTTTTCTGGGTGTCGCATCACATGTCCAAAATATTCTAACTTTTGCTTTTTAATGGCTTTGTTTTCCCAGGTGGTTTACTCCTCCTCATTTGTGATTTTGTTAACGCAGTTTATACGTAACAGCCGTCTGTAAATCCATATTTCAAATGTTTCTAGTTTCTTCAAGTGGTTTTCTGCCAGAGACCAACTCTCTACTCTGTAGAGCAGGTTAGAAAAGATGTAACATCTGAGACCTCATAGATAACATTAGACCAAATAAATCTATGGCCTGCCTCAGTATAAAGATATGTGTATGAAGGTTTCCATATTATAAGTTTTTTTTTCTCAGATTAAGGCATCCCAGAAGGTGACTAGATTTTTTTCTTTTCTAGATAATTATAAAGATAGTCTTCATGGCCATTTTATTCTAAATGTGTCATTTTTTGTGAACAGATCCTTAGGGTAAAATACTGATGAATGAGCTTGATAGTGGCACTACTGTTAATGTAACAGAAAAAAGAGGAGGAAAATGGAGGCAGGGGAAAAAAAGAAGGCAGATCCTTCTCAGATTTGTCTACTGTCTTGTGAAAGACCTGCGTACATATTCCATTGCTGAAAGAACCCAAATGAATAGAAAAGCAGTGCATAGAATAATGTCCTGGCAGCTTTGGTTGCATGACTCTCTTCCACTCTGAAGGAATATAGAGCTCAGCCTGAGGAGAAGGAAGAGAGGGAGGAGGGAGGGAAGGGGTGGGCCATTAAAGGAAGACTTCCAGAAAAGATTACAGAGCTGAGAAAGAGGAAATTATAAGAAATAAAGCCAGAATAACCCCACCCTGATTTTAATTAGTGTAAGAAACTCAGGAGGCTTCCCACCCTAGAAAAAAATAAAGCTTGGAACAAGCTGTGCCTTGTTTCTTGACACTTCCCGCCTCAAATTGTTGACATATCCATGTGATTCCTATTTATATGTATATAAGATCATTCATAAGGAAGCATCTAGAATTCAGGGCTCCGTGACTAAGCTCTATTAGCGTTGTCATTCTCTTGGCGCATTGAATTATGCAACAAATGCAGTAAGACTGCATCACAGAATCAGTTAATGTACATGATAAATCAGCAACTATTTATATTATTAACAAATTATAGGCTCTGCAAGGATCCAGGGCAGCTATGTATAAATTACCTGTCAGCTGTCTCAATCTTTTGGTTCTAAGTCAGATTTCGGTGTCTTGGGGACATCTGCTGATAATGCTGATAGCATTGATAATACCGATAATGTATCCACAGCATTGCGTTGGTTTCAAGGTCAGCTCCATCCAGAATATTGTTAAAGGAATAAGGAACTGTATCAGCGGATTCCTTGAAAGTAAAACATAAATATCAAGATATAAGTGCAAAACCGCACACCCACCAAAATTAGATTAATTAGACATACGATGGCTTTTCTGGTTGTGCAAAAAAACTGGATTACTCAATCAGTAATACTAATGGATTTGGCCATTTCCTTCTTCTTTTCTTATACCTGGAAAAAAAAACTCTTATTATGATTCATTTGACTCTAAGTATTGCTGATATATATTTTTGCAGTTAAAGTGCCTGTGAAATAAAGTATCTGCCTTGTGAGGCACTATATTGGCAAGTAGTTTCCATATTACTTTTTAAAATTGAATCATTCCACTTGAATAAAAGCACTCTTTTCCCCTGCTAAGTTATGTGCTTTTGATCTGTCCCAGGCAAAGCAAATAATGACAATTTTTCATGGAATATTTACCGTTACTTGTTATTCGTTTTGTATGGATGCTGCAATATAATCATGAAACTTTGGGAAAATTTTTTAAAATATCTTATTTGGATAAGGAAGCTTATTGTCTTTGCACCGCTAATGAAGGGATTAATATTATTTCTACTCTCTGAGTTCCTTAAATCAATTGCTTATAGAGCACGTTTTCACAAAAGTAGCATTTCAATATCACTCTTCGCCTTAAAAACAAAATCCAGAAGCTTCTCTTCCTTTTTCCTGAGTGTATTCATATTTATGTACTATCCTAACCAGTAACATTTCTAGCCAGCCTCCCAGACTTATTCTCCAATTATACTGTATATTCTTTGTATTCTTGCTTGTCCCATTTTTTTTCTCCTCATATTCAAATGGAAAAAAAAATGAATTTGTGGTTCCACAGAGCCTTAATAGTTCCTCATGATGTAATGAAGTATCCGCTTTCAATTCAAGCCACTTTCTCTTCAGTTTGCTCTGAGAGTATTTTGCCTGCAGTTCTAACAACCTTGACATTTTACCTTGATAAAAAAGAACATTATGGTGCCTATGAAGAGATATGCGGAAATGCTGATGAGGAATCTTCTTTCCCTTTCACCCCTCCTATTTTGAGATGGGGGTTTTTGCTCAGGTGATATGCCAGTCTGCCTTCTAAAACTTTAACTGTGAAGGGTTGGAGGAAGAATGCAGGTATGTATCCTGATGAAAAGATGATTGGAACGCAAATGTCATCAAAGCGGGTTGCCCTAAAGGTGAGGTTTTAATAATTTTTTAAAAAAATCATTTTTAAGATAATCAGAACTGGGAACTTTTCTAGGGGGAGAGGATGATTCAGAACCTTGCTGAATAATCCACACTATAGGGCACATATAGAGAAGAAAAAAAACCTCATTTTGAATCTGTCTTCCCATCAATAGATCAATACCTGAAGTCACTCAAGGAGAGATAAAGAGTTGATGGGCAGCTCTCAGATCTGCCACTCTCCTGCTTTCATGTTTCTTTGGGAGAAAATTATTTGAGCTATCAGAAGCCCAATCTACTTAAGGAACTAAATCTGAGTCTAACGAGCAAAGAGGGTTAAGCAGACTTGTCTGGTGCTGCAAGTGATGGAACATCTATCTCTGTTGTTTGTAGACAGTTGCATAGCTGTTGCATTCGTACATCTGTGAATTTTAATGTTCTGGTTAGAGGTACTCAAACACCCGAGCACAAAACAGGAAGTTGGTCAACCAATCAGCATGCAGCCTACGCACCTCTGCACAATGCGCAGTTGGGATTTGGAAGATGTTTGTACCAACCTGTCTGCAGCCATCTGCAATGTATGCTTACCCATCAACTTCCTCTTTGCAGCATAGATATGTTGTGATGGCTATGAGTGGTTGCGGGAAACTCTAAATCAGCTATTAGATTACAAGACAAACAGAGCCCTTTCAGTATTCTTTTCTTGCAGCTAAACCCCTAAGGAGGTGGCTGGGTCTTCCTGGATCTGAACTTACTCCATTCAGAGTTTTGTCTTTGTGCATCTTTTTGGACCACTAAATAAAGATATTCAGATCAGGCAAAACAGCAATATAACAATGCCATTCCTTCCTCAACAATAGGACATCCATGGCTTCAGGAACTTCAAGGCTTCTACTCTGGGATGTCTAGTTGTTAAAGTATCTTTATTTAAAACACCTTCTTCTCATATCACTCCCTATAAAACAATGGTTGTCATTAGTAAGGGTATGCCTTTAGACAAGATCCTATTTTTTTATACAAAAGAACAGAAGCAAGCCATGCTTGATTTCAGAGGATGTAGTTGGGATTTTAAAGTTAAGTCAGCAAACATCCCCAATTTTTTTTCCTGTCTGCTTACTTTAAAAAAAATTAGCTATGTTGAGTTTAGTATAGACTTAATACACATATGGGTTTTAACTTAGATTTAACAGAAACAGAATTGGAAGGGACCTTGGAGGTCATCTAGTCCAACCCCATGTTCACGCAGGAGACCTGTGCTAGGGATTCGAACCACCGAACTGCTGACTCTTCTGATCAACATGCTCAGTGTCTTAGCCACTGAGCCACCAAGTCAGGCTAGGTGAATGTTTGTAGAAAATCATATTACTATGACTAAGGGTTTGCTTTCCATGATTTAGGAAGTGAAGCAGTTGTGGGCTGCCCCTAGTTCAGACCGGTTCGCAAGAACCGGTAGTAAAACTGGCGGGAGGCTCCGCCCACTGACCCGGACATCATCATAGGTGATCTGCACGGCAAAGCAAGTGTACATGCGCAGGAGTGATGCAAACCGGTAGTAAAGGTAAGTAGAACCCATCCCTGAAGTGAAGGTATACAATGTTATTTTTTTTTAAAGTTACCCAGTATGAACAAGATGTATGCATTACAATGAACTAACCTCTTTTTAAAATAAATAAACAATAAATCGCCTTATACAAATTTCAAAGGATGTTAGTGAAATGTATCTTCTACCTTTTCTGTGATTCAAACAATACTGAAAATACAACTATGATAAGGTGGACTAGGAAATGTCACTTAGAGAAAACATGCTAACAATTAAAATATTTCCAGATTGT